>JAODJU010000025.1:7386234-7399768 GCA_026776725.1 Gnathonemus echidnorhynchus
CCAAAGGGCAGGTTTGATCCAAATCAAATGTAAGATTGGATTACGTGGTCTGATCTTAATTCAGGATCCCTCTTTTACTTTTGAAAAACCCATTTCCAAGATTTGATCCAATCCGTGATCCAAAATCCCACTGGATTACTTTTGAAAAACTGGGCCCAGGATAGGATTGGAAAATTAAAGGTTTTAGAACCACTGGACGGTAGTGGTCATAACATGGTTAAATTTGAGGTTGATTTTCGTGTCCGAAGAGCAAAGTCCAAAACAAAAGTATACAATGTTAGGAAGGCTAACTTTAATGGTATGAGACTGAAACTAGAAACTAGAAATTGTAAACTAACAGGATTAGGTAATAGCAAAACGATTGAAGAGGCATGGGAATTTTTAAGAGCACATTATTGAAAGTGCAAGAGGACTTCATACCTGTTTCCAGCAAAACTAAATCTAGGAAACTGCAACTAAGGTGGTTTACTAAGGAAATTAAGAATAAAGTCAGGAGGAAAAGAGCTCTGTTCCACAACTGGAAAATAACTAATGATTTCAAAATTAAGCAGGAGTATCTAAGTCTACAGGTTGAGTTAAAAAAATAACATTAGACTCTCCAAGAGGAATGTAGAAAGAAAAATTGCATTGGAGGCTAAGGATGACAATATAAGTTTCTTCCAATATTTTAACTCCAAAAGAGCTCTAAAAGCTGAAATCACTAATTTGCAGGATAGTAAGGGCCTTATAATTGAAAATGAAATTGATATAGTAAATGAGTTTGATTATTTTACATGGGTGTTCACAGTAGAGAACATGAGTAACTTACCACCATTTAGTACGAATACAGCGTCGTCTACGACCAATATATGTATAACTGAGGCTGATGTGGTACTAAGGCTAGCTAAGTTCAAAATAAATAAATTGCAGGGTTCTGATGGCATCTTACCTATACTTTTAAAAGAGATGAGGGATATTATTAGCCAACCTTTAACTTTACTATTCCAGAAATCGTTATCTGCTGGCGTGGTATCTTCAGATTGGAAGCATGCTAATATAACGCCCATATTCAAAAAAGGGGATAGAAGTAATCCAGCAAACTATAGGCTAATAAGTTTAACTAGCATTACTGGAAAAATAATGGAAGCTATAATCCAAGTGAAAATGGTAGATTACCTGGATTCTGAGGGATAGCCTACATGGATTTAGGAGCGGTAGATCCTGTTTAATGAATCTACTTGAGTTCTTTGAGGAAGCTACAAGTGAAATTGTTCACAAAAAGGCCTACTTAGATTTCCAAAAGGCCTTTGATGTTGTCCCCCACAAACGGCTCTTGCTTAAGCTCAAAGCTGCAGGGATTTTAGGAACTGTAGCAGCTTGGATCGAAAACTGATTAAGAGACAGGAAGCAGCGAGTAGTTACTAGAGGCATGTTATTATGGGCCTGCACTCACAGTGGGGTACCGCAGGGTTCAATTTTAGGACCACTGTCGTTCCGAATTTTCATTGATATTGACACCAATACATACAGCAAACTGGTTAAATTTTGCAGATGACACCAAGGTGGGTGGTGTAGCAGATACTGATCTAGCAGCAGAGAGGCTACAACGGGATCTTGATTTAATTAGCGACTGGACTGAGACCTGGCAGATTAAATTTAACATAGATAAATGTAAGGTAATCCGTGCAGGGAGGAGAAATATAAAGTACAGATATTTTCTGGGTTCCACTGAAATAAAGGTGGCTGATTATGATTATGAAGCCTTTCAGTATAGTCAAGGGAAAAAAATCCCTGTGAGATATCTGTACTCAAAATCTCAAAGCTCAAAATAAAATGTTCTACTGTCCATTGTATTTTAATGAAGATGACAATAATTACTATTATTCAATTCACCAATCAGAAGTAATGTCTTACAATTGCATCCCTGACTACATGTCCAGTCTGTCCCTCATTTTGAGAGAACATTGGAGGTTGCTCTGGTTTATTGTGGTGTTTTCTGTTTGTTCAAATTAAAACACATAATGGTCTACCTGTTGTTCTTGACATAGCCAGTAGGCTACACTGTTGGTTCCATTTAATGCACTAGTAAACCGGATTTGGCAATCCTGAAAATTCTGTATTTGGATAACAGTGATCCAATCCAGTGTTGCTTTGAAAAACCGGCATAAAAGTAAAATAGGTTGCCAAATCCTGGATAGCAAAACGAGGGATTTCAAAATCCGGATTACTTTGATCTGGATTAAATTGATTGAAGAACTGGGCCCTGGGTTCAGAGCTAGATTTTAACAACTCTGAGCTATTAGATAAGTTCTCCCCAAATGATCTTGATGGGCCGAATGGCCTCCTCTCGTTTGTAAATTTCTTATGTTCTTATGTTCGACATTGTATTTCAATCATGCAGCAGTTAACGTTATGTGCTGTTTTCCATTGGGAATGCTCTGTATCCCGCTATAATTGACACCTTCAAAAGGTCTGTTTTCAGCAAACATTGTGAAATATAACAATACCATACACATTATCCATTATTCATAGCTATGTTTCAGGAGTCATGGGGTAGTCTAGTTAAAATACTTTACCTATTGCTGTGAAATTGATTTTGCATAGTTGGAAATAGCTTGTAACATGAGTTTATGAAAAGTAAAACCAACCATTTTTAGCATACATTTGTCTATTGATTGGTATTGTTTTAGCCAGTGTTTGTGGGTGAAGGGTACTATCCTTGCTATCATTCTGAGAGCCAGACAGCAACCACAGACTGATGTACAGGAAAATATGCAACCTTTTTAATTAATATTAGAAAAGTGGAGGGATTTGAATGGAAAACTTGATGATGCAGTTTTCCAAGCTGGAGTTAAATTGAACTACAATATTTTGCCATGTGAAAAAAGCCTCCAGTGTTAATTCTGCATATTTTTCCATTAAGCATTCTAGACCAAGTACATTTTTTCATGGCTGGTGACAAAATAAGAATTTAACAATGTCTTTCTCAGTTGATAAGTGAGAAAACGGAGAGCATTATTCATATTATTATATGGGCAAATAGCAGATTGCTCTTAAGAATTATCCCAAGTAGAGGGGAACGGTCAAACTTCAAAATTCAGTGAACTTCATTTTTCTTTTAAATTATTTAGTGAAATCATTTTAATGAGGGAAATTTATAAGTAATGTTGAGTAAAGGTTTTTTCCTGTGACATGGCTTGCCACTGCATTTAATAAATGATAAATAAATCCTGCTGGCTTTTATTGACACAAGGCCAGGGCTGAATTCTCTTCAGTTCTCGGAAGCTCACCTAACATTGTTGGAACTGCGCCACAGATTTGGTGGCTATTTTTCGTTTTTAGATAGGTAAAACAAATACTAGGTGGAAGAAATGTAGAAAGATCAGCCAAGACTTACAGTACAAGATTTTTCAAAAATATCACATGGGTATTAATTTACACTAAAAGCAAACATGATCTCACTTAAATGACTGAATTTAAGCCTTTTTGAATTTGTTGTTTTGAGTGAATGATAATGAAATGTGTTGTAGCTAGACAGCATTGGTTAAAATATAATTTATATATAATTATAATTGTTAATTTATAATTAAGTGCACTAATTGGCAGAAAAGACTTTTGGTACTAGATGGCACTTTTGCATGTATACATAGCACTCTATCTGAAATATTAGGAAACGCCAGGTGTGGATTCCTTTGCAGATTATTGTATAAACCTATTTGATAATTTTATTTTTGTTTGATTTATGTTCTACAAGCAAAATTCACAAAACATTTGAAAGTTTTGCTTAGTAGAAAGCCAAAATGGATCAACCGTTACAACTACTTTCCAGTTTCCTGGAAAGGTGGTGGGCAGTGGTGTAGTGGTGAGCACTGTTGCCTTTCACAGGCAGTGGTGTGTGGAGTTCTTTGTCCTTTGTGGGGTTTTCTTGTGGTTCTCCGGATTCTCCCCCCGCAGTCCAAAAATATGGTTAAATTGTCCATAGGTGTGAAAGGTGTATGTGTGTGTGTGTGCGCCCTGCAATGGGTTGGCACCTCGTACTCGATTCTTTCCTGCCTTGTGCCCTTAGCTTCCAAAATAGGCTCTGAACCCTCATGGCCCTCCATAAGACAAGTCGGTATACAAGATGGATGGATGGTGTTGTGTAAACTGGCACACCAGTGATGCAGCAACCATTCAACTGGTCATGCTTTATCCCCTTAAAAAAATTGTCCATTTTCCCTATTACTTCACACTGTTATACTCTTGATTTTGATAGTAGAGATGATCAAAAAAAACAACCCAGTTTGATGTCTCTTTTGGCATTCCATACATAACTGGGTTTGAATGGTGCTGCCTGGAGCGGCAAAAAGGGCATAGGCTCAAACAGCCTTGGCCACAACTGAGTGTAGGCAAAGATGGGATGGAGATGGTTGTCAAAGAGGCATTGCAACACCCAGTGGAGAGCAAGTGAATTCGGCATAGTCAAAATATTCTTCTACAATTATACAGTATCTGATACCCTCTTGTTTTTTTTTCTCCCATTGTATTCAGAAGAAACCAAAGACTCTGAGGTCCCAGCCGTTCCCCAGTATGGTCAGTTAACATGGAAACAGGGCCGACAGCTGCTAAGACAGTGAGTATAGTCTGCTGCTATACCATGAACAATTTTTCCATCAGTACATAATGTACCACAGGCATTCTGGTTTGTCATAAAACCCCATATAAGGTTTTGTTTTTATGGAAAAAAGTCACTACAATATTTTAATTGTAAAATGAACATTGAAATGAAAAATGTGTCATAAGGTCAGTAATGATTTCAGGTCAGAATTTCTTGTAGTCAGGCATAGTATTACTTGTCTTCATCACTTGTCCTGTTTGCTTAGTGGGTAGTTTTTTATTATTATAATTATAATTTTATTATTTATTACATGTTATTTATATAGCGCTTTTCATAATCTCAAAGACGCTTACATAGAATTAAGTAAATGGATAGAACAATAAAGCACACTATGGATAAGGAACATCATAGGCTTGAGCAAGCAAAAAGGTTTTTAACTTGTACTTGAAATCTGAGACAGAGACCGATAAACGAATGTCACTGGGGAGGGAGTTCCTTAGTCAGGGAGCTAAACGGAAAAATGCGCGGTCACCATAACCATGGAGTTCAGATTGGGGGGATGAGGAGAGAGCCAGAAGAGGAGGATCTAAAACTGCAGGGTGGCTGGTAGGGAAGCAGTAAAGAAAGGTATGGTGGGGCTTGGTTGTTGAGAGGTTTGAATGTCAGGAAAAGTATTTTAAAGTGGATATGTTCTTTTATAGGGAGCCAGTGAAGGCTCTGAAGTATGGGAGTGATGTGTTGGTAGAAGCAAGTGTGGGTTAATGAGGTTTTTTAAAAAAAAAGTTTTTTCTTAATATACAAAATACTACAAAGCAACTCAGTTTGCTGTGATTGCTTACACAGCTTTTATTTACAGTTATTCACCTTTCCCTGTACAAAGACAAAAAAAATATTATCTTCAGCTTTATCGCTGTTTTTTTATTTATACCAGAAATATACCTAGAGCCCTCCTCATGAAAATGCCGTGTGTTTATTTAATCTTTCTAATAGTGCTGGGTGATATAAGCAATATACAGACTTCTTAAATAGGAGAATAGGAGGTATATTGTCAATAAGTAACATTGCTTAATGGCATATATTGGCCTATCATATCATAGAAGCTCATCAGTGGTATGGTAGTCTTTCAATAGTCCATCAATCGTACCGCGAGGCAGGTTGAGTTTCCCGAGCACACCACATGCTACAGTTTTAGTAATACGCATTAGTCATGGAAGAGATTAGCACTCCCTCACAGGAAACCTAATGTGTCAGTGAAGAAAGCAGAAGCTCAGCAGCCATAACATCATCTAAAAAAGTAGATACTGTGAGTAAACAAAGTAAAATGACTTTGGTGGTGTGGCAGTATTTTGTCAATTTAAATTCTGACATGGAACAGATTGGCAGAAGTTTTCAGCAGAGCTTACAGTACACAGCATCAAACTTGAAAATACAGACGCTCATCTACTTATGAATGAGATACGTTCTGAATGGCCATTCTTAACTTGAAATGTTCGTAAGTCGTTATTCAACATCATTTGAAGGGTATACGCAAGTACAAAGAACTAGGATGCTGGGAGTACACACGCTACACTGCTGCACTGCGGGAGTAGAGGCCAGAAGTCATACTACGCTGAATTGGCGCATAGAAAAAAAAATTGATGTTGCAGACAGGAAACGGGAACCCAATGAACACAATTTGGACATACAGTCCTCTTTGTTCATATGTCTGAAAATTCCTAAGTTGAAAGTTCGTAAGTAGAGGAGTGTCTGTACTCTGAACTTAATTCACCACTTTGAAACATTGCCATCCAGTAGAGTATACAGGATGCACAGAATGCTTACACTCCCAAACACCAGCAATTAGGGTTCAGTATTGGTTCAGAATGGGACAACATTTTATTTTTTATTACGAGGTGGGTAGCAACTCTGACCCTTTCCCTGGAGCTAGCAGAAAGAAATTCAGAGAGAAAACCCAGGAACAAACTGTACTGTCTGATTTTGTAGTGTTACGCCCTACGACAAAAAAAGAAAATGAACTATTTATTAAAATTAGTTGTCACTTTGCAGTTCATCCAATTTGCCATCTTTTTCGTGTTCTAAATCAGTTTAAAAGGAATCCTAAGTGAATTTAAGCAATAATGGAGCCTTCAAGTTAACAAACACTGACTTGAATTCCGTCGTGATAATTATCTGTGTAAACTGATATGGAAAAAAAAACATGATAAAATATTTTGCCATATCACCCAGCCCTATTTTCTAAACTGTGGCATGATGTTCTGCATTGTGGTAGGTATCTTCAAGAAGTTGGCTATACGGACACCATATTAGATGTGCGGTCTCAGCGAGTCCGGTCGTTATTGGGTCTGTCTGGATCTGAACAAAACGGCTCAGTTGAGACAAAAAATCTGGAACAGATTCTCAATGGTGGGGACTCTCCTGCCAAGCAAAAGGGCCAAGTCATGAAAAGGTAAGAGCATCATTTATTTTTATTTTAGTTTTTATACCACAGTCAGTTCAACCATGGATTCTTTGAGTTCCTATGATGATTTATTAGGAATGAAACTATGGTTACTTTGTTTTGGAAAAGAAAGGTAATTGACTTGGCACTTCAGTTCTCCTTTCTTGACAAATAATGAGATATGTCCGCAGTTGGCTTGTGTATCTTTCTTTAAAAAAAAATGAGGATCCTTCTTTTCCAGGAATCCGGGTGATGTTTTGGAAACATTTAACTTCTTAGAAAATGCTGATGACAGTGATGAGGATGAGGATGAGGAAGGAGATATGGTGGACGACATCTCGGACCGAACAGTAAAGCACAGAATAAACAAGCATAAAATAAAGGTGAAACTTTCTTTTTCATGTTGTTATTTTATCAAAATGCATTCGTCAGTCTTGGGGGCACAAAATGGGTATCATTAGGAATTCAATGTCAGGAACACAATGACTGTATAGAATAATTATGCATAAATATTTGTATTTTTATTTTTAAAAAGTATGTACAGCTAAGGTGGTGTTAGGTATTTCATGGATAAATGCATATGTAGGTCAGCATATTGAATCCTTTTAACGCTTAAAGCCTGAAAGGTCATCCTTAGTATGGATTCTTTACAGAGTGCTTGTGATTCTTTCTGTTGATTGAGATTTATTTATTCAGGCAGGTATGTATGATACATTGCTCCTTTCCAATTGATAGGTAGTACTGCAGTAGTGATTACTCATCGTCTGGACCCCAGTCTGAAAATTTAAATGAACTCAAAGTTACAGAGCAACTGAAAGTAAAAGCTGTTACTTAATACTTTGTTTACTGCTGAAATTGAGCTAGCATCTGGTATTTAGTAATGGTTCATTGAATTTTCTTAAATATCATTTTTATTTATTTACTTTTTAAACATTGACTGCAAAGAAATTGTATACATACAGCAGTGATTGCAATGTAACCAATAAATCCATA
Source organism: Gnathonemus echidnorhynchus (assembly GCA_026776725.1). Classification (NCBI taxonomy): domain Eukaryota; kingdom Metazoa; phylum Chordata; class Actinopteri; order Osteoglossiformes; family Mormyridae; genus Gnathonemus; species Gnathonemus echidnorhynchus. The sequence continues at coordinate 7,394,241 of JAODJU010000025.1, forward strand.
CAGACATACATAAATAGATTATCTAAAGGTTTGGCATGATGCATTGTAATTGCAGTGAACTGTGTTGAATTTTGCCATCATTATCTGCCAAACTCTCAAGTCACCAATATGGAGTCATACCACCTCCTAACCTATCATCTTAGTTAGAAAGGAAAAAGTATTTTCTGCTTGAATTATGGATCATTGAATGAATTTCAGTCAAGATGGTGTTTAGTTTCAGTTTAATAGTTTCAGTACAGTTTTAGGTTCTGGCATCAATTTTTCATATTATGCTAGAGAGTGTGAGATCTTGAGTCCCTCCTTCCCATTTTTTGTTTTTTGTTTTTTTTTTTTGTATATAGCAAAGCTAGTGGCTGCTCTCATTGTGTTTTTGCTTCAATATTATTTTTGTACTGCATATCTTTCTAAGCCTGTACTGCATATCATAGCCTTTCTAAGTGGCAGCAATTTTAACCAAGTACCATTAACTGGGTTTGTATCTGTTGTTAAACATGTCTTAAAAAGTGCTATAACTCGGAGTGTGGCGTACAGTTGTGTTATTTTTCCAAGGGCTTTGGTATCATTTAAACCTTTTCTGTGCACAGATTGGAAATGAGGGTCTAGCCTCAGATCTGCCTGACGATGCTGACACAGAGGAGGCGCTGAAGGAGTTTGACTTTCTGGTGAATGCTGAGGATGGAGAGGGTGCTGGTGAGGCGAGGAGTTCAGGAGATGGAACAGAGTGGGGTAAGACCTGGCACAGTGCGATTGCAGTGAGAATAAACAACAAGCAGAATATTTATGCAGGTCCATTTTAAACTGTACTGTTATTGAAATTTGAGGGCTTAGGGGAAAATGGGGGCAGCATATTGGAGAACGTCCGAAGGATTAGCTTTGTTTCCAAATAAACCAGATTTACTACATTTCATGCAAATTAACTGACAAAATCCTAACAGTAGAGAGTTTTTTCTTTTTACATTCAGTAATTTTCAAGAATATGTGTAACGTAACCCAAGCCATTCCCAATTATTTTGAGAAAATATTTCAGTTAATACATCATGCCTATTGCTATAGAACAGTACAAAGCCTAATATTACTTGTTTTGTCTTGAATTATATTTTGTTCTTGGCTCTTAGAAAGACTTTACATGCCCGTAGATTTATATTTTTATTCCATATTTAAACTTAACCCGACTTAATGCCCAGTTATTCTCTAAATAAGTCATCTGAATCATGGCAGGACAGCTGTTTTGTTTGTGGAGACTGACATGCTTCTAACATGGTGTAACTTTATCTCAAATATCTCCCCTTTGGGATGGAATGTTATTCACTATCATTCTCCTTTGGACCTTATGTCTTTTCAGCTGAACCATTGCCATTTCCGAGTGGGGGAAAGTCCTTCATTATGGGTTCTGAAGATGTACAGGAAATAGTGTTAGGCCTCGGGGACTTGGCAGACTTAACGGTCTCCAATGATGAGGCGGAATACAGCTATGATGTAAGTGGCCTAGCTGGGTTCCCTTCCTGATCATCACTGCAGTCCTTTCCCCAAGTGGCCTAAATAAACAACATGGCTGCTGTCAGACACCTCATGTACAGAATTTATTGAGTTTTTCATGATTTCTTTGTTTTAGTTGCCAGCCAATAAGGACGCATTTAGGAAAACATGGAACCCTAAGTACACGTTACGGAGTCACTTTGATGGTGTACGTGCCCTGGCCTTCCACCCAGTGGAGCCGGTACTAGTGACTGTATCTGAGGACCACACCCTTAAGTTATGGAACCTGCAGAAGACTGTTCCTGCCAAAAAGCAAGTAACCCTAATGTGCTCTTTGGTTACATCTTGTTTTGCTTCATATGATACTTGATCTGTCTGCTTTTCAGTACTCGCTTTATGTGAATGAGGTACTCCTGTCCTCCAGGGAATATGCAAGACATGATTTTTTGGCAGGCTGTCTTTCTGATGATTTTTTGTTTCTTTTTTAATAATCAGTGTGTTTTCTATTTGTAGAAGTGCCTCTTATGATGTGGAACCCATTTATACTTTCAGAGCTCACGTGTAAGTTCACTGTATGGATCAGTTCACAGTAAAGATTACATTTTTGTTTTCGATGCTATGCTAATTGACTTTTAATTATTATACCTAAACACTATATCATTGTATTATATAAATTCAAATAAAGCAACATGACTGTCTACGTGCCCATCCCTTCTTTCCAGCGGCCCCGTTCTCTCTTTGACCGTAACATCTAGTGGGGAGCAGTGCTTCAGTGGGGGTTTGGATTCAACTATACAATGGTGGAATATTCCAAGCTCAAACGTGGATCCCTATGACACCTATGGTAAGTAAGTTAGCCATAGGAGAATTTGTTGAGCTGACATGGCTGTGGGATCTGCAGGTGAGACTAGGATGTGGATAGGTGTTCCCCTTTGACTTTAAGGCAGGCTTTGCTATTCACCCACTTGCTGCCGATTTAAGGTAAGAGGAGGCCATTGAGATTATTTGTTGTTTTAGAGCCTGTAACTCTGCACCCCCCATGTCTCTTTGCAGACCCCAGTGTTCTGGCTGGGACCCTGCGGGGGCACACAGATGCAGTGTGGGGACTGGCCTACAGTGGCATAAAAAATCGGCTGCTGTCCTGTTCTGCTGACGGCACTGTGCGGCTTTGGAGTCCAGCGGAGAAGTCACCGTGCAGCTGTACCTACAATCTAGACAGGGGTGAGGTTTCCCCAAAGGGTCCTTTATTCTTGTTTATTGCTAATGACTGACATTGCTGTTCTCATGTATTTCTTATGCACAAATATTTCTTATTCATTCGCTCATTGACACACTCATTCCATGCATCCATCCAGCCTATGCAGCAGGGGGGTCATTATGTGGTTCTCCCTATTTGTTCTTTATTTTGTCATTATATATTATCATTATATATACAGTACCAGTCAAAAATTTGGATGCCTACTCATAGAAAGGTTTATTTGTACTAGTCTTTACATTTTAGAATAAAGACATCAGAACTATAAAATAACGTATATGGAATTATGCACTTATCAAAAAGTATTAAACAAATAAAATAATTTGTTGTGGGGAGTCAGCTTTGTGGGTTGGGATGCAGAAGGTTTCCAGTTCAAATCCCATGGTCCGCACAGTGATCCCATCATTGGACCCCTAAGGCCCTTAACCCCTCTTGCTCCAGGGATTGGCCATCCCTACTGTCTCGTCTATGCCAGTTTCATGAGGAGGCCTCATGCCAATACTGCGCTCATATACTTGTACTTGTATAAATTCTCTGATACCAAGAACCAATACCACTTAATTACAACATTATGTTAAAACTCAAAAGCTTTTTGTCTTTTTTATTTTATTTTTTGCTGCCCAATCAGATTTTGGTGAAAGATTTGTCAACTGGAAACATTTGGGAAGGATAAATGCAGAGAATGTCGACAATGGCACATTGGCGAGTATGTGCGGAGGATGTTGGCAGTTTGGGCATATTTTAAGATCAGGGACAACAGAAGTAAAGCTCTGTAAAAACTGTAAGCTCTGTTCTGCTAAATTGTCAAGAGGAGGAAGGGGCGGCATGTTATTTAACACGAGGAATTGATCAAACATCTAAAGGCACACCATAGTGCAGAGTACACAGAGTTTGCTAATGCTAATCGAGAAAGACCACAACAACAAACTGTAACAAATTGCAAATTCTGGAGAAGCAAGAGAAAATGTTTAAAGAACGCCCATGAGCAGTAAAAATAGTAGACAGTTAGAGTTATACCTCAGAGCAGGGGCATAGCTTTGCCGACGGGTATGTTGAGGTCAGAGGTGTGATGTCATGTCACATTATACTGGGATCCTGTAGTTGCGCTGTAATATAGTTCATTTTTTTTATTTGTGAATTATTGCGGTTATAGTTACAATATATACAGTGAAATTTATCTTTCCATTTTTATTGTTACTTATCTTCACTTCATTTATTTAAGCATGTTAATGTCCTGCATGATTTATGCTGAATTTGCTGAAAGTATTAAAATTATGCACTAATCACAAGATTCCTCCACGAATGCCAGGCCCTGCACTGTGGAAAAATGACCTCACCTCAGAGTGCATGCCCCTGTCACACTCTTACACCCAGAATAAGTGGGTAGGGATTGTGTAGCATGGACCAGTAGAGCCATATGTTCAGTTTTCAGTCTAATGTATTGCTCTCATAGAAAATAAACATTCACTGACTAAATATCTTTTCATGCTATAGTTGCACATTAATGAATGCTCTTTGCATTATAATTTCCATTGAGAGAGAGAACTCTCGTACCTCAGAGACTTTGTTTACACAAAGTTTTGTTATCCTTGGTTGGAAAGGGCCACTTGTTATGAATTTTATTTGATACTCATGTTAATATTTAGATTGTAGTAAGCTAAGCAAATATAAAAAAAAAAAAAAACTGTTTTCCAGTTCATTGCACTGTGATGGTAATTGTTAGCCTGGTATAACAAGTGTTTGTAAAAGTTTAACGTATCTGCTCTTAACTTTACCCATTGGTAATGCCCCGCGAAGATTGTAAATAAACTGATGGGGTCCAGACAAATTCTCATTTGAGTATTGGTCTGGTCATGTCAGGTTAGCTCATTATTTTTCAATGGTATAAATACTGCCTTAAGTACTCGTATCAGTACTCTTTATCAGGAAGTACACAAGTGTAAATACTCAGTTAGAAAAAAATGGTATCGGTGCAACCCTACTACACATTATCACTCTCCTTTGTAGGTGGTTTTGAGTGTCTTAACTTTTGCCTGGTACTGTACCCATTGCATTACATGGTGATAACTTCTTCACTTTCAGACCTAGGTTTTCCATGGTGGGTCATCGAAGGTAGGGTGGGTCAGAAGCTGCAGGATCTTGGTTAATTTTCTCTCTGCCTGATTTATAGTTCAGGTGACCTTTATGGAGTTCCAGGTGACCTGAGATTCTGTCTACCTTTCTTTTTCCCTTTATCTTCAGTAAAATGTGCTTTCAGTACTGTTTAGTCATCGAGTGTCTGTTGAGGAGTAAGTAGTGGCTGGGAGCCACTGAGTAGCCTACATAACATTTACTAGAAAACAGACATACCCCACGGTAGCTCCCCAGATTTTTTTTTTGTAAACTGCAAACCAGACTGGAAACCCCTGACTTCATTCCCTTTATGATTTCACACAATATAAGAGCTTGCAATTTTTCAAATATGTCACAGACTTTTTCACAAAAAATGGCCCAATCAACAGACCGCCTGCATTTGGACTATAACACATTCTGTGATGCCATTGCAGTGCGCATTCATATGTGGGTTTGTGCTAGACTCCATTGCAGGGAAGATGAGCACAGCGAACACATTTCATTTACCAAAAAGTTGAAGCATTGTAAGTTGTTAGGGTGATAATTATTAAGAGCATAGATGAACACAGTCTACATGAAACTATACAATGGACACTTTGGAAAAGAAACATCCATCCATCCATTGTCTCCCGCTTATCCGAGGTCGGGTCGCGGGGGCAGTAGTCTCAGGAGGGAAACCCAGACT
>JAODJU010000025.1:7470853-7483149 GCA_026776725.1 Gnathonemus echidnorhynchus
TTTTTTCATGATTCTACATTAAGATTTCAGCGAGATATAAACTGAAACAGACGCGAAAAGTACTCTATGTCGTCGACAACATACTAGGCTCCAGAGGGTTAATAGTAACTTGTTCCACCTGTTTCTTGTTGTCCTGTGCCTGTCCTGATTGGTTGATTTGGTTATGTTCCACACCTGCCCCTTGTCAGCCTTGTTGTCTGTATGTATTTAAGTGGCTGTTCTTATTCTGTTCTTTGTTGGTTCATTGTGACTGTTTTCCAGTGTTGAGTCAAGACAATATATTTTTTATAAATTGAGTGTGTGTCCAAGTACAAGACCGAGTACAGCAATACAGCAAGCGGGTCAATCTGAGATGAGATTTTAAATTTAGTGCCAGAGCTTACACTGAACAGTTGAGTTCAAGGTGGTCCTGTTAGTCACAATCCATCACCATGTTTTCCACTTTCGTGTCTGGCCACTGTCTTGTTGGAGGGTTACAGTGTGGGCACTAAGGTGAAGAATGGCCATGGGCATGTATGCCCCCAGATGGCACAACAGGTCCAGCATTATGATGCAGTGGTCACAGATGTCTGCAAGCCACATCTCCAGCCAGTGAAAGATACAATACATACCTCCATTGCTTTCCACACTGGTGGAGCCAGCTGCTCAGTATCTAGGAGCATACTCAGCTAGATGAGGGTGAATGTGGACCCTACGCCTGACAGCTGCACTGAATTGTGCCATGTGTATCCTTTATATGGTAGATCCAGTGTAGTGAGGCATGGTCAGAACAGAAAGTGAAGATCCACCCCTTAGGGTTTGGGATAGCTCAACTACTTCTCAGTGGTTCATCACTTAGCCTCCCTATCCATTTGCTTGAATACAATGTGTAACATTGAACTATTCCAAGCCTTTTTCAAAAGCAAAATAAGAATAATCAGGAGACAGCAGCAGGGGGACACCTTGAAATTTAATAATCAGGAGTGCCATCTGGTAGAGCTCTATCCATTGGACCAGATCTGTTACACATTCATAGGTGAGCTCCAGTAGGGGGCAGGCTAAAGCCAAGAAATTGAGCATAAAAGGCTTACAATAATTAGCCAAACTTGGAAATTTTTTTAGTTAGTTTTTTTTTTGAGCTAGTGGGTAGGCTGCAAGTACTTTGGTCTTATCAATCTGTTACTGCAACAAAAGAACTGAAATCCTCCCTCTTTTTAACTACACAGTCTTCTGGGTTATCCATGATTGTGAGGGCCATGTAAGTAGATACCAAAAGGCTGAATTCTCAGCCTGAAAGTTAATGAGAAAGTGAAAAGTTTTCTACTGATGCTATTACCAGGTGAGAAGAGCTGCTCTAGGCCAGCCTACCAGCATGGAGAACAACAGTGGGGCCTCTCTGGCCTGTAATAATTCTGCTCTTGGGTTTTGTCAGATCGCAGGGTTCCTGCCTTATATGAGGCTTTTGTGAATGTAAAATTTAAAATGTTAAAAATCTTGATTTTTCTTTAATAATCTTGATTTTTCTTGCTGTCATTGTCTTATATCATCCATTCCTCTTCTAACTGTCTATTCCAATTATGGTTATAGGGTGTAGGTCTGCAGGTCGGGAACCTATCCCCGGCAATATAGGGCAAAAGGTTGACTGGGATACCAGTCCTTCACAGACCACATATATGCTATGAAATATGTGGAGACACCACTTAGCCTAACTGTAGTGAGACACTGTGCCATTGCACTGCTTTGATTTGAAGTGAACCATAAGTAATCTACTTTTTATTATTAGCATATATTTCACAATCACTGATACTGCACAGAAGTTTCTGAATCAAATCATAAGCTTATATTTTTTCTTTCTGAATGTTTTTCTTTCTGAATGCAATTTCAACGAATGTGCTTTATGCTGGATCATCATATATGTAGGTTTGCTGTGGGTGAGGTCCAGTATTATGTTTCAACCAGAACAACTGTTTTTAGTTATCATGCCCACTTTCCTCAATCTCACCCTTGAAACAGTATCCACTTGTCTTCTGGATATCCTTTATCATCCAGCAGAAACAGAAGCTCTAAGCAAGAGAAGATTGTCTTTGCCAAGCAAGAACATCTGCATCTAATTTGACCATGACTGCCTTGTTTGAGAATAGTGGCTGCGTATGTATTGCTTGTCAGTTATGGCAGTTCAAAGCAGATTATACAACAGATAGTTCTGACCAAGAAATCTGGACAAGAGGTGTTCTATGAGTGCTGTTATTAGAGTATGACCACACTCAATTCACATTTGTTATATCACTCTGTTTTACAGGTGTATCTAAAAAGCATTACTTAAACTTAACCCTCTGGAGTTGGCGAAGTAACATGAGAGAGCTTTCACTGCAGTGCCAGTTTAATTTGGACTCAGACCTGTGTACTGTGTAAGTGAAGCTGGTGGTCCCTCAGTAGTTGGTGCTCTTGGCAGCTGCCTGTATCAGCTATAGGAAGGACCAGCTCAGAGCTCAAGCATTTGAGTTCTACTTAATGTAGAACATTTCCATGAAATACTTTATATAACCTTTTTCATTGTATGTTTCTCCAGTGTCATGTCTTTTTGGCTAAACCTTTCGATTCCCTTTTTTTTTTTTTTAAATCCCTCCACCACCAGCCCCCCTCTGTGGAGGACTGCTTTATTTCTATTTATTTTATTTTATTTTTTATTTTTATTTACTTCTTCAAGAGAAGGGGGGGGGGGAGGAGAAGAAGGGGGATAGAGAGAGAAGGTGAGAGAGGAAAAAAAAAACAGATAATCTGCTTCAATGTCTGCTGAAGAGAGAAAACAACAACCAGCATCTGTACAAATCACAATGAACATCAAACATTAAATGCTGTTGAACAGCACACACAACCAGCATTACAACACATGCCCAGAAGCAACAGCCGATCAAGACAGTGTGTGTCCGTGAGCACCTGTCCACACACCTGTGTGCACACCTGTGTGTGTCAGCGTGCTGGTGTTCATAAGGTTTCTGCATGTAAATATCTAGTAGTGTGTGTGGGGAGCCACACCTTTGGATTCCTACTATTTAAAGAACAAAAATAATGATTTTAGGTTGAGGTTAGCCTAGGGAACAAATTTCACAAATTTTAATTAATTATACTCATAAATGAAGCTGCTTTTTTGTACTGGTTGACTAGAAACACCTAGTTACCCTGTCGTAATTAAATGATCCTTTATTTGCCCAAGTACTTTGGAATGCTTCTCTCTGTGTATTCGTTTTGCTTTCCTTTAGGACATACATACACAGTTGAGAGTGAGGCTTGGGGTTCAAGCCTAGGGTGCCCCTGTAGCACTTTTGGGGGTTAAGGGCCTTGCTCATTGGCCATCAGAAATGTGACCAGCAACTGTCCGAATGTAGGCTCAGGGATAAAGAGGTTTAACCTGCTGAGCCATACACTGCCTTGCATTTTCCTTTTACGTATGTTCAATTCAATTCAAGTGAATGTAATTAACTACTTAACTACTGATCTACCACTCATGGGGATTTGCAATTGGTGGCATTTTTTCAGGTCTGATGAAGCACCTGTAATGTAATGGCATTTGGTGTGAAGCTCATCATTTTAACTGAAAATTATGAATGAATAAATGTGACCAGCTCCTATGTTTATCAAAAATAAGCTAAGAAAAGCATGTAAATACAAAAACTGAATGGACTGATGAATCCACCAACAAAAAATAAATGACCACTCCCTGCTCTGAAGAACATGTTACATCTAATCATTTAAGTCATTCAAGTGGCATGCACTCTGAAAGGAAACAATTTAGCTTGTCAGTATTGCTGGCCATGAAGTCAGGAAAAAAAAACATACTAATTATCATACAGCATTTGGATGAAGTATTTGGATGCAATTTTTGTAATTTTCTCTCTATACCACCACAATGTTTCTGAAATTAAGCAATCAAGATATAATGGAAATATAGACCTTCAGCTTTAATTCAAGAGGTTTAACAAAGATTTTACATTTAGCTTTCAGAAATTACAGCCATTTTCCATTTTCAGAGGCTCAAAAGTAATTGGACATGTAACTGACAAGCAGTTTCATGGCCAGGTGTGGCCTCGTTACCCTCATTACTCCAAGACAAATTAAATAAATAAAAGGTCAGGGGTTGATTTGAAGCACCAAACTTGCATTTGGTAGCTGTACACTAGAACTCAACATGAGGTCCAAAGAGGTATTAATGCAAGTGTGAAGGAGGATCATTAGGCTGAGAAAAACCCCAAAATGAACCTATCAGAGAGACAGCTAAAATTGAAGAGTGCCTAAATTAACAATTTGGTACATTCTTAAAAAGAAGGAATGCAGAGATGTTTTCATGAATGTAAATACAGAGGGTTTACCTCTAGATGCAAACCGGTAACACTGAAGAACAGGTAGGCTAGATTAGACTTTGCGAGAAAACATCTAAAAAGCCTGCTCAGTTCTGGAATAAGGTTCTTTAGACAGAATGTTTGGAAGAGAAAAGAATGAAGAAAGATAAGGACAGCTCATGATCGGATGTATACCACACTGTCTGTCAAACATGGTGGAGACAGCGTTATGGTATGGGCATGTATGGCCGCCAATGAAACTATGGATGATGTGATTGCTGATACAAGTAGCAGGATGAATTCTGAAGTGCATAGGGCTAGTCTCTCTACTCAGATTCAGCCAAATCCTGCAAAACTGATTGGAAGGCAATTTCAAGTGCAAATGGATAATGTGCCAAAACATACTGTGAAAGCAACCTAAGAGTTTCTCAAGATAGCCACAAGTCAATCACCTAACTTGTCAATCTCAACTAGTCAATTTCAGCCCAACAGAGCATGCTTTTCAGTTACCAAAGACAAAACTGAAGGCAGGCAAACCAACAGCAACTGAAGTTGGCAGCAGTAAAGGTCTGGCAAAGCATCTCATGGGAGGAAATTCGGCATTTGGTGATGTCTATGGGCTCCAGACTTCAGGCAGTTATTGACTGCAAAAGATTTTCATTCAAGTATTAAAACAATACATATTTTACATTGTATTACTTTGTCCAATTTCTTTTGAGCCTCTGAAAACGGAGGGAAAAATTGCTGAAAGCTTAATGCAATACCTTTGTTAAGCCCCTTAAAGCTGAAAACCTGCACTGCTTAATTTCAAATCCATTGTGGTGGTATACAGAGAGAAAATTACAACAATTGCATCAGTGTCCAAATACTTATGGACCTAACTGTAATTGCATTCTCCAGAGTTCAGGGAATACAGGTTTTAATGATTTTAGCATCAGTCTGCCACTGCCATCCCCGCTGCAGATGCTTTGGTATGTGAGCTCAGTATGAGAACTCAGAAACCATTTGACAGATCTTTTTCAAACATCCAAAAGCTGAAGTGACACTACTTAGTGGCAGTAAATGGTGAAAGCAAATGACATTTAACTTTGTGAATGTGATAAGTGATCCTAAAGCTGTAGGGCAAGAGTTGATTTTCTGAACATTGTATAATAAAGATATATTGATTTTTGATCACTAGCCTCCCTGTTCTTCAAATTGTATCTGTAGCAGTCAGGTAGCCAGTTGGTGAAATGTATCATGCAGAACTCTGCAACATTTATTGTGGGAGATTTAATCGTATCACTTTTTTTGGAGGGTGTATAAGGTAGGCTTGTAATAATATTTTCATTAGACTGCAGTATTTTCAATTTATCACATAAAATGCTCCATAGTCACTGGATTAAAGGAGAGCGATTACCACAATTCACCACTGATAAACTGAGTTCAGCCATCAAGCAAGAGAAAGTCCCTTATTTGCCAATAGTCCTTGTTATCTTGTAGTCAAGGAGTGGTTATACTCTAAGTGAAAAATCCAAGGGCAGCTGGCACATGTCAAAGCATTCTGATGCTGGAAGTCCACACTAAATCACCATGACTCATCTTTCTTCTTAACCAGGACTGCCAGGACAGCCCATGGACTGTTGGAAGGTTCACTGACTCCTGCTGCCATCATTTCCTGGATTTTTTGCTCTGCTGCCTAACGCTTAGTGAGCGCTAGCCAGAGAGGTCGCAGACAGAAGGGCTGGGGATCTCTGGAGTTAATCCAGTGTTGTCCAAGTGATCTGCACTCATTGTCCTGGACTGTAAAGATGCCCATGTATCTATCTAGCAGTATCCTCAACCAGCACTGCTGTCAGGCCCACACTGCTCTGTCGATACAGTTCACAGTCTGCCTGCACCACCACATAGGAAGGTTTTGCACTGTCATCCATACACTGCAGGGGGGTTGGTTGCACATCGGGGGGAATTGATGAGGGAGTGATGGTCCCCTTAGCCGTGGCCACTGGTTCCACTTCCAGCTACCATCTTGCTGAAAAGTCACCACCTAGGTAGTGTGTGGCTGTGGGCTCATCTATGTGCACCCCCAATTGGCATAACAGGTCCAGCCCGATGATGCAGGGATTCTGGATGTTTACGAGCCACACCTCCTGCTCTGTGGTCTGCCCCAGCTTCGGTGCACACGTCTGTGATGGATGCAAGTCGGATCTGGGTTGCCTCCCACCCTGGTGGGGACGACAAGTCAGTATATGCTTGGGCAGATGAGGGTGATGATTGATCCTGTGTCCATCAAGGCCTGGCAATGGGTTCCCTCCACCATGCAATCCAACTGGAGGCCCCACTCATGGCACAGCCAGTCCACTGTATGACAGGGGGGTGGGGGCTCATTTGTGGGCAGGGACTCTTTCATGGTTGTCCCAGTGTCACAAGTATAGCTTTGTAGCAGGCAATATGGCATGGCTGATGGTTGGCGTGGTGTTGTTAGCAGAGACAGGATCGCCTCAGCCCTGCATGCTTCCACCATAGCATCAGCCTACGTAGCTGGTGCTCGCAGCTGAAGGTGTCCATGGAGTTATAGTGGTGTCAGCATCTCGATAAGAGCATGAAGGGCCAGCTCTTCATGCGCGCCATGGGGAAAACATGAATAACCCCACTTTGCATAACTGCAGAGGTCTGTGGCATATGCAGACAGTCTCAATACCCTGTCTCCGCCAATTTGCTAGCAGGTCTGCTGCTCCAGCACTGTAACCGGAGTGGTGTAATCCATCTTCTTTCCAGGGAAAAGCAGATAAGGGCTTGGAGTGCTTCCCCTTGCAGTGCCAGTGCTAGGTGGACTGCAGTTTCTGCAGAGGAGCAGTTGTGGTGCCATGCCACTGGACATATTTAGGCGAAGTAGGGCTCCAGGAACCCTTCTCCACTACAGCAGAGGAACTTCATGATGATCTTCATCCCACTGTCCATTGCTTTCAAATTTGGTGGTGCTTTTTGTTGCAGAGCCGCAGCTCCCTGCAACATCTGGCACTAGTAGTGCAGTGCATTAGGTCCATGAGATCACCCCATGAAGGGTCTCCCCTTTAGTCTGCCACTGCTTCTCCCCTGTGCAGTTCCGAACTCTGCAATTGCCAGTCATCAGATTAGATTGCAGATTTCATCGATGACCTGGCCTTTCACTTCCGGCACTAAATTAGTGAGTGTGTGGTTCATTTTAATATAAGGAGGCAACTGCTCTTTTATAAGGAAGAATCAGTCTTTAATGATCACTCACCAGTAGTCTAAGCTAGCAATGGCACATGGAAACCAACAGTTTACACAATACTCTCATTCACAGTTACATGCTAATGTGAACACACATTCTATGGCAAACATTACACAATTACAACATTTACCATTTATAACACAAATACACATATCAGTTTATGCTATTTACATATTTTACGGTGCAAAACATCCCGTTAACTGCATAATTAGTCCCGATAAACCCCCATGATGTCACAATATGATTTTGTTGTGTACAACTGCAAATAATTTGGGCCTATGAGTGGAAATAGGCTTCCTAGGAAGTGGTGATGTCTAAGAATGCTGCCTATTTAGCACCTGGAATTAGCTTGCCAGAAAATGTGCATACCATGGAGAAGTTGGCATCCTTTGATGTATTGGATTTGACTCTGATGACTGTCAGTGTGTTGATACAGATGAGACCAAAGAGCAGGGCTAGGAATCCATCCACCTGCTGAAGACATGAAACCTTTTTAGATAAAGATGTTGGGTACTACCTCCAAGCTGCTGGAGTAATACCACAGTACAGCATTGACCAAAAACGTAGAAACTAGGGGCACTGGCCAGGGAATATTACAGGATAATTATACCTGCAGTCATTTCCAGAAATCTGTCAGAAGACAGCTTAGAAACAGGAAAATTTCAGCAAGAGTGGCAACTTATTCATATGAAAATTCAGTGCTGATATCATATGCTATAAAGTTTTAGAATTTGATTCAGCAGTTAATCTAATTGTAATGCTAGGATAATCTGTAAAAATAAATCTTAGAAATTACTGATATGTGCTCTTTCATTTGATAGTGTTGTGTTCTTTGTAATGCTAATCCTGTGCAGAGTCACAGGGGGGCTGATGCCCATCACACATAGCATGGGGAACAAGACAGGCGTATACCCTAAATAGGACACCAGACTATCATAGAACACACACACACTACAGGTAATTTAAAGACACCAGTTATCTTAATTGCACCCACATAACACAGGGAGAAAAGGCAAACTCAACACTCACAGATCAGAGGTGGGATTAAAACCCCAGTACATTTTCATTAAATGGTGCATTTAAATCAGGATTCCAAGGTTCTGCTGCTGCAGCATTCTGTTGTGTTTAAAGTCATTTTTGTAAAGTCTGATGCAGTTCATTTAATTCATAGCTCAATCCCTCACGCCTTGATGTTCCATTGTAGAATTTGTTGGTATGATCCAGAACTCGTTGTTCCTTCAGTCATTGCAAGCTGCTGTGGTCCCTAGGCTACAAACTAGTGCTAAACCACAATACTCTGGCCTCCAGACTTCAAAGCTGAGATGATGTTCTTTTTTGGAGTTCAGTTTGTCATTTTTTCCAAACATAACATTTCTCATTTATGCCACTTTCATCTCATCTGTGCATATAACATTCTTCCAGTTCAGGATAATGCAGGTGGTCTTTGGCAAATCTGAGACAGGCTGCAATATTCTTTTTGGCGAGCAATGATTTCCTCCTTAGTATCCTCCCATGCACACCAGTCTTGCTCAGTGTTTTTCTGAAGTAGTCTGATAAACAATGACTTTAGGCAATACTAAAGAGGCCCAAACCTCCATAGTTGTTGCCTTAGCATTCTTTGTAATCTCCGAATATACTTTAAAACTTGCTCAGGGACAAAAATTTGTTAAATGATCATTCCTGGTAAGAGTAATATTACCTCTCTCAGGACTGGAAGCCAGAATATTTCAAATTGGCTTTGTTATCCTTTCCAGCCTGGGTACTAACAACATTTTTTTCCAGGGTCTTTAGAAATCACATATGATGATTAACTTCTACTAAATTGAATGCTGTGAGTGCCAGCAGTGATTTGATCTCTTTGGGCCCATAAGCAAGGTCCTTAGCCGGCAATTGCTTTGTGCTAGGTATGATGTTGACCTACATCCAGCCCTGAAAGCAGGCCCTTCAACTTCCAGGGAAAATTTGGAGGTTGGTGGCAAAATTGGCACTTCAGCCACCTAAAAAAACTTCACACTGTTCTATTTCATTTGAACTAGTGTGGTGCTAAGGTGTTGCACTCAGGTCTCGTCCCTGAGGTGAATTGTCATGTGGTGGGTGTGGCAATGTGCTGTATCAATGCACGCTCCTTACCTCTCTTTTTTTTTTTTTTTTTTTTAAACAGAATGAAAGGCTGCAACTTTGGCAAAAAAAAAACAGGCTAGCAATGAGCTGAACACAACTTGTCCCACACTAAAATCCTCCCAGCTGGGAAAAAAACAACAAAACATTTGCACAGAAGGTAGTGTGATTGACTTAGTGTGATCCCAGGGGGGAATTCTGGTGTATACAGCAGCAAGAACATAGAGCACAGATGAGCACACATATAGTGCCAAACAGACGAGGCAGAAAGACAGTACACATAGAGCAAAGAAGTCAACATAGTGGCAACTGATTTTATAAAGTACACTGTACACAAGTAAACTGGAGACTCATGCCTTTGTCCAACATGACTAGGGTTGTTGATTTTAAGAAACAAGGGAGGCCACTCCTTTACCACCTCCCCGGCTGAAATTTGCTTAGTGCGGGTAGGCAATCTAATTCGTAAAGGATCAGTGTATATGTGAGGTTTTCGCTGCAACCCTCTAATTAGATTACTAATTAGAGGATTGGCTGAATAGTCCTCCTACCTGGATTTGAACAGCTGACCTAAAGGTTATACTAAAAACCGGCATATACACCAGCCCTCTGTGCATAAAATTTTCCATCCCTGGCTTAATGGGCACAATCCAAAAATGCTTGAGCTGACATATTTTATTTATCATTGTGGGGCGATCATGTAATATATGGGACTTAATTGCACAGCTACAGAGACATTTTCTTTTTGCATAATAAAAATGAACATTAATTTGTATTCAGATTATTTACAGTATATATACAGGATTAGCTACAATCAACAAAAACAGTATTTACAAATCAAAGTATTTTTTACTCTTGGTCCTTTCACTTAGAGTATACTAATTTCTTATCCACAAAACAACAAGGAATACTAGTGAACAAATGGCTTTATCTTTCCTGATGGTGAGGCTAACATCAAAAAATAATATTTTTGAATATTCAGAAAATCATCTTGCGCCTCACAGTTTTACAATTACTTCTACAATATTCCTGGGAAGTTTGCAAGAAGATACACAAAATAAATCCCAAGAGGATCTAGCTGTTTTCACAAAACGGTGGGTGCAGGCTCCTGTTTCTCTCTCGGTTTTTCTCTGTCATTGCAGTTTTAGATGGTGTGAAATCGGATCGTGTACATTTTTAGGTGCAGATTTTCATCCATATATCTTTGTGAAGTACTGTAGTAACTAGATTCATCAACGATCACAAAAGGGTAAACAGAACAAAAAAAAAGATTTTTCCTGTTTTCCTGTAGATTGATCCTGTTCACAAGGATAAGCCTATGCGGGGCTACTTCAGGTTTGGTGTGATCTGTGTCAGAATTTGGGCAGGTTTAGATCTTAAAACTTAGGACATGTCTGCAAAGCTTGAAAAAGATTTGTCAAATACTTTTTGAGTTATTATGCTAACAGGATCAAATGTCTGAAACTACCCTTTTTAAGTATCACTATGTAGCATTGCTTCAAATATGGGGTGATCTGTCTGAAACTGTAATCAGTTTTACTTCCTCATCCATATAATGCTGGTGCAGTTTGAAAAAGAGCCATAAAATCACATTGCATTCCAACGTATCTGTAGTGGCGGCAGCAGCGATGGACTGGTGCTAAAGCCATATGTAGTCCCCAAAGTCCAGGGGATACAATTATTCTGAGACCAAAGGGGGCTTGGACAGACTTGCATTTCAGCAATTTTGCCTGCAATATTACATATGAATATACTGTAGTCATCCAAAGTGATCTATAGAAGTATTGGAAATAAATACATTACCACTGGGAGTCAGGTGAAGTTCTTGAAACTGAATCATTGTATAATAACAAATTATTATAATAGTTGAAAAAACTGTGATCTGCACTGAAGAAAAATAGTATTGCTCCTTTCGACATTCATTTTGGTCAGATTTTATGTGAGTATATGAAGGGAAGATAAGGAAAGATAAAAGGCCACCAAAGATGATGCTTTCACTTGTTTGGTGTGCATGCAAGTTTGCCTAGTTAATCCAAATAAAGTGAAAATTTAAAACAACTGGGCTTGATTAAGGCCAATCTAACCCAGTAAAAATCTGACAAACCTCTGGTCCTCTGTCAGAGTAAAGTTACTAGCACACTGGTTCTAGAACTATGCCAAGACCTCTGCAAAAGATTAGAAAATAATATCTAAGCATCTGGGACTGCACTGAACTACCACTGGATCCATACTTTCAAAATAGGGAAAGTTTGGTAAAATAGTGAATTTTTCCAGGAGCAGATGTCCTTGCAAAATAGTCCATGGAATCAAAAAGAACCCTATAAGAATACCCAGAACCCTAATCTTCGCAGAGATCACCATTCACGACTGCATTATTAGCCTTTATTCCACTGCCTCTGTTTGCAACACTGGAAAATGCTTCTGTGATGTGAATCCTAGCAAGACATTGTGGATAGAAAATATACTGCTTACCTCATTCTACTCTGCAGTTAAGGTACATTATTTATTACAACAAAAATGTAGGAATTAAAGATTATTAACACTTTCACTGTTATATCAAAACTACTTGAAATGACCTATCACGTTATATTTTATATATATATTATATATGTGTGTGTGTGAATATGTCT
>JAODJU010000025.1:7492958-7507121 GCA_026776725.1 Gnathonemus echidnorhynchus
TTACAAACTTAACAAAAATCTGACATATTTACAATATATATTAAAATAAAGATGAGTGTAATGGCAAAACAAATATACAAGAAATAATTTATTTGCCATGAATTTAGTTTATGATATTGAATGAAATGTGTGATCATGCCCCAGTCAGTGAAAGTGTGTTTCCTACCCCTAGACCCCAGAGGGTTAATTGCAGATAACTTTTACAGTACCCATTTGATGCTAAAATCTGAAAGGCTTCTGATCAATCAGTTCCTTGTATCACTGTGAATTTTCCCACCTCTCACTTCCACGAAGCATCTTCGGATCAAAATAGCGGTAATCATCAGTCTCCTGTTGAAGACAGCAAACAGGAGCAAATATACAACTAGACATAATGCACAAAGTACATCCTGGTTAATGAAGTCATACGACTGCTATGGTGACCACATTTAGTTATAAAATACTGCAAGCCCATCAGAGACAGCATGGTGCTTCAGTGGGTAGCCCTGTTGCTTCATGCCTCTGGTGTTAGGGGCTCAAATCCCCCATCTCTGTATGGAAAAGCTTAATTGGTCCCCTTTAATGCATAGCGTCAATCTTAAAGTCATAACACTTTATTATTTCTTTGATCAAATTATTGCATGCAACATTGTGATACCCAAATGGGAGAATAGTATAAGCAAAGATTTTTAATAAAGACCTATAATATTCTTTCCTTATTGTAAACAACACAAGAGTTTAGGTTTTGACAATGCACAGAATCCCAGAATTCAACAAAAGCCGTAAGAAAAATACAAAAGCCGCAAGAAAAATACAAAAGCCGCAAGAAAAATACAAAAGCCGCAACACAAATACAAAAGCCGCAACACAAATACAAAAGCCGCAACACGAATACAAAAGCCACAACATGAATGCAAAAGCTGCAAGAAAAATACAAAAGCCACAACACGAATGCAAAAGCTGCAAGAAAAATACAAAAGCCGCAAGAAAAATACAAAAGCCGCAAGAAAAATACAAAAGCCACAACACGAATGCAAAAGCCGCAAGAAAAATATAAAAGCCACAACACGAATGCAAAAGCCGCAAGAAAAATACAAAAACCACAACACGAGTGCAAAAGCCGCAAGAAAAATACAAAAGCCACAACACGAATACAAAAGCTGCAACACAAAAACAAAAGCTACAACACAAATACAAAGGCCGCAAGAAAAATACAAAAGCCGTAAGAAAAATACAAAAGCCGCAAGAAAAATACAAAAGCCGCAAGAAAAATACAAAAGCCACAACACGAATGCAAAAGCCGCAAGAAAAATACAAAAGCCACAACACGAATGCAAATGCCGCAAGAAGAATAAAAAAGGCCACAGCAGAAATACAAAAGCCACAACGGGAATGAACCACAACGTACGGAAATGCAGCAGCCTGTCTGTCTATATATATTTTATTGGTCCAGGTTGCCAGGGACTATTATTGCTGGTTGACAGGGAGGGTGCAGGGGAAGTTTTAGAGGAAGAGAAATGTTGTTATCGCTTGTTATGCGTTTTTTTCCATGTTTGATTTGAGCACAAAATTGAAATTGGATAAACGTCATAATCCATTTTTTTGCTCAAATCAAAAATGGAAAAAAAATGGATAAGGAGCATTCACATTCTGTTTTGTTTTTTTTCATCTGACACAATTAAGTGGCATGACTCTCCGAAGTGACAGGTTACCTCAGAAAAACGGTAAAAATCATAAAAACAAATAGCATTGGCTATGTCTTTTTAAGAGTGGGAAAATTCGTGCTGAGATTTCATTGCGGTCAAGCTTTCCGTACTATGCCAATACACGGTCAAATCATGCGTGCTTAAAATATGGTACAAAATATGGTTAACTCTTTCTTTTCAATAAATTAGTTATTTGTTCACCAAATTTATTATTCATTGACCTACATGGTGTCTGTCACTTCTACAGTACGATGCTACCCCATACTACCCCCACTCAAGTCTCCCACCAAAGGTCAGCCTTCCTTTCTGTTGGCATCACAAAAACCTGCTCACGTGCCATGAACAGAAACACCAAACCATGATTTTAAAAAATGGGGGGAAAAGCAGTTATCAGCCTTGCAGTTTTTTCCATCAGGTAATTTGTTAGCATATAATAGCAAAGACACTGCATTGAAAACAAAGAGTTACTCCATAGATTGATGCATTTTACAGTGTAAAACAGCAATCATGACAGAAGTGCATTTAATCTCAGGGTTTAAATTGCCTAGCTACATATAAATAAAATGCTGAGTGTCTCACCTCTTCAGTCTAGATGTGAAATTATCCTGCTTTGGTCTGCTCAGATTCTGTAAGTTTATTTGAACTTTTGTTTGAACTAATCTGTTTTTTCGTTTAAAATAGTTTATTTGGCAACCTCACAGGAACACAATTAAAAATGTCACTGTAGTAAGAAAATATTACCATCTTAAGAATATAACACTTCTAGGGAAAAACTTACTTGAGATTGATGTTACAGTGACACATTTCCCTACAGGCTGTCAGCACCCCCACCGATCAGCCTTCCTGGGCACAAAGGCACACTGTGTGGAGGAGCACACACACTCACCGGGTTGGATTTCATGTCCATCAGGTTGTCCAGAATGCGTGTAACAGGCAGGTTCTGTTAAAAGCAAACAAGCAGGAAAACAAATATATTTAACAAAAAATACACAAAGCTAACTTTTTTTTTAGAACAAAGTTATCCAACAGCCTGTGTTTCATGACATCATTCACTCACTTTCCAGATTTAACTTAGTTTACTGCTACAGGGGGCTTGGTGACCTTATACAATGTTCTAACTACACACTTAATTCTACACAGATGATGAAGATACTGTGTGGACAGATATACTTACATGCTGCTTCAGCACTAAGTTCTTTACACCCTCCATCACAAACTGGGAGCCTGTGTTCATAACCATGGAGAAGAGGCTGCTGGGAGAACAAAGTAGCTCTAGACATGCTTTGTGTAAATTTATTTCACTATTCAGGATGAGTTAGGAATCTTTGATTTTAAGAGAGAGTACTTAGTGGGAGGCCCTGTATGAGAGATACAATGGATAAAGCGCTAAGAACCTGCTTGGGTGGAGGAAACAATAAGAAAAAGCTTAATACAAATGGCCATTCTCCAGCCATATTGGAAAAAGCCACAGTGTTATTTTTGTGCTTGAATGTGTCGTGCCACTTTGGTATTTCACTTTATTTTTACATAAATGTCACAGATAGTGATGAAGTGTAACTTGTGATTAATATATGGAACAATAAACAAGGTAATTAAAATAATAATATTTTGAGTACTTCAGAATCACTCATATACCTAGGCTATAATAAAATATATATTTAATATATGCAAGATTTATTAGTAAGAGTGGGGTTGGATAAGAAAATATGAATTCATCAAAGGGACGACGACACTAAGAAAAATCTTTTTCACTTGTGCAATGCGAGAATTTTTTATTAGCCCAGGATTTGGTGTCGCCAGCCAAAATGTGATGGTTGGAAGGTTTGGATAAAAACCCTTATTAATCTTATTATTAATCTTAGGTGGTTTTTTTAAATGGCAGCTTCAAGTAATGTATTTGCCTTTTATTTCTATGTAATAATTAATTCAACAAACAACTGAAGGCTAATTAATTAAAGTGCACAGTGGGAACAAAAACCAACATACCACAAGGCCTGTAATTGCCAACTCCTATGTTAGTTGCTAAAGGTGATGGAATTTAAGTAGCTTTTTACCCCATTGGCTTCACCCCACTGTTCCCGTAGTTAGCTGGTGTGGCAGCCATCTTGGTGAATGCTCTGGGGTGTTTAAGAAAAGAAAAAATACAGTGGTTACTACCTTCCCAATAAATCACTTTTCATATCTCTTCGGGTGCGCAGACCTGGGTTTTCAAGGGGGCATAGCAATTTGCATCTTCAGGTGGAATTCAATCAGTCCAAGACTGTGACATGGTTGTAGGGATCGTGCTCTCTCACTAATTTCAGATGCACCTTTAGTGATTTTGTTCTGGACCTGGCACTGTTGGATTGTTTTTTCCTTACTATTACTGAAGTTGACTAGAATGGAACTACAGTAAAACCTTGGATTGCGAGTAACTTGGTCTGCGAGTGTTTTGCAAGACAAGCAAAAATTTTTAATTAATTATAACTTGATAAATGAGCGAGATCTTGCAATACAAGTATTACATATATGCTTTGTCTGCCTAGCGTCACGTGATCACAACTCAGCTGATGGTTCTTCTCTCTCTTTCTCG
Organism: Gnathonemus echidnorhynchus; assembly: GCA_026776725.1. Classification (NCBI taxonomy): domain Eukaryota; kingdom Metazoa; phylum Chordata; class Actinopteri; order Osteoglossiformes; family Mormyridae; genus Gnathonemus; species Gnathonemus echidnorhynchus. The sequence continues at coordinate 7,497,216 of JAODJU010000025.1, forward strand.
CTGCGTGATTGTGGGTAATCATTTCCCATGCTCGGTCTTGGTCTGAGTGCCTCACTGGTATAGTCAAAATTTAGTAGAAAAGCACCACCTGAATAAGGACATAGCAGTGCGAGAGATGAACCTGCTTGAAAACAAAGCAATGTCATATTTCCACGAAATCGAAAAGGAGGCAAAAGCAACTGTCATTGAATAGGTTCCTTGTTAAAGTCGCACAAAAAGAAAAAGATTCCAGTGAGCCAACAGATAGTGATTCCGTTAGTTATAGTGAAAGACGTCCTACAAAATAACCCTCCTCTTCCTCTCTCTCTCATCTCCCTCACACCATCCTCAATTCTTTTCAAAGGTAAAGTGCAGGTTAATTTGTTTTATGTATTTTTACTTTATATTTTGTATTAATCATTTTTACATGAAAATGTTTGGGTTGTGGAACGAATCATCTGAGTTTCCATTATTTCTTATGGGAAAATTTGCTTTGATATACGAGTGCTTTGGATTACAAGCACGTTTCCGGAACGAATTATACTTGCAAACCAAGGTACCACTGTACTGTGGTGTGTCATTCAAATGTAATAGTAACATGTGACATGCAACTTGTAATGAGTGACATATAAAACATGCAATAAAAGATAACTCAGCAAATTTGAATGAAAAAATATAAACAAAACGATAACTCACTTCCACTGTTTTATGTAGCTCAAAGGACTCAGATCACAGCCAGCATCCATCAAAGCCTTCTTATACTGATCTAAGTCAGCCTGAAATATGGGAATATCTAGTCATTTACACAAATTATGTTAATTGCTATAAAGGCAGTATCTGTATATCCTACACTGGTTTTCAGGGACCACAGCCCTGCAGGTTATAATGACATTTCTTATGACAGCAAACAGATATTTAATTGCAAAAAATATATATTAAAAACAAGATTTTCTAAATTAAAAATGGCTCCCTCAATGGTAGAGTTCTTCAACAGTGCAAATTGTTTAAAGCACTTAACACAACACGCATAAACTTCAGCCATGTATGATAAATTACACTTTTCCAAAGAGTAGACTATTAGCGTGGAGTAATCAGGCCAGGAAATAGATGAAAGAAAAAAAAGAACATTTGGAACAATCCCCCCCAACTCCCACTGTCAAAGCCTGACCCAGAACAGAAGAGAAATGACCCCATTGATCACCGTGACAGTTAGGAATGGGATGATCCCTATTTGGTGTACTACCAACAGCTCATCAAAGAGACAGCCTTGATGAGAATGGATTTAAGACTCCATAGAGGATTGTGGTCACAGAGGAGGCGGCAAAGCAGTGTACAAAAGCACAAATTTAAGGGTCATCCATATTTCATACTCCCAAGTCACTAGAGTTATGCAATACAATCAACAGAAAAATTGTGGCTAGGTGGATAACATTCAATGAAAGGTCCTGACATCCTTAGAACAATGATGCATTATCTGACTTCAAACATTATGATACTTGGCTATGACATCAGAAGTTTCTGAAATAAAAACTATGTTTGTTCCATGGAACAATGAAGCTTTTGAATATTGTCTGTACTGTAAGTATTCAAACCATTCCTTGTTCATTATCTAAATATTTTTGAATATTAAGTTGACAGTGACCTATAACGTTTGACTTTTTATTTTAATCAATGCTTTCCAATTTTATTCTTGATCTGTTGAATTAAACTGTGTGCATTCTGTATTGCCCATATACAGATGAAAAGGCAATCCAAACAGTAAAACTGATCATTACAATAGCAATTTTGATAGCTTCCCATTTGTAATCCATTATTTGATTGTTCTCTAGGGATGTTCTAAATTTATATGTAATAAATTTTGTCATAAAGCTGTGAACACACACTGCGGGATGTGAGCATTTACATTAAATTATGTCTAAAGAAATTATTTTGGCTTTCCCCATTGACTTATTTTCAACAATAGCATATCCAAGTACTTTGTAATCCAGAGATCTTTGGAAACACAAAACAATGGTGAAAGGCATCTTAGATATACTACACACACATCACAGGACAAAAGTGCACGATACATTGTATCAGATGTTTTGACGGAAGGATCCTTTTTCTCTTTTAGTAAAGGAAGAGTGCAGAGAAATTCACAAGGCAGTGAAAATGTAACTAAAACTGTAAATGAAAGTTCATGTTTTTTTACCTGAAACATCCTAGTCCTTGTTCTGAAAATACACTTTTACACTTTATTGCACATTGCAATTATAGGACAATTTGCAAAATCTTTCTCCACCATCTAGGTGGTTACTTGTATTCCTTTGTGTATGTTTTAATTTTCATATTTCAAAATATAAATTTACATTATTCATATATTTTTTTTTTTAACATTCTTTCTTCTCTTTTGCACTATGACCAATATTTTCCATCACATAACAGTAAGAACTGTAACTGATACACTATGTCAGGGGTGGCCAATCTTATCCGCAAAGGGCCAGTGTGTATGCAGGTTTTTGGGATAACCTGTAGGTCAGCTGTTCAAACCCAGGTGTGAGGACTCTTCAGCCAATCAGTCCTTTAATTAGTAATCTAATTAGGGGGTTGCAGCGAAAATCCACATACACGCCGGCCGTTTGCGGATAAGATTGGCCACCCCTGTACTAAGTTATAGAGGGGCCACAGACATTTTTTTTCCAAGCACATTTAAAATTTTTAAATGCTTATAGAGGTTTCTTACGGAGCCCCTAAGGCAGGGGTCTCCAACTCCGGTTCTGGAGAGCTACTATCCAGCAGGTTTTCTGTCCCACTTGGCTTCTGATGAGCCACACCTGTTCCTGGTATTTACCTGGTAGATAACCTACTGGACGGTAGCTCTCCAGGACTGGAGTTGAGGATCCCTGCCCTAAGGGGACAAAGGAGGAGAAAAAAAAACAGCAGAAGGAAAAAAAGAAAAAAAAAAAGTCATGTTTTGTGTTATAACCCAAAACCTTTGTGTTATATCGCAAAAGTTTTGAGCTATAACGCAAAACTGTTGTGACTTTGAATCGAAATATGAGTAATCAGTCAGTGTAAGGAACATAATTGATAGGAAAACATGGAGCGTTTAATCGAATTTTACTTAGATCTTCGTCTACAATATAAGGACATTTAGTTTGTTCTCGGATCTAGGCATGACGTTCACATAAGTCTGAGGCAGATTAAGAGGATTTTATGTGAAAGGGGATTATTCCGACAGAAAAACTACTCCGACTTGGGTGATGTAATTAACTTTATTCGCGAGCAGCATTTGCACTCTGGGCACCTTCATGGTTATCGATGGATGTATGCAAAATGCAGAATAAATGGACTTCATGTGAGAAAAGCGGATGTGCGTTTGATTTATATTATATTAATTTATTATAAACACGAAACAACAAAAAATGAACAATTCTTTAGGCTTAAATCAACCTCAGATTAGCATTATTATAGTACTATTATAATGTTACTGACACTTTACCAAGGCTTGCTTTACAAATTACTAATTATGAATTAAACAATCAAATCTTACCACACTGAACTCAAGTTTTTTTTAATATAAATTAGATTAATAAGCGAAGCGAGGATCAACCACATGCAAAGAGCGGCTTTGGAAGTTGCACTTGAATGTCCAAAAGTACGCTAATCACCTGATTTTATTGTTGCATTACTACGGAAAAGTTTTGGGTTATAACACAAAGGTTTTGAGTTATAACGCAAAACATGACTTCTTTTTCTTTCTTCTGACGTTTTTTTCTCCTCCTTTGTCCGTTTAGGGGCCCTGTAGTTTCTAGAGTAATAGGAGTTATTTTATCATTACAAGTTTTCATGATATAGCATCTAACACTCTCACCTCTGAAGGCGGCTGTTGTGATGTAATGTAGAAGATCAGAAAAAGCCTCATCTTGTCCTCTGGTGTTCCCGCTGAAATAAAAAGAATTTATTCATACAACTTAGAAAATTCACATTTAAAATCTTTATAGACACGCAAAGTTTTCACAAAGCATTTCACTAATCTGCCCCAAATTTAATGTAAATTTTCCATCTTAAGGATATACATTACAAAGATTGTGATCTTAGTAAAAAGAATGATTTACACATTTCCTGATATTTATTAAAACACACATTTCCATTCCATTAACATGAAGGGGGCAATAATGTAAACACACTAGAAGATTATACATGTGCAAAGATGATACTATTTACACAAACCAACAGGGGGAGAAATTGGAACACATTCAAAAGGCATGGACATGACTTAAAATGAAGGGAAAAAAAACAATTTTGCTCTGGGGCTGAAACTTACTATTTATGAAGTATTTGGCAGGTAAAAGGTGTAAAGCCAATAATAAAGGGACAGATAAAATAATACATGGAAAAATAAACTTAACGTTTTTATTATTAGCCAGTCAAGGAAGAAACATTTGCCCTTCAGGATAAAAGGCATCACTGAATCGTATCAAGAGGGTATTAAATTTTCTTTTTTCTGGGAAATGCCTCCCACTTCACATTTAGTAATTCCCAGTTCTATCCGGTATTGAGCTGTCCACAACATCCCCTGTGCTCAGATAACACTAGTGAAAGAGTGCATGCTCCTGTGTGTTAATTTGAGTAACCAAAAGATACAACAGTGCTCAACAGCTGGAACTGAGACTTGAAAGTGTTTATGTGAATCACGTTTGTGTAGCATAAATCTTACTTTTTGGTAAGATAATTATCATTAGATCATAAGTCAATAGATTTGCCATGCACAGACAAAAAGGCAAGTATGACTTATTTTAGAGTTACATAAAGACTTCAGTGATGAATTAAGACATTACTTTGCTTGTTTAACAAACTCACCATATATGCGCATTTTAATTAATGTATAAACATATTATACATAATTTGGCACCACTACTGTTCCCATTTACTTTAGAGCACATACATAGCTCTGAGACGGCTCTGATGAAAATGATACATTCACACATTATAGATATATTTTAAATATTAGAAAAAATATTAATATTGCTGAAGAAAATTAAAGCTGAAAAGAATAAACATCACATGAAATACACTGGAAGCATCTACAGTTACTTGTATATAATTATCTGTTTTAGCATGCTACTTTTATTCTTTCCTAAGAAGAAGATAGTTGCACATTTCACCCACTTGAAAATGGATGCATTAAATTGCATGCCTACCGTCCGGGTCGCTGATGATATCCAAAAGAGACTTGTCTAAGGTGGACTTGCTCATGAGTTTCTCTTCGTATTCAAAGTATAAGTCCAGTTTACGGGTCTGTGAGTGTTTTGAAAAATCCAAATATGAGTTACTTATATGCATAAATATTACTGAACTATGTGATTGTTTTACGTTTTCCAGAGGGTTCCCAGGCACACCTGGGATGTACTTTAAAACCAGTATTAAAGAAACCCACATGAAACCAGTATTTAAACTGGTACATTACAACAGTAGTATATAGAACACATTGCTGAGAATAACGTGAGACACTAATACAATGTCAATCACAATATTTCTCATGTCATTATAGTATTGACTTGGTTTTCTGAGGCCAACATATTTTCCACAAAAGAAAACACTGATGACATCTGCATTTTGTCAACCAAGGCACACAGTAAAAATCCATTAACAGAACAAAACTGGATGCAGACCAAAAGGTCTGCCAGCTACACACTGTTAGACTTTTAATTGACAAAAAATATTGAACAAGGTTGATTACTTCACAAATGACTTTATAACCAAGCATTGTTAAAAAGGTTGCTATACTTGAATGGTGATTCATGGTGCACGCGCACTCACACACACACACACACACACACACGTAAAGACATCAAAAAGAGAGTGAAGAGTTTTGCTCTCCAACCTTAATGTGGTCCAGCACAGCAGTAGCTACATTGGTATGAAGGTCGATCAATCTTTTCTTTTCCAGCAGCTCTGGTAATGAACTGATTACGAGAATGTTTAATTATGCTCAATTGTCAAGACAAAGACAATTATCTGGCTCAATCACTAAAATGTTTCATCCAAGGCAAGGCAGTAGTAGTTTAAACAAGTATTAACTGTGGCATCACCTGGTTGAGGCAAAGGGTTTTGTGGCAAAGTCAACTAACTGGCATTGTTGTAGGTACAAAGGAATATCACAATTCAACAAAGATATAATGGTTAACTGTCAAGTCGGTGCATCCACTGTAGCTTGGATTTTTCAACTGAATGGGGGGTTAGTACAGTACTTCTAATGTGGCATGCATATCCCTAATGTGGACAGTGCCAGTGAAATCTGACCCCTAAACCCAGCATTTTCTAAAAGGCACCTATCTTTGGTCAATTTAAAAAAACCTGTGATATTCACACAATATGGCCAAAGGTTTATTTTGTCTTATGTTGTCAATTATGGTGTTATAACTTAACAGCAGTATTTACCTGACAGCTGAAGTCAGTTTGGCTGTATTGTCTGACAACATGCTGATGGCTCCCTCATCCTCTCCTTCTAAGCCCTTTGATTGGGGAAAAGCACCTATAGTTACTAAAATAAACATACATTTTATATATAATATTATTTTATGACAGACACCAGATTATGTGGGAAAGACACAAAATAGTACCCTGACCATTGAAGATTAAATGTAAAGCAATGTTGCCAAGACTTTCCTGGAAAACTCAAAGGACTGTATTTAATTTGTGAATAGTCTAAGCTAATTTTGAAAATATAGAAACACACTGTTGCTGGGCAACAGACATATTGCTGCTATCATGGGTAATGTTAGAAGTACTTTGCTTTTAAATTAGGATTCATCTGAACATCATAATCAAAGTTCTATGCAGAAATCCAATAAAGCAGGGGATAAATGCATAACGTACAACTTTCATCATGTGTAACACCAAGCAGGAATGGAATGTTGCAAGAAATACAAATAAAGCATTTCACCTATATTATTTTCTACAAAATTAAGTTAAAATCTGGAATTTTTATGGACTAAATTATCAACACAATTTGCATAAAGTAAATTTATGCAAGCTCCTTTGCACTTTTAAAGTATAATTAATTATTATAGAATTAAATCGCACCAATAATAAAATGTATGTTTCTACCTAAAAAGTAAAATAACAGCTAGATCATTTTATCGACAACATTTCCAGTTGTAATGCACTCAAATTTACTGCATAGCAGACCAGCGGGATATTAGTTACATAACTGTTCCCAGAGATGAGATGGGGGAAAAAGAAAATAGCAGATGGATTTTGGATTCAATTATCCTTGTTATGATCCATATATCTGTGGGACCGGAAGAAAACCACTGATATTCCCCAAGGGGAAAAGAATGAATAAATCAGACCCTGTCACTGTTTTCATTCCAATCATAATAGCAAATGTGGTAACACTGGCTGCATAGGGAGGTGTATGCTATCTATTATCACAGATTTTGCAGTGAGGCTGAGAGCTGCCATTTCTGGTCAGCAAAAGAGGTGGGTGGGTTCAATGATGAAAGGGGCATTCTAATTTATTAAATTTAGGACCAAGGGGAAGGTTTTTATCAATGGAAGGATGAATGACCCATGGAATGTGTGCCTGAGTATGTATAAATACATAGGATGACTCTTTCAGGTTGTAAAAACACAGCAACATTAAAACTGATTAAATTTACCATGATGCTTTTGAGTCGTTTGACCTCATCCTCCTGGGCCCGGTATGTGTCTAACTCCTGCTGCACAGACTCAGCCACCTCAGGAAATGGGCTGCAATACATTAAGAAAGCTACCTGCAAATCATCCTTAGAAGAATCTGTAAGTATGTACACACTAATGCTATAACATAAAATACACCTCTAACAACTACTTCCGGGTCAATGTCTGTAAAACGAAACATTTTTTTCCCTCAAAAATAATCACAAATTCAGATGAATTCAGATTCAATTCAAATGGATATTACAGCACATGTAACACAGCACCAGAAATGGTAGCTTCCGGAAGACAATGTGCTTTCGAGTATTTTTATATGAAAAACATTACTTGAAGCAGTGAGTAGCATAAGCCAGAGCAATCAAATGGAATAGGCCCTATGACAAAATGTCCTTCTGTAATACCATAACTATAGTAAATCCATAGACCTAAATGAGTGACAGAGAAATGACTTTGCACAGAAATTTCATTGTTCATTCTTGGACCAAGTTTGTTATTTAAAAATCTGAGAAAAATAATAATTCTCTTAATAATGTTATAGGGGATTATTTACATTAGAATTCCATCCACAGGTAATTAAAGATGCTCACCTGCCCTTGTGTTTCTGCCAGAACTTGTCAGCAGCTGTGAGATCATAGATCCTTTTGTTCTTCTTCTTTGGTCGGGCACCTGCAGGAAGGGCCTCAGACCCAGCACCCTCCTCCAGAGTCACCCTGTTCAGGTGGAAGTCCTGAGACATAAATACATCTGTTAAGGGTACAGCAAATGACACACTGGGCTCCACAACCTGTCTGTGTTTTGTTGAAACACTTTGTTGAAAATATTTGTTAAACATGTTCCCCTTCTCACAAAAGTACTCAGTGGCATGGGCACCCATGGTCCCAACAATGGCAAAATCAAATGCACATTATACAATTTAAACTCTCAGGTTCGATTTGGTAAAAAATCATTCCATTGTGAGAAATGTTTAAATAGTACACTTGCATATTCACAAAATACTTCAGAAAACTACACAATGTCCGCGATTCAGGAAGAGGGAAACCATTCAGCTCAGATAATACTGTTATTAATTTCACTTTTAATATTTCAGTCATGAATACTGTGTCACTAAGTCCGTCCTGCTACATTTTTGTTTAAAAACACAGACATGAGTTTCCATTTTCATATTTTGTCCAAAATACCCCAGAGATTTCAGCCCCCAAAAACAGCTGTTTCACAGCTGTATTCTTCTGAAAACTCTGTTTTAGCGTTGCAGTGTGGATGAAGGGATGAAAATGAAGACTTTTGAAAAAACAGACTGTAAAAATGCCCTAATTGGTCTCTACTCAGCATATAGGCCACCCCCAATTTGATCCCGGTCATTATCTGATTGGTCGCTTGGTCATCCTACATGGAAGTAAACAGTATTCTGATATGGAGGAACTGCTTTCAATAGAGATTTCCCTGTTGCTGGCCTGTGTGCATCTAAATAGCATATTAAACAGTGTGACTGCTGCAGAGTTGCACAAAAGAAACTATTTTACTGATTACTGTATTGATGCGCATATGCTCAATGTAGGCTAATAACTATGTCATATGTGTATGAAAATAATTTTGTAAATGAGGTGAAAACCCCTCTGTAGATAGAGATCACTGTTATTTGAAATCTCCGTTGTAAGCAATAAGTAGCGGTGTGGAGATAACCAAAGGCAGGCAACTTAGTAAATCATAAATGGCAAATCCATCCATCCATCTCCTACTGCTTTTCCAGGTCGGGTCACGGGGCAGCAGTCTAAGCAGGGAAACCCAGACTTCCATCTCCCCAGCCACTTCATCCAGCTCATCTGGGGGAATCTCAAGGTGTTCCCAGGCCAGCTAAGAGACATAGTCTCCCTCCTCCCAGTGGGACATGCCAAAAACACCTCACCAGGGAGGCGTCCAGGAGGCATCCTGACCAGATGCCCGAGCCACTTCATCTGGCTCCTCTCGATGTGGAGGAGCAGCAGCTCTACTCTGAATCTATCCCGAATGACCAAGCTCCTCACCCTATCTCTAAGGGAGAACCCAGCCACCCTTCAGAGAAAACTCATTTCGGCCGCTTGTACACGCAATCTCATTCTTTCGGTCACTACCCGCTGATGACCATGGTGAGGGTAGGAACGTAGATCGACTGATAAATCAAGAGCTTTGCTCACGGTCTGATGAAGCCAACAGAACCACATCATCTGCAAAAAGCAGAGACCTAATCCTGAGGTCACCAAACCGGAC
>JAODJU010000025.1:7617318-7632523 GCA_026776725.1 Gnathonemus echidnorhynchus
ATCCCGTTGGTGCGCCCCCCTTGCAATACCTCTGCGCCCCCTTAGGGGGGCGCGCCCCCCAGTTTGGGAACCACTGCTTTAGTGCAACCTCAAATCAAAAAAGTCAATCTAGATACCTCAGTCCTCTCCAATTTTAGACTGATTTCTAAGCTTCCATTTCTGTCAACTTTTGGAAAAAATTGTTCTCCTTCAATTACAATCTTACTTAGACATGAATAATATTATTGAACCTTGTCAATCAGGTTTTAAAGCCCTACACAGTACTGAGTCTGCTCTCTTAAAAGTTTTCAATGACCTTTTATTAACCACTGATGCTGGCGATTGTGCCATTCTGGTTTTTTTAGACCACACAGCTTTTGACACAGTTGACCATAGCATACTTATTTTGAGCCTGGAGCATAGTGTGGGCATTAAAGGTATTCCACTGGAATGGTTCAAGTCATATCTCTCAAACAGAACCTTTTCAGTTAGCATTGGAGACTGTATTTCCTCTTCAGCTCCTCTCCACAGTGGAGTCCCCCAGGGCTCTATCCTGGGGCCTATGCTTTTTCTCTGTACAGTCTCTCTTTAGGCTCAATTCTAAGAAAACATGGTGTCTCAGTGTTATGCAGACGACATTCAAATTTACTTCCCACTACAGCGATCTAATAATAATCAATTCAGACCTTTACTGGACTGCCTGGAGGACATAAAAGCCTGGATGGCCTTGATTTTTTTAATTTCAATGAAAGGCTGAGGTCATTGTTTTTCGTCCAAGTGGCAACAACGAACCACTTAACTTGAATCTATTGCTTGGAACCTTTTGTTGTATCTTCTACTAGGAATCTGGGTGTGATAATGGGCATGGATTTTAAAATAAATAAACAAATAAGGTCTGTAGTTAAATCAAGCTTCTTTCAGCTAAGACTTTTATCCAAAGTTAAGCCCTTTCTGTCATTTGAAAATTCAGAAAAAGCAATAGAGACGCTACTCTACTTACGAATGAGTTACGTTCCGAACAGCCGTTCGTAACTTGAAATGTTCATAAGTCGTTATTCAACATCATTTTAAGGGTATACGCAAGTACAAAAAACTAGGATGCTGGGACTATGCACGCTACGCTGTTGCTCAGCAGGAGTAGTGGCCAGAAGTCATACTAGGCAGAATTGGCGTGCAGGAAAAAAAAAATGATGTTGTGGACAGGAAACGGGAGCCCAACAAACACAATTTGGACTTACAGTTCTCTTCATTCATATGTCTGAAAGTTCGTAAGTTGAAAGTTCGTAAGTAGAGAAGCGTCTGTACATGCATTTATTTCATTAAGACTTGACTATTGTAATGCACTTTATGCAGGTATTAATCAGACCTCCCTTTCCCGTCTACAGCTTGTACAGAATGCTGCAGCATTGTCTTTTAACAGGAGCTAAAAAGCGTACCCACATTACTCCAATACTTGCCTCTCTCCACTGGCTCACTATACAGGTCAAAATTTACTCCAAGGTTCTCCTGTTCATTTTCAAAGCTTTAAACAGACTGGCCCCTTCATACATCACCGAACTCATAACTCCTTACGCACCACCGAGATCACTTAGGTCAGCTGATCTATCTTTATTGAGTGTCCGGAAGTCTAGGCTGAAGGAGAGAGGTGATCGTACCTTCTCTGTCCTAGCCCCTAAACTGTGGAATACCTTACCTCTGACTGTCAGAATGGCCCCTTCACTGTCTGTTTTCAAATCCCGTCTTAAAACGCATTTTTATTCACTTACTTTTAGCTCGCTGTGTTTACTCCAGGTTTTACTTTCTCTTATAATGTCATTGATTACTGACTGTTTTTATTGGTTTCTTTTATTTTCTTTTAGTTTAATGTTGATTCTGTGTTGTGATGTTAACTCCACACGAAGCAGATGAATGATTCTTAATAAAAAAATTTTTTACCAGTAACAGTGGAACGCTAGCTGACGGTGGCTGATAAATGTTAAGGAACCTAGCTCCTGGTTCTCGACCAGGAACTTTTGTATTCCTGGCCACTTTCTTGTGTTGTTTTTCCATCGCACAACAGAAACTGCTAAATAAGCATGGGAGCCATCAATTGTATGAAGTCAACGTTGCATATGATTCTTATTTAGTTTCTAACATCTGTAAGATAAAAAATAATACTAATAAAAAAAAAAACACATCTCAGCACTTATAATTACCAGATGCTTTTGTGACATTAACACTATGCTGCTGTTCATTGTGGCCACCTTTAAAAATTATTCACCTTTTTTTTTTTCTTTACAGCCGGCTTTACATGAAAAATTGTCATTGTATTTCACATCTGAAACACTTAAGTGTATAACCTTTTACATCACTTGAATGAAAAAGTGTCATAACTTTATGTCAGCATAAACCTATGACAGTATACATAGATGATATGTCAACTTGACACAGGGGTTCCCAATATCAGCATTTATGACAACTACAAAAGTTGGAATGAAATGCTTTTGACAAATTATGTCATCTGTCATGAAGGGCTTACAGTAAGTGTCATGTACCTTTCACACCCTTCACTAAAGTGTTACTGAAATTTGCTGTAAATTATTATAAGTCCAATAATATATTCCATGGTATTTACCATGGTTGGGGCCAAACTCTCATAGAAACAAAAAAACAAGCAAACAAATAAAAACTTCTTCTGGCATACTGTTGAGCTACTAAAACCCCCATACAAAATAATATACTCATTTATGAGAATTCACTGGAAATGCATTAATTGAAGACATTAACTATTGACACTAATGGCAGCAGACAGCTAACTGTGGAGTACTGGGGTACTGTGGGGTAAACTGAGTCCATTATTCCTACCCAGAATATAGTGCTATTTGAAAAGGTACCCAGAAAGCACCCATTTCAGCATTAAAACCTGACATATGCAATTCTGCAATTATAAGTATTATTTTATTACTTATTTTGATTAAAAACATATATTTGATATCTACAAGCATCTAAAACTTAAATTAATTTCATGTATTTTAATAGAATAATTGAGAAGAAGTGGGCCAAAAAGAAAAGAATATTAAAATAAAACTTAGAATTAAATATTAAAAGATTAAGTAATCAGAATTTTTAATACCTGGTATTATTTCATACAGAATACAATATGCATTTTTAATTTTTTTTTTTTTTTTAAGATTTTTAAAAGATTACCGGGTATTACTGCTGAGATATTTCTGTACATATCACATTTGAAAAAAAGACACTAATCCCGTATGAAAATGCCGATCCCATACTCTGGCTAGAGAGTATGGGATCGGTTAGCGCACTTTATCCCAGCTCTGGGGGGACTTGAAATGGCCTTAAAGTAAGTTAGCATTTAACCAGCCAAACCATTTTAACTATAACTAGCAACTTCTATACTTTTCCATTCTTTTAAGTTGTACATTTTATTGTAGTTTGACCACATTCTTTTCTTGGCAAAGCATTTTGTTAGCTTTTTATAGCTTATAAAGTTTGAGATGTGCTGCAATATCAAAATACCTGAGTAAGCTGGTTGCTATGAAATCCCCTTAGATTTATTAATAAATGAACTGAAATTGTCACAATAAACACTGAACAGTTCTGGTTCAGGTGCACCTGTCTGCTTGTTTCCTCACTACATCATTAGAAATGCAACCCCATAAGAATATTCCCTTTTATAGTTACATCTAGATTCATGTTTCATTTTCTATATGCAACTTTTTAATTTTTTTATTTTATTTAAATATATACATTTCTGTACATTTTAAATAGTTTACATTTTTAGTAATACACCCAGTAATTTTATTCATATATATTTTATCATATTTTGTTGTCTAGAAAATAGAATATTCATTAGTCTAGTTTCCATTTGGCATCTGATTTTTTATTCATCCCTCACAAAATAGTATTAACATTAATTTTTCCATTCTTAGGATCCACTCTTCCTTTTTTAAAATTCGGCACTTCTAAAATGATTCAAAAAATGCCGAAGTGTGTAACAAGAGGTGCATGAAGTGATGGAGTCATGTTTTCTCAATTCACAAAAAAGTGTTTATTTTTGTAAGGGGAAACAATGGTTTGTTTTGCTTTGACAAATATAGAGATCATTATAAAGAATTTGTAAGCAAACACATGTGACTACAGGGCTCCTCACACTTTTTTTTTTTTTTTTTGTCACAGCTAACAATTTATCTTAATGAGCAATATGGATTGAATTAACCCATAAGATAATGATACCTTTCCTTCATAACTTCATTCAGTTTCACAAATGTGTGGGCCAGGAAAAGAAGACTTCGGCTACAGTCCAAATAAAGTCTCCCACTGTGAAATTCTCCATCCCATTCTCACATGATTCAGGGTTTAATACAGCAACCACTAATTCAATAAATAATTCAAATAAGAATTATGAAAAAAGCTATGGTGTATTGTCAATGTTTAAAATAATCAGCTTACCTTAGCAGAAGCTGTGTCCCATGACTAACACCACATGAAGTCTATAGGTGATTCATATATGGAAATATGACAAGCATGAAAGAAAAATAATTCAGTGGTCATAAATAGAGAGGCTTCCTAGTTCATATGCCAAATCAGTTGATACAGTGTTGTCTGGTGAGACTACAACATAATGCAGGAATCCAATTTAAATGATCAGATTTTGGATGCACATTTCAAAGCAGGTACAATGCAGCTTTTACCATGTCCTGAAGCTGCTATTGCAGAGCTACCACATCGGCTGCTGCTGGAGCTATGCATTACTTTGGTTTCTATTGCTTACTTGGTTTCTATATCTCAAAAACCCTGTGTGGCCTCCTGCTGATCCTGATCTGGATGTGTGAGTTGGCTCTTGAGATTGGGCTGTTCTTGCAAATCAAGTTAAACTGAAACCAAAAAAAACTACTCAATCTAAAAAATATATTTTTCTAATGTGACAGCTATAATATAAAATGTTTTGCTTTCCCTTCAAGGGACTCATGTGCCTTGTAGAGGAATCATTACCTCCCTAATACCTCAACCAGCTTACCTTAAAGCAAAATAATGTGACCCATTTCCTCTTATCTAAGTGGAACATAGTCTTTCTGCTACCTAAGAAGCATGTGGCCTATTACCCTGCCTGAAGCAGCACATCAGTAATAAAACACGCATTCACCATCTGAGATGATTATTCACTACCTCAGCCATACTCCTTCCCCCACTTTCCAGGCTGTTTGCCATGTCACACTGTCAGCCAGCCTGGATGCAGGTATGTGTTAGTTTCTCTCTCTATCAGCAAATTCATCTCCAAACATTCATGCTCTTTACTAACCCATAGTCGTGGCATTTATTCTAATTAACTATTACCATGACCAACTACAGGTACACCAGTAAAATGCTGTCCTGTCATTCACCCTCATATAAATGTCTCCATCCAGCCTGTGAAATACTCATAACCCCTATAGAATACAAATATGTGGAGTTGCTAATGTACTAAAATGTAGAAGTATGCCAGAATGATTAATAATTATAGTGTAGTTTAACGATGGCTACTGAGAAGGAGCCCCCCTTAATAGTTAGTACGTAAGAAATAAAAGACTTACACTGCGGTGTTGTGCTTGGCAAAATAGAAGGTACACAATGAGAGGCTCTACTAAGAGGTGTTGCCAGGTTACAAGAAATGGAGGCGACAACAGTAATTCCAGAGGAATCAAAGAGGTGAGAAGAACGACACAGTCAATTGAGTCCCATAGATAACTGAATGTCTGGTTGTTTAGGAGCAGAGTATTATTTGGTGGATTTTTAACATAATTATGTAGATTATCAATTAATCTTTTGTTTTGTGGATTAAAAGTTTTTATGGTATATTATTATTCATGTTTAATGTGTATTAGCATATGCATGCAACACCTATATATTTCTGTTTTATAAGTGGTCCAGTACTAATCGTGCAACTTCTCTGACAACCACAGAAATATTTTTAGAAAATATGTCTGAGGTAATGTACATATATGCATTAATGCTGCTGTTTGTGAGGTGTATCTAAAGTTGCTATCCAAGTACATGTAAAAGTCTTTTATTGATATGGTGTCAGAATAAGCATATTTGTACAGTCATCTTTATAAAATTTAACCTGCTAACCATAGTGAGTTTAATGTCCATTTTGGAAAAAATATCATAACCGGTGTAAGGGACATTTTGGTTAAAGTTGAAATTTATGGGTTTTGAATTGAAATTCAGTGTGGCATTATATGATCTTAATGTCAGTCTATTCTGAAATAAATGAACCTCAAAAACTCAGACTGTAGACCACTTTAAAGGTTGGATATTTTTATATTTATATAGTATATATGTAGAAGATTATAATGCTCATTTGGAAAGAAAACGGCTGCTATTTCACTGTGATTTAAATTGGCCAGTAGTAAATGTACAAACATAAGACTGTTTAAGTGATAGGTGTAGATGTTCAGTATGCACATTATGAATAAAAACTGTGTTTTCTATTTCAGTAAGATTTGCCTCAAACTGTTTTAAGGATGCTTATATGACTGATTTATTGGACTCTAGGTTCTTGTTTATAATATTACAAGAAATGCATCCTAAAAGAAACAGGCTAAAAATATTATCCCGTGAAACCTGTAAGATTTTAATACTAAAACTTAATACAGTTAAGTTTTAATACTAAGATTCTAATTTTGGCATCATTTACTAGATCTCTAAACTAGCTCCTTCTTACTGGGTACCGTTTGACAGTAGGATATGATACCGAAGCAGCATTTGAGACTATATGTGATTTCTGTCCTCCCCTAAACTGAGTCTAAGGCAGCTCTAAACTTCTTTGACTTCTGTTGCTCAACAACCTCCCCCAACAACCAACACAATTCTTCCATCCAAACAGAGCTAGAATTATACAAGCTAATTTAGTCAATTAAACACAGGTGTGATGCTAATTCCTCTCTCACACTGAGCTCCCGGCAGCAAAAATAGCATAATTACACATCCGTCCTCCATTACCTTCTTCTCCCATACATCAGTGCCCATCTTTCCAGGCACCTTTTCAAATCCCTAAATCTATGCTAAACTGCAGCTTGTCTTGATAACTTTTTGTCCCTTTGTTTCTTGTTGCAGTAAAAACACAGCCTGTAACAAATTCAGACATTTCCTCTTCCATCTTGTTTCAAAGTTGCCAGATGCCAAACTGAAAAACATAAGTACAGCAGGCAGGGTACTGAACCAAAAGATGCAATTTTCAATGCAAATTTTACTGGTTAACCACTGAAACTCCCAAAGACATTTTGAGGACTGCAGACTAAATACTGAATTATTAAGGAAGAGTCAATATAAAGTTGTTTTTTTTTTTTTCAATGAAAACTCAAACGATTTTTGATTTTGTGGGCCTGTTCAGGGTTGAACAGGTATATTGTCTGCTGTTAGACATTATTTAGTGAATAGAAGTATTATTTCATAAATAATAAAATACTTTTATTTTTATAGGCTTATCAATGACGATGATCAATATACAAGTAAGATTTGTTTACGTTTCTCTAATTATTAAAGAAAAAAATGGCCCAGGACATCTGGAAGCTACACATCTAATAACAGTGTTTAACTAAAGCAATGCTCTTTGACATAAAATTACAAGGAATGTAATCAACATATGCTGATTCATTGTGAATTCACTAGATCTTATGAAGATCCTATCCTCATTTGCTTTCATTGCTGTATTTTTCACAACTGACTTTTGCATTTAACTGGTATAGGCGTGTAGATCATTTGTCTTTCATTTGGATAGCTTCCTGTGATGTCCAATCCAAGCAGATGAAAATTATTGTCACTTTTTTCAGGATTTGCTACCCACAAATTAGCAAACTTTGTCTTCAGTATAGCTAAGCAAGTACTCATACATGCATAACAGCCCCTCCCCCTTATTGTGTTGGAGGAACTTTCATGTTATTTTGCTATTATCATGTGTTATTACGTGTACCTACTATAAGGCTAGAAGCCAGAACACGTTTATTCTTCTTCTTTTATAAAAAATAGGCATGATTATTAGGCGGTGGGAACTGTGAACTAACCTCTGAAATGGAAAGCTATGTGAGATTTTCCCTTGAAGGAAGTCAAATTAAATGATACATTCCCTAGTTAGTAGTTGCTTTCAATATTCAGAATGCTGTGGGGAATAGAGGATTGATTCTCACCCAGAGAGGATGGCTTCTTGATGCACATTTGTAACAGCTTGTGATATCTCATCTCATGTGGGTTGAAGAAATTGCTGTCTACACAAGCCAAATAATTCTGTCTCTTTGACCCCAAGGACAGGCAAGTCTAATTATCAGCTACAGTGCTCTACTCACTGGGGTCTCCATGTCGGCACTCTGGCCTTGAGTTGTCACCCCCTTGGTGTCCCTCAATGAAAATTGAGTTGTCTACAGAGTGATAAAATGTGCCTGTTAATCTGAAATGTGGCAAATCCCAGAATCTAGAACGCCTGAACACCATTGGAAAAACGAAACACAAGGGGGTTGTTTGCCTAGTGTCTTTGACTTTTTCTTCTGAATAAATCCAAATCAGACATTTAAAATGCTGAGCATTTGCTGTAAATATCATGTTAACAGTTACAGTAACAACAACAACAACAATAATAATAATAATAATAATAAATGACTACATATCTCCCCCAGCCCATTCTTGAGGCGGAAGATGGAGAGATGGATGAATTCATTAAGAGGTAAGATGGAGACCTGTGATGAATCTGACTGAACCATTCAAATAAAACAGTGATCTGGGGATAAACATTATTTCCTTAATCAGCAAACATTCTTAAAACTGAAATGATCTTGGGTTTCACAGTGATAGAATGATTTATTGATGCATTTATTATAGTCATATATAATATATGAACATTCAGAGCATTTGATGCTTTTGCAATGAACTGCAGTTTCTCATCCTCAGCTAGCTAGAAAAGAGACGAGGTCAGGGGTCAAAGTTACTGTCTGATCACTTCATAGTGGTTTATATGATAAGTTGAGTATAATTGACTGATGTGTTATCGTAGAAGGCGGCTGACTTTTTAAATAAGAAAATAAAAAAATAAATCGAAAGCATAACTGTTAAAGAAAAGAGAAAGCACACCAGATCTTGCTTTCAGCAGCTTTCATTTTTTATTTAACCTTTTCATAATTTCTTCTGATTTAATTTGCTTCCGTTATTGCTAGTTTGATTGTCTCAATGGTTTCCAAAAATGAATTTACCTGAAAAAGAGTACGATTATCAATCACTTATAATAGCATTGATTAGTGTGGATGCTACAAAATAACTTATGGTGTTAATTTAGGCATGTACAATTAAGGCTGTACGGTGTACATCTATTATACTTACACAAAACTGCATCGTTGACACAAATACATTTTAAACTTTTTTCATTTGTTCCCCTATTTTCAAACTCTGGTACAGACATTTAAGTATTTTTTAATAATTAACTTATCAATATTTTATTCACTATAAATATATTTATTCCATTTATGTGTTGGAAACATTTTTAGCCATTTTACCCTACAGCATTTGCAGTTATAGTAAGTTCTATACCTCCTTTCCTTTCTTTTTAACTGCACAAATGTGACTTTTTATGTAACCATAATGAGTCCTCTCTATAATGAATTAATGAACAAGCTGTATAGATGCATGCATGAATTTTCCAATGTGCTGTTCAGTAAAATCTAATTTGAGAGAAAGTGGCAACCCAGCTGTTCTTTTGATAGAGATTAACCAAAACATGGATTCTTTCAACTAAACATGCATAGTCCATCTTCATCTACACATGAATGGACCTTTTGTTGTAGGCAGGGATGTAATTAAAAAACAGTGTGCGGAGGTAGGGGTAATTTACAGTCAGTTTCTTGAAACTCTGAAAGCAGGTACTGAAGAATGATTGCAGCATACACAGGGCCTTCGGCAGTTCATGTCACCGCTTTGTTTCCCCTTCCAGCCTCTGCCGTGCAGATGAGCTTAGACAAAAAAAAGAGAAAAAAAACATATTTATTATGCAAACAAAAAAGATGAATATTCCACACATTAGTATGCAATGGGTAAATCAGTTGTGTAAGTGTTTCATAGCAACCACTCTTGGAAGGGCAGGAGGAGGATCTTTGCTGTGAATGGAGATACAGATGCAGACCGGTAGCAGAGATTTAGACAAACTAATACAGTTATATGAGTAATGCCAAAGCAGGAATACTGTGGCTGGGGACAGTCCAGGCAGATAACTTGCTCTAATAAATATTTAAGCATCATAAAATTGAAAAAGATTTTTCAATATATTATGCAAGTAAAATATATAGATTTTTTTTTTAAATGTTTGGAGGTAGGGGTAATTTACAGCCAGTTTCTTGAAACTCTGAAAGCAGATACTGAAGAATGATTGCAGCATCCATTCGTGATGGTTAAACCAGGGCTGTATTAAGAATAAGTGCTCCTGGGCAACAGTGCACATGACATCACATCAGAAAGAAACCGAGATGATTGGTGGCCTTAGAAATTCAGAAATGCATCTAACAAACAGGAAAATGTCACATAAGCATTTCAGCGAGTGCTACAGAAGGTCATTATTATTTACCCTGATCAGGATGGCCAGGAGCATTTAACAGGCAGAATATAGGACAAGGCTAGTGCACACCTAGGATAGGATGCCAGTGAATCTCAGGACACATACACACTAATGTCTGTGGACTGCAGGAGAACAAGGGGTAGCGTGTGGCAGTTTGTGGCTCAGTGAACTAAGCCTCTGTGTCTGAGATCGGAAGGTGACCCATTTGAACCTGGCCTTGGTGGAATATACACGTCTGTGGGCCCATGAGTAAAGCCCTTAACCCCCAGCTCCATGGGCATTACTGCTGGTGGCTGCCCTTCACTGCCATGCTTGCTCACATCTACGTATGTGTCTGTGTGACGTAGAGCAAGATGGGGTAGGTAGAAGAGAATTTCCCCATGGGGATCAATGCAATTGTTGTTAATGAATATTCAAACAAAACTACTTCTTAATTTAAAACAAACCCAACAGTACAATATTATCAAAAACTAAACTAAAATTAAAATACCAAGCTCTAAAACTAACTGAAAATTAAAAAAAAAAAAAAAAACATAAAGATTTGAGGTTTCCATTTATTTATTTAGTTTAAAAGCCTGTCTATAGGCTAGCAGCCTATATTAGCCTATCAAATGTCCCTCCTTGAAATAATTGATGTGAACGTAGCTTATGATCTCATATGTACAAAATTACATATGCTCTTGCAAGATTAAACAATGTTTCAGATGAATAGATTATATTAGGGATGGGCAATACTACTGAAGATGACAAAAACTTAAATATCGGTATATATTACCATCTCAGGATACATGTAGGTACACACTCACACACTATGCAATAGAGAGATGCCAATTAGCCTAGCTGCACATCACTGGACTGCCGGAGGAAGCCTATGTGACACAGGGGGGGCATGCTATCTCCGCACAGTCCACAAAAGCCATTAAACTACCTTGCAATTCTCTTTCTATTCATAAAAACGGAGTTATATCCAGGAAATGCCTCAAACTGTTTTCCTGGTTTATTTCAGGACCAGTTGCCATTCTACGAAATGTTCATAAATCCATCCACATTTTAACTGCTCATTCTGGTCAGGGTCTAGGGGAACTAAAGACTATTCCAGTCAGAAATGTTGATAAATAAATTGGATAATTATGTTCCTCGCTGCTTTTTGGTGGGATCATGTTTAAAGTGTGCTAATATCACTGAAATAACAGTTGACTGTTTGCGTCATTGCTATAAATGCTGTCACTGTGAACCACAGATCTCAAACTGGGATTTCATAGTAGTTTGAGTGGTGTAAAAACATTTGCAAAATATTCCAGTATCAACACCTAAATTATACAACAGTTAGTTCCGACCAAGAAATCTGATTGGATAAAAGGCGTTCTGTGAGTGCTGTTATCAGAGTATAACCGCATTCGGACATTTCACATCAGCTGTACCAATCCGCTTCACATCTAAAAACCGTTTCATGTGCCTCATTTCCACCCACACAGAGCTGGTGCTGGGATGGATCTTGCCCGGTGCCTGCCTGCGTTTCCACCAGTTTCAAAAATGAACTTAGGTGGAAGTGAGAGTACAGTAAAGGTTCATATGTATTCCGTTTTGTTGGATTTATCTGTTTTGGATTTTAATGTTTTATTAAGCTGCCGAACGGAACAAAAAGTTTTCAGAGTATGACTCGTTGCACTCTGTCTCTATTGCCTGTATCCAGTTTTGTTTCTGTAAAGGCTCCCCATCTGTGTGTGTGTTTATTTTTTATTCTCGCTCATTGTTTTACCGCTGTCCTTTTAAGGGTCGTGCAATAAAAGAGTCTGCTAATAACTGAACTTTGCTGTCTGCTTCATGATCTCTTTGCCACTCAAGTGCCACAATATTGTGATGCTTTGTTGACCGAGGTGTTGTGGTAGTGACGGCGAATGATGAGAGGAGACGGTTTCAAAGTTGCTCTTTATATGCAGTCCTTAAAAGGACTACATGGTAAGCAATAATACAAAGGCAAACACGGCTCACAAATGCGGGGAGGTCACACACATGGTTTATACAAGACTTACACATGCTAGGGTAATTATACAACCCTAGAACACCTCAGGATTACACATATCACACAGGTAATAGTACAGTCGGGTAATTACAAATACATACAAGGGCTATTTCCAAGACATACACAGGGCTATATACAAGGCTTGTGAGCATGCTAGGATATCAACTGAATCCTGCCAATGCTACACTGTTCCCCCAAAAGGTCAGTGGTCCAGGCGACCACCACTTCCCGTCCCCACCTCTGTACTGAGACAAGTCCCAAGGTCTGGTGGTAGCCACCGGTGCGTCACCTCCAATGACGGGGGGGTCGTCAGTCCCCGATGTTCACGAGCGCTGGCAGGCCCCCCAGCCGCTGACCCTTCTTGCGTGCCTTCTGGTACCCATTCCAGAGGGTCCTCCTGGCCAGGAAACACAATCCCAATGACTCCCAGAACCAGGCCCTCTTCTCCAGGGGCCAGCGCACAGGGCAACTGGAGACCGCCGGTGATGCAGCCTCCTCCTGGCCCCAGCCCTTCTTTCTCCCCCATTTAGTGGGGGGGTCCCGATGTTGTGTGGTAGGCTGGTCCTGCCATGGGGCTTCCTGCTTGCAGTTTCAGGCGGCCCTGCACAGCCACTACTGCTCCACATCTCTGGTGGCCTCTTGCAGGCGTGCCAAAAGGGCTTTCTCCTCCCGCCAATTGTGGAGGCCCTCCATTAGCTGGACCTCCAGAGTGAGGCATGCCTCCTTGTGGCTATGCAGTGCGACTTCTGCCTTCTGCAGCTCATGGCACTCATGAGCCAGCCAGGCCTCCAACCCACAACATGCCTCCTCCTGGCCGAGTAGCGCCATATCGTGACCATACAATGCCACAATGCCTCCCTCTGCTGGTCATGCTTACAGCTGGGATCGCGCCGCGGCTTGTCGCAGTTGGCAAGTGGCAAGTACTTGATGACTGGTGAGCGGCTGGAGTCTGCCGAGGTGCCTGCCTTTCTTCTTCGCTGGCATTGTCCCCGGCAAAGGTCCAGCAGCCTGGCAGGAGTGGCTTGAGGTCGTGCCGCACATGTCCGGGGCACTCCAGGAGGACAGTGCGGCACCTTTGTCACTGTGCCACTCCTAGCTCATCCACTGGTGTGCTAGGCGGAGGCTTCCAGGCAGCAGCATAGCCAGTGATGAGCACCCACTCCAGCAGCGCCAGTGGGACTGCTTCTGGCATCCCACTTCTGACACCAGTGTGACGCTTGGCTGACCGAGGCATCATGGCAGCGACGGCGAATAATGAGAGGACACGGTTTCAAATGAAGTTGCTCTTTATATGCAGTTCTTACAAGGACCATGCAGTAAGCAACAACACACAGAGGAAAACACGGCACTCAAATACAGGGGGGCCACACACTAGACGGGAAGGCTCACACACAGTAGGGTAATTATACAATACCACAGCATGTCAGGATTACGCATATGACACAGGTAATGGTACACAAGACAGTCAGGAGCACAAGTAATAACACTAACAAATACATAAAAGGACTATTTAAAGGACATACACAGAGCTATATACAAGGCTTGCGAGCATGCCAGGATATTCAAATCCCGCCAAAGCTACAATAACTTACACGAATGCAAATCATCAGAGATGTTAATTTTTGTATCCAATGACTGGTTTATCTCAGTACTACTCAAATCTGTAAACTAGTACCAATAACTTGGTAGCCACCGGTAGCAATACAGAAATAAGATGGATGTATTTTTACAGGTTAGTGATTTTTACTTCTTTAATGGTAAAACTTGTTCATAGAGTTTGTGGTAAAACACAGATATATTTTTTGACAATGTAATTCAGTTTCCTTCTCTCATTTTCCTTGTGTTGTTTATTGAAAATATATTTAAAAACAAGTAATTAATGTAAATGCATTCCATGTATAGTGCATCACCCAATTATTCCAAGTTAGCTGAATATGCCTGAAAAAATATTATACAACTTAGTATGAGAAAGCATACCAATTAACAAAGCAGGTTCTGCTGCAACAATTAATCAAGTGTTAAGAGTAAACAGAGGAGTAGAGTATAAACGAAAAGTGCTATGAGTATTTTTACAGCAGCAGATGTTTGACAGGCACGCAAAGCACATTAATCTGATTCCATTATATCCAGTCAATCACCAGTTACTGCTCCTAGATACTGGGCAGAACAGTCTTTTAAAACATCAGTGAATCACCGTTTCACAAAATGATATCCATAAACTGCCTAATAGCAGATTTTATTCTTATGTGGACAAATGAGGTTGACTTGCTGGCCCTTTTTACCATGACATTAGAACATTTGGGTAAAAATTAAACAATCAAACAAATAGCTTTTATCGAAGTAAAAGAATGATACAGTTGCCTTCCCCTGTGGTTTGCAGAAAGTTTTCAGTGCTTAATTTTTGTAAACCATTGTGACATACTCCATTGTAATAGTTTTATATTTATTAATGAATTAATATCAAAACAGATGTCTTACATTAATTATTACATTAATATTGTGCATGTGATCTAATTTTTTTCCAGGGAATTTTGAAAGGTTTTGTGTGTGTGTGTGTGTGTATATATATATATATATATATATATATATATATATATATATATGCACACACACACAAAAACACATATATACTG
>JAODJU010000025.1:7707347-7717401 GCA_026776725.1 Gnathonemus echidnorhynchus
CCCGGAAATGACTGTACTGATAGTAAAACAAGCCCGAACAACGGTACTGCACCGCGGTTAAGTTAGCCTCATATTCGGTATTCAGTTTTCTAGCTTTAATGACTTTTCATGGAAGTAAGATGGGGCGGGTGATTCTCACGAAACCATTAAAACACCATGGCACTAATGATTTTAAATATAAAATGTGTAATTTAACAATATACAAAAGCATCAGAATAAAGACAATAATGTTCTCTACCTTGCACAATGTGTGATTTCAACATGAGAATTAATTATTTTGCTGTTTTACTGCATTTTCTGCTGAAATTCTCATTACCACAATGCGTCCGGCTCTGTTTGAATGCGTGTCATGTTGTAATTTAAACAAATTAACATTAAAATATTTAGAAAAAAAATAAATGGATGTTCTACTAGATTATTTTAGATGACAGAAAAATAATTTACTGAATATTCATGTATAATATTAATGAAGAAAAAGTAAGAAAATTACATGTCCATGCCTGATGTTCTCATCCTCCGCAACATTTTTTATGGACTGTTTAAGCGCACATACAGTATTTAAATAAAGTTTGATTTTGAGTGACAGAGCACATGGATCAGTTACTTCAAGATGGCTACCAGGTAAGATCATCTCTTTATATCTCTCCAGTTAAATATTAAATATTCTCTTGTCAGAATGTTTACACAACATTTTGATTATCATTACTGAAACAGGTAGTTTTCTACATTTCGAAAATTGTTAGACTTACAATTTTTTTACAAAAATGTACTTTATTAAAGTCTAATTATATGCACTGAGTGAAAATTAGCAAAGTCACCATGGCTTCTCTATTGTTAGCAAAACATACTGAGGTACCTCATCCTCCGCAACACCATTCTCATATACTGCAACCATTTAAGGCCAGTTGCGGTAAAGAGAACTTCTGTTTCGGTAATGAGAATTTAAGCATATTGTGTATGACTTTTATGAATTTAACATTAATTTAAAATGTAATAACTTGATATTTTGCTTTATGATTTGTTTCACTGTAGACAGTCAGCAAGTGAGAAAAAAAAAAGCTTTAGCAAAGGCCAGGTTGGCAAAGTTCAGGGAGAAATTATACAGTAACCCAGAACTGCTCGAGGAGTACAGAAGGAAGGAGAGAGAGAGGTTAGGTTTGGAGATGCTACAACAGGTGTAATTAGCAAAAAACACCCTACAGTGTTAGGAAGTGTATATGAGAGTACATAGACAGACACACACACAGCCATTTAGCCATTACTATAACAGGGCTTTGGTGCTGGATTGAGTGTACTGTTCATACTGTGGGAAATTCCCGCCACACTTGCAGGTTGTGAGACTCTTAAAGTGACAGCAACCTAATATATTTGCTGCACTCTGTCATTAATATTAATTAAAGACAAACCTCAGTAGTTTAAATTGTTAATAATTTTATTATAATTTAGTAATAATATAGTAATAATTTTAATAAAATAATAAATAAAGCATTATTTGTGCTTCTGTTTGTATTTTTTTTATTGTTTACCTACTTTTTCAGTTAATTTCAAAGACTAAAATTAAACTCTGCACCACCCCACAACTTCAGGCCCAGTATAGGATACACACACACGCACACACACACACACAGCATCAAGTCTATACTGTATGATGATGTGTACATACGTTTTTGTTTTTTTTGTTTTTTTCCCGTGTTGCGAGACATGCTAATTTAATGTCATGCTTTCTTTCCACTTTCAGGTATCAAAAACGAAAACAAACTGGCAAATTAAAGAAAACTGAAGAGCTGACTAAGAAGCAACATGAAAAGAAAAAAAGACATTGGCGAGAAAGCTCAAAGCGTTATTATAAAAGAAAGAAACAGCTTAAAGCTGTACTAGACACAACACCATCTAGTGAGGAAGATAATTCACTTCAGCTTATTCAAGAAGCAAACGAAGTTCAAGAAAATCTTCAAGAAGCTGCCCCAAAAGAACAACCATTTTTATCTCAGCAGGTAAATGTCCTAGCAAAAAAAAAATCCAGATTCCAATTTTGTCAAATATATTTTAAAAGTTCATTGAACTTTCAAATGTAGAAGTTAACATTATAAATACGTAAATGTATAGTTCATTTAGTAGGAACAAATTATATTATTAAAATATTAAAAAGCAAGAGCTTAAAACCTCAGGTTTTATGGTCAGGTCCTAATAGGCTGCTGAGCATGCTTAGATTGATCACAGATGATGCTCTTGAAGCGTATTAAGAATTAACATATTTAGCTCTTTAGTGTTTGTTAATCATATTTCATTGTGACAGTTGTGTTTTGTTTCAAGTCACTATTAGAGTAAATAAGGTTATTTTCAGTTAAGTTTCCATTTCAATAAATATAAATAACTGTATGGTGTACTGAATTCTTGGTTTGGTCTACACAAGTTAGAGTAACTAAAGAAGTTTCACATCATTTGTATTAATGTAAGATTACCAAACTTAAACATTATTTTTAATGTCAAACAACAGTTATAAGTAAAAAATAACTGTATAATTATATTTTTTACATAATTAAGTTAAACTAATAAAACATACACATTTTTTTTCTTTACAGCGTAATGACATCAACTTAACTCCCCCCTAAAATAAGATACAGACACCAAGACAAATAAATACATCTACCCCAAAAGAATCACCCAAAAGGAAGAAAAGAAAAAGAACACTATCAAAATTGAGGGAAAAGTTGCGCAACACGGAAGAGAAGCTGCTGGAGAGGACTAAAGAGACTTTAAACCTAAGGAAAAGACTGAGAAGACTTGAAAAGAGGGAGAGAAAGCAGGGACTTGAGAACATGGAAGGCAGAAAGGTCCAACAAAAAGCTAGAAAGAGAGATAACCAAAGAATATTATCCAACAGCCAGAGAAGATTAATGCGCAGAATTGTTAGCTGCTTCTTTCACCAAGATGAAGTTTCGACTGTCATAAATGGCAAATCTGGTGAAATTCGAAAAAAGGGCCAGATATTTCGCAAGAGAGCCTTGACAGACAACATGGCAAACCTTCACAGAAGATTTCAGTCTGAGAATCCCAGGCACAAACTTTCCATGTCTCAGTTCTGTAAACTTAAGCCATTTTGGATTGTCTACCGTAGAGTAAATGATAGGGAAACATGTGCTTGTAAAACACATGAAAATTTTGGCCTGAAGATAAAAAAGCTGCATCAGCTAGGAATCATAGCCACAGCGTCTTCAAGGGACATAGTGCAGGCCAGTGTGTGTAGTGACAACGACATGTCCTGTATGTACAGGACATGCAGCAATTGCCAAAAAAAGAAATTTCCAACAACACTGGATCCTTCACTGAAAGAAAACATTATAGTATGGGAAGAGTGGGTTACAAAATCTATACCAAAAAAAGGAACAGATGGGCCCACTGAAGAGAAGGAAGTGAGAAGAGCTTTCCTTGAGAAGAGACATACCTCAGTCGAAAAGCTTGTAGAACTGACACAGGACCACCTCTCAAACTTCTCAAGACACATTTACAACATCAAGCATCAGTTTGAAAGACTGAGAAAATTGAGAGTCTCTTACCCAGAATGAAGTAGTGGTTCATGTTGACTACAGTGAGAACTATGCTTGTAAATATAGCAGAGAAATAAAAGAAACTCACTTTGGAGGTGGAAACCAGCAGGTAACCCTCCATACTGGAGTTATTTATCTCAGTGGGGGGGAGGTGAAGTCCTTTGCATCACTTTCAGACTGTCTTCAGCACAATGCAATAGCCACATGGGCTCACCTTGACCCGGTGCTGAGGAGCATACGAGAGGAACATCCAAATGCAAGTGACATCCACTTCATTTCAGATGGCCCCACATCTCAATACCGGAACAAAACCAACTTTTATCTAGCCTCAACAGTGCCATTCATGAGAGGATTTAACCGTGTAACATGGAACTTCACAGAAGCATCCCATGGAAAGGGTGCTCCTGATGGAGTGGGTGGTGCCTTGAAAAACCTGGCTGACAGAATTGTGTCCTATGGTACCAGCATACCAGATGCTGACACTCTTTTTGAGCAGCTAAATCTCAATTCATCTGTAAGGCTCTTTAAAATTACGGAGGAAGATGTCAAAACAAGTGCTGAATTAGTACCACCAGACCTGAAGACAGTACCTGGGACAATGAGAATTCATCAGGTGAGTAAACATATTGACAACATTTTCAAATTCAGTGCAAATAGTAGGAGAAGCCAGCGGGTTTGACGTAGGAGAGATTGGAGGGCTTAACTTGAGAGTGGCCAGCCATTCTGAGCTAAGGACGATGGTGGAGCTTCGGAGGATTTGAGGAATTGCAGGGGGAACGGAGGGAGCAGGCTTATTGGAGCTGTATGCGGAGAGTGCTGGCTGGTGGGGAGACAAATAGGAGTAGGATGATGATCTCCACTTCAACAAAAAAGCTTGGAACCTCTTAAATCAAGGACATAATTTAAAAAATCCGCTACGGGTCTGTGACAATCGTCAGGAGTCAGAAAATAAAACAAATCTTTTAGTCCCATCCAGAAGCATGCATTGATCATGGGATCGCTATATCTCACCCAGGTCAAACATGCTCAGGAACTCCACATACTCCTCCAAAGGCCCTCCCTACTGCTGAAAGTGCAGGAGATACTCTTCATCTTTTTGCGGTCGGGTCTTCTGTCACAATGTAGTTGCAGGGAGAACGCAGGAGTCGGGGAATAAGCTTAATCAGTCTTTAATAAATGAAAACACAAGGGAAAATTTCAAAATAGGAGCTTGAACACAAACACGTAGACAACAAGTAGACCCAACCAAGGACAAAGGAACAAACAGGAACTTAAGTGCACAGGATAAGTGACCAAATAAGGAAAATCAGGAAGAACTATGGGGGCAAAACAGGATCAAAACCCTGACAATATCTTTAATTCAAAATTACTATTCTTTTCTTTTAAGATGACATCAACAAAAGCAGGCCTTATCTACACCAGAGAAGTGTCCTGCTTTTGTGATTTTGCCTGTGGATGTTTCAGTCCAAAAGAGTTTTACTTTCGAGAAGATGTGGAGCCAGAAAAGGAGAACACTGAATCAGTTTTGGAAGTAGGAAAGTGGGTCCTTGTACAATATGATGGAGAACTGTTCCCTGGCACAATCACACAGGTATGAAGAAGTATTTGGTGCTATGGATATTTGTTATTGTTTATGAAAAATCCTTACATTTATTTATGTATGTATTTATTTATTTATTTTTACTGTCTAGATTGTAGATGGTCAGTATGAAGTTGACACAATGAGTTGTGCTGGACCGAACAAATTTTTCATTCCATCCATAAGATACGAGGGAGAAAAAGTGTGGTACTACTTTGATGACATAAAAGCCATCATTCCAGAGCCACAACCAGCAACATCCTCTGCTCGACACTTCTGTGTGTTGCCTGAGATTTGGGCAAAGTACACAAACAAACATGTGTAAAACACAGAAATTGGAAAAGATGAACCACACCATACAATGTTAGTTTGCCTGCTACCTCCAAGATCATCCTAATACAGTAAACCGGAATGCAATTTAATTTCCTGAAGTGCAGTTAACTGATTTTGTTTCGTTCAATTTTCCTGCTTGCACCAGAGCAAATTAATTCAATAACTTATTAATTAATTCATATTTGTTTTTTGTTTTAAACTATTCTACTTTGCATTCACTATTCTACATGTGGAGAAAAAATGTCTTTTAGGCACAAGTTGAAATGCTGCCATGTTTGTTTATTCTTGTTTTAATATTTGCTTATGTATTTTTCAAACACTACACAATAAAAAAGTATTTGAATGCATGATTGGGCAAATATGATCTGTTTTCTTCTACATAAAAATAAGTTTTTAACAAAATTTCAGTGCAAGTACACTTTTAATCATTACCGAAATAATTAACCTCATTTCCGAAACCTATGTATCATTACCGAAACAGTTGTTCATTAAATGTTAATTTAATTAATAGAAAAATAGTACTTTGATTTTAAATGCATGTTCAGAATCTACAAATTATGTTCTTTCAGGTTTGTCCAGTCATTTTAAAAATATGTCAGGTTTCAACGAAATATAAAAAAAAAATGGTTACAAGTTGTGGAAGGTGTTGCGGTAATGAGAGAAATCAATAAAAATTAAAAAAAACTGTTAAATTAAAAATACATATTATTTCAGAATTTCAAGTAACTGTGCATGACTATTAGTAATCCATTTTTAAAATTGTGAAAATGCACTAGCTTTTCTAACAGGGTTGATGTTTTCAGACTGTTGCGGTAATGAGATTTTTTAGGACGTATTTTGGAAATTATGTTAAAAAAAAGTGTTCAGTGGTAAGTAAAGGTTTTTAATTTAATGTTCACAAATACTCCAGACTTTGATTCTAATGTCTGACAAAAAAAAAAGTTAATTTAAGCATTTTTTAAATTTTTGTTTTGAGAACAAAATGGGAAATCGGAAAACGAGCCATTATCCATTTTGTCGTTTTGGTTTTGGAAACAAAAACTGATAAATACGAGTGGTTTTCCGTTTTTCTTGTTTTGGTTTCATATTGAAAAACGGATGAACGAATGATACACGGATTGAGGAGGATCAGTTATGCCCTTGGGTGAAATTCCCAGGGTGGCGTAATCGGGCATGTTACCTCTCCTTTTTGGGGCGGCGAAAAGGATAATTGGTATTTAACAAGTAGCAGAGCCGTCTGGTATTACACCGCCACATTCATATTAATTGTTGTATAATAAAGGGGTCCTGATTACTGGTCGATGACTTAATGTATTAATTATTCCTGCTTTCAGCCATACTCTGCCACCAGAATCATTTAGGGCCTGTGCGATGTTATGGAACATGTGCAAATGCATCTGGCCCAAGTTATCAGTCATTCTTTGCTGTGTTTCCCAGGCTACCAGCTGCTCTCATTTTGTTCAGTATGATTCATAAATACGCATAAATACTTAACTTTAGGAAACACACACAAGATGCAAATTTTTTAAAAATCCTTTCATGGACAAAAAGGATGAATTCTTTGAATTATTCTTGCTTGGCTCTGTAGATATATTTTTTCCAAATAGAAATCATCCATTTTGGCACGTGCACTTTAGAGATCTTTTAAACTATAATGATCTCATGGTTCTACAGACTCACAGCTGGACTTTTGTTATCCAGTGTATTTTGGTTTTCAGCTTCTTTTCCACTTATTGAAGAATTCACTCACTGGCATTCAAACCGTGAGCTGGTTGGATTAACCCACAGTCAATATGCAATATCAATTTTGCCAGACATGAGGTATAAGAAAGTTATTTAAATAACTTAAAAGTTATTTAAATCACATAGAAATGAATATTCTCATTAAGGCCCAATAATCACATTCTTCTGTCTATACTTCATTGATCTTTATTGATTTGTCTTTCCGCCTATCTAATTTTGCTCTCCATGAGACACATAGACAGGTGAGAATAAGCCTCAAGAGTTCTTTATTGTCACCACATCCAAGCAAGGCTGGAGTGGAACTCATTTTCAGCCCTGGAGTTTCATGCCTCAAACCAGCCCACTTTAGATCACGACCTATTATTATTAAAATCGTCTAATTATAACCTTACATGTTAAGTCTACAATAGCACACTTCTGTAAAGCCTTGTAATTCAGTGTATTTTTCTAAAATATTTCCAATTCAGTGCAAGTAAGGGTTGCTTCACGATGTAGATTTATTTCAACATGAGACACATCTCCAACATTATTCTTTACAACACATCCTTTTCAACAATATTAGAATCTATACAGATATCCATTAATGATAAAAAAAATATAACGGGTCACTACTATCGTTTGGGCATAGAATGTGGTTATATTGGAACTAATGCTTCCTTGTTCACACACTCTGTTACAACAGCTCACCTGTTCCTTCCATACTGACAGGAACAATCCCCTCATCACTATTGGCTCTTGGATCTGCTTCTGACACTAAATCACATTTTAAAAATAGTCATAATTCTCAGCACAAATCTCCCTTTTTACAAAGCCTTCTGATCAATTCAGGTCAGTTTCATTAATGTAGTGCTGAATCATCTAGCATCTCAGGGCACTTTTCATATAGAGCAGGTCTACACCATACTCTTCATCATATTAATTCTAATAATATTCATTCAATGAGTAATGCTACCTGCCCACTCTGAACTTGTGGGCTCATGGCTGGCGCTTGGTGCTGGATCTTGCTTCTGACTCTGAGGGGCTACAAGACAATGTTTCCCAATTATGTGGCGTTGCATAATACTACAGTAAAATCCAGTTACAACAGACGTCAAGGGACCTGGCAAAACAGTCCGTTATATCCAGAGTCTCTGTATGCCCAGAACACAACTACAGGACACCATTTACTCATGCCACACCCCAGCAGACACACTTGTGGTATAAATTATTATATTGTACAGGTAGTAATCCAACTTTCCCTGACCAGATGCTGACTAATAATAATAATCCCGACTACATATCTGCACTGGATATCACCGGCAAGCCACACGCCTTGTTGGTGAAGTCTGCATGTCCGTTATAGCCGAGCAAAACTACAGCTAAAAGCGGCCCTGGGGCCCAAATTGTATGTCTGTTATAAGCGAAATTCCATTATATGCGAGTCCGCTATATCCAGTGCTTTTCTGCATGTTCATAAAGGCGCACGGCTGGGACCAGTGGACTTCGTCCGTTATAGACGATATTCCGTAATAAGCGAGTCCACTATAACGGGATTTTACTGTATTATTTAAATTATATAACGTTATGTTATAAGCCACAACGCCACAGGTAACTCACTGCCTCTCTCAAAGATGATGCAGAGGTGTACAGTATTGTGTTGTTAGCATAAAAATGAACTTTTGTTGGACTTAAATCCATACCGAAATTATTTATATAAATAGAAAATAAAACGGGGCCCAAAACTGATCCCTAGGGGACACCCATTTTTACTTAAGGGAGAGATAAAATTGTCTACAGCCACACACCGAGTTCTACCACTCAGATAATTAGAAAACCAGCTTAATACAGTACGGCTGAAACATATGCTTTTCAATCCTTGCAGAAGAAGATGATGGTCAACGGTGTCAAACGCTTTAGATAAATCAATAAACAATGCAGCACAAGACTTTTTATTATCTAATGCAGTGATAATATCAGTTGTAACAGAGGTTACAGACGTAATTGTACTATGCCCTTGTCTGAAACCAGACTGCATGGGACTTAAAACACTATTATCTGCTAAAAAATGTTTTAGTTGCTCATTTATAAGGGACTCAAACAGTTTAGCCATAACAGATAATCTGGATATAGGACGGTAATTGTCTAGGGCCTGTAGGATCACACATGCACATATCACAGAGCTTAAATTCCAGGTGGCCTGGAACAAGGCCGAGCCTGGTACAAGAGGCACCAAAGGGGGGTTATAAACATAAACAAACACACACACACACAGATAACAAGGGAGGCCTGGGGGCTGTTCCACGAAGCGAGCTAACCTCAAAAGCCAGGCTTATTTCTACAATCCCGGCTTAATTTTTCCAAATTCGGTTCCACAAATGAGGCTAACCTGAAGCTCCGCTTAGTTACTATGTCAACATATGCTCTTGGACAAGCCTGCTCCGTGGCAGGTTAGCTGTGAAGCTTAGCTTAGCTTGATGAATACGATTGGACAAGCCATGTGATGTCACAGCACGACATTCTGCAGGGCTGGGATTATTCTGCTGCTGTTCTCTCCCTCTACTCAGAAAGTATAAAATGACAAGGAGTGCATTGAAGGTTTTTACATGAATAGAGCTTTAATAAAAAATTTTAATAAAAAATAGAGCTTTAAGGCAACAGGTTCCACAAGTACTTCAGCATAGGATAGATCCGTTGCATTTTCCGGATGATAATTTGTACGAGCGCTATAGATTTAGTAGACGCAATATTACATATTTGTGTCAGTTATTGGAACCTTACATTTCTAAGAACACACATCGCTCTAAAGCCCTTACAGTTGCACAGTCTATGTGTATCACTTTGCGTTACTTTGCCAGTGGTTCATTTCTGTACA
>JAODJU010000025.1:7723571-7751286 GCA_026776725.1 Gnathonemus echidnorhynchus
TTTCCATTATTTCTTATGGGAAAAATTCGATCAGAACTCGAACTTTTTAGGATTCGATCCGGAGTCCGGAATGGATTGAGTTCGAGAACCGAGGTACCACTATATACTGTATATATGTATTCCTTCACAATATTAAGTCATAGAAAGACCGCCAATGAAGCCCCTGCATTCCCACTTCATAGAGACTCTAATCTCAACATTTATATGATTGTATTTGTAGTGCCTGCAAATCTTTATATGAGACTAATAATTGAGAAATTTCAGTAGGCGTAAGTAGTTTTTTTCTCATAAAAGGATGATATCAAGACTGTGTCAGCATTTACTCATCAAACTGACATATCTGAGTAGCCCAGAATGTCCTGAAAAGAAAAACATATAGCATACCAAGTAATAAACCTAAAATCAAGAGGATAGAAAAACATTCAAAATTGATAGGGTTGAAAGGGTTAATGTGACCTATAACTTGTACAATTCAATTGACAAACAAACAAGTCTGGGGAAAAATATATATACAATAATCTGGTTGCATAAGTATGCACTCCCGTAAACTAATACTTTTTGGAAGCACCTTATGATTTAATTGCACCATTCAGTCTTCTTGGGCAGGAGTCTAACAGCATGCATGTTTTCTAGCAGACACCTGAAGGTTTTGGACCAAAATTGACTATTTGGAACTGTTCATAATTCCCTCCACCTTGACTAAAGCCCCAGTTCCCACTGAAGAAAAACAACCCCAAAGAATGATGCTGCCACCACCATGCTTCACCTTAGGTATGGCATTCTTCTGGTAATTTACAGTGCTGTTTTTGTGCTAGACATACATACAGACTGCCAAAAAATTCGTCTAAGCCCCGCTATATTTGTCAAGCAAAATCATCAAATCTTCAAAAAGCACGTGGGAAAATGTGCTATGGTCTGATGAACCCAAAGTTGAAGCTCTCTGGCCACAATTCCAAAAGATATGTTTGGAGCAAAAACAATACTGCACATCAGCAAAACATCTACATGCCCACAGTGAAGCATGTTGGTGGCAGCATCATGCTTTGGGGTTGTTTTTCTTCAGCTGGAACTGCCAGCACAGAGTGAAGACATGGGTCCACCTGGGTCCAGATGCTAGTCAATAACAGTACCTATACATGTGCACTGATTCATGCAGTCATACACTAGGGGCAACTTGAAGCTAGATGGCGGTGTGTAGCTCGGTGGGTTAGGAATCTGTGCCAGTGTCTGAAGGGCCGTGGGTTCACATCCCCTGGTTGGCATTCATATCACTAATAATAATAATCAATGCTTTATTGATCCCCTTGGGGAAATTGTCTACACCTCCCTCAACTTGCTCTTTGTAGAGTAAGCTGTCCATGAAGGGCAGCCACCTGTTGGGACACCCAGGGGTTAAGGGCCTTGCTCAAGGACACACAGATATGCTGAGGCTAGGTTTGAACCAGCGACCTTATGATCACAAGCACACAGGCTTAGCCCACTGAGCCACAAGCTGTCCCTACTACCTTGAGTAGGGCCTTCAACTGCTCCAGGGACACTGGCTGACCCTCCTGTCTGACCCCAGATTTCCCACACTCATATTTTTCTTCAGAGAAAACATGTCCGCTATGAATGTAAATGTAACACAATTGATGCAAATTAGCCTAACAGCATGCCTTTGTTCCACAGGAGGAAACCAGAGAACCCAGAGGAAACTCATGTATTGTGTGGAGAACCTGCAAACTGCACAGACAGAGAGAAGAGGAGAGGAGGGATTCAAACCCCTCAACCCTGGCAGGGTGTGGCTACTGTTCTGCTCCATTTTCAATTACTCCTTACCAGAAAAAGAAATATGCCCATTTTAATGGAAAGGATGTCGGATAGTAAGTAAAGTAGACAGTGTCCTCTGGTGGTCAGGTAAATATGGTTTTTTGTATACAGCATGATAATTATTATAATTAAATAATAATTCCGAGTATGGCTCAGCTGGGTGTGTTATCGTTTTACATTGCTAAGGTGGCAATCCTTTGAGTATAAATTGGTGTCTTTATGAATTAAATATATACAATACAAATATTATGTTCAAGTTAGTTGGTGATTTGAATATAACAATTGCAGCTTACATTTAAATAACCCCTGAATTACAAATGTGCCTTTCAGGATGCTTCTTGGTTCCCCGAATATATTCGTGAATGGAATATTTTTCAGTATATGCCATAATAGTGTTTTATTAGTATTCAGTCTTATTATTCCAGATACTGGAGCAATGCTGGCAATTGAAACACTGGAAATTAATATCCAGATCACTGTGAAATCCTGTACTAGGTAAAAAGTTTCAAGATGGATGGATAATTATTATACATAGGAATGTAGCATTTCAATGTCTGTGCATGCTCTCTGACACTGGACTTTAGGTGGCACTGTAAGACA
Source organism: Gnathonemus echidnorhynchus (assembly GCA_026776725.1). Classification (NCBI taxonomy): domain Eukaryota; kingdom Metazoa; phylum Chordata; class Actinopteri; order Osteoglossiformes; family Mormyridae; genus Gnathonemus; species Gnathonemus echidnorhynchus. Next base: position 7,725,981 of record JAODJU010000025.1, read on the forward strand.
AAAAATTGAACAAAATACTATAAGCGGATTTCTTTTTTTAAAACCAATTTAGGAAAGTGTTTTTATTACTTGTAACAGATAGGTGATTCCCAGTTAGCTGAAACTACTTAACTTTTAGCCTATTTTAAAATGTACCTTAGTAAGAATAATGAATCGTGTAGGCATCTATTATACCAGAAACAATACAAAATTAATTAAAATATAAATACCTTGGAAATGGCATAAAATATAACAGCATATTATCTCAAAATTCTTATTCTGAAAGTGTGAGAAATTGCTTTAAAAAAATTGTGGAAACTTGACACATTATAGCAGTAGCCAGATAACTTTTAAAAAACCTAAATCCATGCAATGAGAAGTGTCCTATTTCAGTGGAGCTGCCAGTAAATTAATAAGCCAACAATAAAAGGTACCAGTGGCACAACTGTCAAGCACCTTCTGTTTAAAAAGCTAACATTCATTGTACAGTACCTGGTTTTTACATTAATGTTATCCAAGTGATAATTGAAATGCAAAAGAAATGCTGTCCAGCAGATGGTGCTTCATCATGATTACATGCTCAGCTAGCCCCACATACACTCAGATGAGTCTTTATTAGATACCCCTACATAGTCTCAGGTAGGACCCACTTTCTTCTCCAGAGCCATTTCAAGATTAGAAGTTGCGTGTTTGGTGATGCCTTTCTTCACAGCATTGTTTTACTGAGTGTTGAATTTTAGCATTTGTGGCCTTCTTGTTAACTTTAACCAATCAGGCCATTCTCCTCTAACTCTGGTGATTGGATGTTTTTTTTTTTATTTAATCCACCATCTTCAGTAAACTCTGGACAGGAGGGTGGCTATTTCTTAAATTCTGGAACCACCATGTATGGCACTGATGATTATGTCATGTTTAAAATTACTTTTGTCACAGCCAAGGATCCTCAACCTGTCTGTACATGAACAAACATGTCCATGGCAAGACTCATCTGTGTCTGTGGCAAAATATTTTGATTAAAAAAAAAAAAAAAAAAAAAAATGTAAATACCACGTCCAGGGTAAAAACGACATTTTGATCAAACTGTCTGTCAAAATTTGCCAGATACTGGAGCAATGCTGGCAGTTGAAACACTGGAAATTAATATCCAGATCACTGTGAAATCTTGTACTATATTAGAAATTTCAAGGTAGATGGATAATTATTATAAATATGAATGTAGCATTTCAATACTCCTGGTCACAACTGTTCCACTGTTTAGACACACATTAAATGAGCCTTTTGAATGACCCTTGACTGAACTGCATGCTGTATACGATTTGCTGTTTCCAGGAACAGGTTGTTGCGTAAACAAGCACCTAATAAAATGGTGCTAAAATACATGTCATATTAGGCACTGACAGCATTATCCACCCATCCTCTGTACCCGCTTCACTTACAGTGAGCAGAGTCACAGGGGCCCAGAGCCTATAGGCACTAGGCAGGGAATATCCCAGGACCAACTCATCAGACATGTGGTGAGTGGTTCAGTCTCTGTGTCTGTGATCAGAAGATTTCCGGTTTGAGCCTGGCCTCGGCAAAACAGTCACATGTCCAAAGGACCTTGAGCAAGACCCTTAACTCCCAGCTCCAGGAGCACCGCACGTTGGCTGACCCTGCGCTGTGACCCCCAAGTATGACGAGCAAGATGGGTTAGGTGACAAGAAAGGATTCCAATGTACTTGTGCAAATGACAAATAATGGATTTATCATTATCATTTATCAGCTCCACTTAGAGCCAGGGCAGAGACTGGAACCACGGTCCCCAGAGGGTTGAAGCAGCTGTGTTAGCCATTGCACCACTATGCTGCCCACAGTCAGTTATATTACAGATTATTTTCATATCTGTAATTATCCAACATCTTTCAAATGTTTTGTTATGAATCGTACGGAGCACTGGAAAGGGCATAAAGAGTTTTTTTTTAGTTTGTGCACATGATATACTAAATTGTGTGCACAATTTAGTTTAACATACTAAACACTAAATTGAGCTTATAAAATCTGTAAAATGTGCATGTGATTTTCATTTTTTTGTGCTCTCAGTTTGCTATTTTGAGATATTGAATTAATTAAGTTGTGTTCAAATCTTGGTTAATGGTGTTCTTCCTTAAAGAAAATATCCCCTTAGAACCAGAAAATGAAGTCCTGGAACTGTGGTCAAAACTTAATTTTGTATATTGGGAAAAGTTCCAAGCTGAATATGACCTTCTACTGAAGAACATGTCTAAATTTTATGGCTAAGCCTTTATATCAGCAATGACTTGTCACTGGTTGTAAAAGGTAATATTCATTGCTTTGACAGCCTTGTCATAAGGTATCAATGTTCATAATTACAAATACAAAGTGCATATAGATCTGTTTAATTCAGATTTCATATATCGCAATATATCCCATACTATTATGCCAAAATAATATCTGCTGACATGTATTTGATAAAAATGGAATTTTAATACTAGTAGAACATTTCAGTTCAAATACACTTTTGAAAAACTCATGGCACATTGAACAAATTAATCTCTTATAAATTATAAGTATTTAATTATTAATTATAAGATCTATCTGTACCTTCTACATTTTTGTTACTTAGTTTACCTTCAGTAACATTCTGCCATATGTTAATTCACAAAGGAGTTTGAAAAGGAAATTAATAAGTTTCCACATGTTGCTGGTGAAGGTTGAAAAAATTTTAATTATACCTGGACGGTACTAATTCCTAATACTTAATATAACAAATGGTAAAACTGTGCTTGCCTGTTCCCAGGGTAATTGAGACTTGCTGTTCCCCTACAGTTTCTTAACGTCTGCTACATTAATTAACAGTGTTATGAGCCCGGCTACAAGAGGTATTTTATTTGTTCAAATACATTCCCCAGACAGTTGTGGTGAAGAGAGGGAAAACTGGTGACGACGAGCACAACTCACACCTGGGAGCCCTTCATTAGAATTTTACACCACACATCATTTTCATTCGCCCACTTTGTTCTAAAGAGTGCAAGATGACATGATAATGTGTGTTGCCTGTATATTCTAGAATAAAAAGAAGACGGTAGAAAAAATGCCAGATAGCAAATTTGAACACTAATTTTTCAAAAGCATGACAACTAAGGAGCTGGCCCTAACATGCATCTATCTTACAACCACTTTCCCCTGCAGAGTTGCATGGGGGTCTGAAGTCTGGGCCAAGTACTATAGGGGGGACACACTGGATGGGCTGCCAGGTCATTGCATGTTGCACATACACACAATCACACAGTATGGGCAATTTAGGTAGACTGACTTGACATCAATGAACTGTAGGAGGAAACTGGTATACCTACAGGAAACCCATGCAAAATGGGGAGAACAAACACACTCCACACACACAGTGCAGAGGTGGCATTCAAACTCCCAGCTCTGGAGGTGTGAGGCAACATGCTACCCACTGTGTCACTGTGCCACCCTTGAAACAAAGTGCAGCAGTAATGCTTTGGGAGCCAGACACAATTTTCCAGTAATAATACACTATGAAAAGCTTTAGTAATTCCTAAGATCTGAAATCTGCTGTCACAAGAAAACAACTTGCAGTTACATGTATGTGGGAATGGATTCTTATCCTCTTTTCTCAAGTCTTTTACACAATTTCTCCTACAGTTATGGGCATAACTTACCAATTCTTAAGTTACAATTTTGACATTTATGTTATTATGTTTATACACACATTATACAAATACTATAATGGAAGATTTGATTGGTCTATATAGTCACCTTTTCCAGTTCCATATCAAAATGCATTTTTCTTATTTCACAAACTGCTTTTGTATCACATTGCTTTGTATTAGGTTAACTGCGAGATTATCGTATCGTTATCACATGAATAGTGCTATTTGCAAATGGATGGGTGATCAGGAGTGTTTTGAGACTCAGACACTCGTGTCAGTCACTGTTGTTTTTTTTAATTCTCCTTACAAATCTGTAAAAATATATTTAATTTCTAGCTATATATATTTGAAAATTAGACCTTCAGGGGGTGTCTTTTAAATGTTTCTATGACAAAAACTTACGGGTTTATCCAGAGGGTTAATATATCATAACAGCATGACAAACATTAATTTCGGGTATAAATCTTCAAATTTAGTTAAGGTATGAGCACTGACAAATTTTTTGTTTGAAAAAGACACAAATATGTCTGCTAGGCTTCCTTGCATGATTTATACCACTGTTAAAAAATAATGAAATAATGAAGATGTTAACAGATGTATATTAATATATAGTATTAATATATAGTATTAATATATAGTATATGTATGTTAACAGACCGTCAAAACTAATAAGCTTGAAAAATCATGTAAAAGCATGAACTAGGAATTCAAAGTGCGAAACATAAAATTGCCACAATTCCTGCCAATGCTTTCTATTCTGAGCAGTGTCTCAGTAAAAGATCCTCAGAAATGGCATAGTAAACACTAAGTAATTTCATTCTATGTAATCAAGTGCAAAACTGGAGAAACGTCTTTACATTGTGACCACAACATGAAGAAGACCAAGGTAAGACATAATTCAAAAATCAAAGAATATGCAAGAAGCTGACAGAAAGACTACAGTTGTTTCTTTGTGAACTAGGAAATTATTAAATATTTTGAAAAGCTACTCCATCAGCTATATATGTATGTGTGTGTGTTATTTTATATGACCTTCTAGGGTATTATTTTTGCTTCTGATGTGATTTAATTTCTATATCCGTACCCACATCTGACCCTGAAAAAGAAAAAGGAAAAATATATAAAAGAATAAATTTAAAAATACATAGAGTCACACACACACACACACACACTCACACATACACACAAAAAATCATTAACAACTGAAATAATTAACCTGGTTTGTGGTACAAAATGTAAGAGGCATCCATAAGCCATCCAATCATCTCTTCACTAATGGCCTCTCCTCCCATAGTCTTTCCCATTATTTTGCTTAATTTCAGCTTCGCCATTTTCCCTTATTCTGTTTTAAAGAGGATTTCACAGAAAAGCCTGTTGTCCACCCACATAAAATTCCTGCTTCCCTTTCATCCCTTACAATGGAAGATAATGGCATTGAGATAGGATTCAATGAATAGCTTTGTGTTCAGCAAACACATTAAAATTAGCTATGTTTCTTTTGTTTATTCTGTAGCTCTGTCTCGCTGTTATAGTATGTACAGTATATGGTTATTTTCTTACATATTGCTGATATGAAAAGAATAATAATGTGTGCATTTCTGTTTGTGCCTATGTAACCCTTTCTGAAATTTAAAGGAATATATTGACTCCCTGTAGAGACATTTGTTTGTTTATGATGGCATGTATATATCTGTATTTGGGCTGTTAAAGTGCTTTTCTGTAAACATTAGAAATACACACCAGTATAGTATAGAGGTGTGTGTATGTTTGTGTGTTAACATGTGTGTATTGGTCTTTGTTTTTACAAAGGCAACTCATTTTTTTATTTGTTTTTGAGATAGGAGGAGTGAGTGAGTGTCTGAGTGCCCTTGTATGTCTGAGAATACAATAGGAATGTGTGTTTTTGTATATGACAACACACATTCTTGCTCTCACCCAGCTGCCACGATGTATGTGTTGAAACATAAGCTGGCAGCAAGGAGTTGCATGTTACCCACACATTGTCAATGTTTCTCCATTTTATTGGTAAACAAGAAAACTCAGTTTGGTCAATAAATGATCTGTGGGCGTGTTGTACTTAAGAAAGCTTGTTACAGCTATTCAAGAGTGCCCTGCTGTGGTTCCTTTTTTAAAAAACAAATATTCTTTAATGAGCCTCCTTTGCTGTGGAGCTTTTTTAGACATTAGCAGCCAAACGCCTTTTGTTATTTGCTGCAGCTATTTTGATTCCCGCCTGATGCTGGAGTGGGTAAAATATAAGTAATTGCTGGATCGTTTGCAAGTTGTTTAGTTTGTGTACCAAGCCAGATGAGAACAGTTAATGAGCACAGCTTCGAGCGGCAATTAGTGAAGCAGCCGTGTATATCACAGATGATTTGCAATTAGTGGGCAACATCTATACTGGCTGGGTTGCTGGTTGGGTGGAAATGAAAGTGTGGTGGGGGGGATGGGGGGTTGTAGTGAAAAACATGGTGTTTATACATCCAGCTGAAAAGATACCTAACGGTGGGATATTACCTGGTACAAGAACAACGGATGCTGTTCAGTGCTGCATGGGGGATTGCAGCAGTGTAGATATGAGTGGTGATGGTGAGGTCATAGAATAGTGTCACATCACAGCTCTAGTGAGAGCACTGTCACTGTAAACCTCATTATCAGAAAACAAAAAAGCTGGGTAATTTTATCATCATGACTTTCCTTTTCGCATGGCAATAAGATAGAAACTATAGTTTATTTATAGTTTTATAATTAGAAATTTGCCATTCTTTTCTTTGCATAAATTATGTATCAAGCTTCACCAACAGTGTATGTGAGTGGCAGACTTGCTTTATCCTTTCTGCTTTTTTGGTACATGGAGGAAACAGATGGAACCTTTAGAACAGAGAAAACATCACTCACCATAAGTCAGAAGAAAGGCTGACTTAGGAGAAATCTATTTACCTGTAAAGAAACTCAAGGTCAAGATGTAAAGTAATTGTGCTTGATGACACAAAGTCTTCAGCCCAGTCATGTGATTGCGTCTACATTTATCTCTCCAGAGCAACATAAGGAAATGTATAAACAGTATTTAAATATGACAAATATCATTATCAGAAATAAAATCCAAAACATAATATATCAGGGAATATTTGAAAGATTCAGTACAACTCCCTAATTAGATTACTAATTAGAGGACTGATTGGCTGAACAGTTCTCACACCTGGGTTTGAACAGCTGACCTAAAGGTTATCCTAAAAATCTGCATACACGCCAGCCCTTTGTGGATAAGATTGCCCATCCCTGGTATAGCATCTTGAGTAATTCAGTAACACTTTATTTGAGGGGGTACAAGTAACTCAGTTAGTACTCAAGTACAAATCATTAAAAAAATAAAGTAACTGCATGAAACACATGACTGATTAATGATGAAAGGTCATGGGATATGTACATAACTAACACTTATTTGTGTCCTCTCATAAAATTTTATTCAAATTGCTAGTGATTCTGACAATAAGTTTTATTCTGAGGAAAGCATTATAAGAAAAGTCTGGACAAGGGATCCTAGTCATACACTCAAAACTGAAAAGAGAATGAAGAAAATCTTAAAGATTTCATGCCATCACGGCTTGCAGTCCAACTCAAACTTTGATGCAATAAGTGAAATCCATGGTAAGCCTGGGTCACCCTCAATAGGTTTTGGAGACGGTATGCCTAGCCAGTTTCTACAGATATGGCTTATGTGAAAGCATCCTTTAACTTAAATTACATTCTTACATAAAGAATAAAATTGTTTAATATAAAAAAATAAAACAGCAGAAGGACAACAAATCTTCTTTGACAGTCATTATCAATAAAAGGTGAACAATGCAATCATCAGTTCCAGTGTATTCCCCAGACAGCCTGTTATTGTTTGTTTGTTTGAGCAAGACTTGTACAGGGAAATAAACAGGGATGCTTGAATCTCCCTTGACAAATGCACTTTATCTCTTTCCATCCTATCAAGTATTCAAAAAATACTGCCAGAAATGTCTGGACACATTGCTTAATATCAAATGTGTTTAGGTTGTTATTTCAGCTTTAATTGCCACTGATTTCATAAATTTGAAAATATTCCCCAGGGGCTCATAGATTGTAGACAACTGGGAGACAAATGGGAGAAAAATACAAATAACCCACTGATACTGTAGAGTTGAACATATGCCAATGCTGAGTGTAAATTGACACCATCCTGCACCCCATGTGGCTTCTGCAAAAAAAACAGTGTAATGCTTCCTCCTCCTCATTATGTACTTCCTCAACCATTCATATCAACATTCAAGACTCTTTGTTGTCATTTCTTTCATACAGGTATATTACAGAAGTGAAATAGCATTCCAATAAGCCAATGTGTTCTATAAGATCACATATAATACACACATACACACACACACACACACAATTTGTTTTGATATGTATACCATGAAATGCAACTATATATAACTGATAAAATACAGCATAGGCCAACCAGTATTCAACAACAAAAACATAAAAAAACATAATTGTTGTAAAGCTTATTTGTTTTTCTCTGTTGTTTTGAAAATTTAAAACAAACACGTGTAATATACAGGAAATCTAAGACCACATAATGGATTATTATGTGAATCGTGGTTTGTTCATTTTCCTGGTCATATTTCACTTCACCAAATACCTTTATCCATCAAGAGTTAATTGAAAAAATGCATTTCCATTAATGATTACATTTATAATGCAAAAAATGCATAGGTGTGGATAACAGAGGTGAAATATCTCAAAATGTATATAAAGAGAGTTTTGTGTGGGAGTTTTAATTTGCTAGTTTGAGATTACCTTGCTCCCATGAGTGACCATTATCACATTGATCTAATGATACAGCAATGGCCTTTGCACACCTTGGAAAACCAACACCCAGTACCCAATTAAAGCCATCACTGGTAATGACCAATCACAGCCTGCTAAAGGCCTGGGCTCTGTTAACGAGTGAGGTGACTACTGGGTCATTAGCAGTCTGTGTCTCTGCAGTCACAGAAAAACCCATTAGAATACAGTATCTATCTTCTGCTGCTTGATGAAATCCCTGGTGAATCTAGACTCCATCCCTCTCGGCCTACTCAAAGCAATTAAAGTTGTTTGTGGGAGATAAAAAATAATTAAAGGTGTACTTTGTTGTTTTTTATTTGGAGTACATACTGCCACCAGTGGCAATGTTACAATATGTTTTCTGATGTTTGCTTTTCAATATCCTAGGTTAAATATCAAAACCAGATTTTCTGTTCTATAATTAAGTGTACCTTGTTATATTTTGAAAGAGTATACATGCACAGAGACACATGCATACAATATATTTTACACAAATACATATACTCACACACACAAAAAATAAAGTGTGCTACAAACTTTAGGAATTTACGCAATATATAAATATATTATAGATACTTCATGGCCTGGATTAATTGTTATGAAAATGGGCAGATGTACAGGAATTCAGTATACTCTTAATATGTGTGGAACATGCGTAGTCCTACATATCACAGTCCACAGACAGAAGGTCATAACAATAAGATTCAAATACACTTGAATATATGCTTTTTACAGTAAGGCTTACAAAAAATAACAGAAATATTTTAGCAAAGGATTCCCAGTGCAGTCAATTAATAGCAGCAACTTACGAAGTACAGTATAAACCATAATGGAACAATAAATTTCTTCTTTTATCCTAAATTCTGTAGCAATTGCAGGTGTCTCATTTAATTAAATAAATTTAACAGACACTTTTGTCCAAAGTAATGTAAAATTGAGGGTCAGAGAGTAGGGTCAGCCAGCATCCTTGGAGCAACTGGGGATAAGAGCCTTGCTCACTGCTCAACAATGACATGATTACTCTGCTGGCCACAGGATTTGAACCGGCAACCTCCCAGACATGGACACATATACCAAATCCATCCAAATCTATGGAGCTACACTCAATGCCTCACTTATTTCTTTCTTTGCTGATTGACTGGATTTACTTTTGTATTGCATTTTTAAAAGTGCATAATCAATGGAGTGAACCACATTGATGAGCCATAGGTGCAAGAAAATACAAGATGGCACCCACAAAATTTTAACCATTGAATATTCATCTACTGTTCTTTTGCTGCTCTTTATGTACAACTGGACAAAGGGTACAATTGATAGAGGTCACAACTCCTTTCACTGAACAGACAGACAACAGACAGTGTGCAAATATAAATGTGCTTAGCCTGTCTGTCTCCAGGACATTATGACAAGCCACTTGAAACACCTCTGAGTTTCATGCTGGGTAAAACAGGGGAATTGCCACATATAACAATGTCATAGAAAGACATGCATGCAATAGAAAGATTCTATAACCACAGTCATGGTGGGGCATTACAAATGCAGGCCTGGATGTACAGAATCTCAACTGGTCAGCCTTTTTGCTTTTTGCAACAAAGTTCAAACCTTATTTATTCTGTACACATAGTACAGGAATACAAAGAATAAAGAGGAAATCTGAAGAGGTTATATTTATAAAAGAACTGTGTTAATATGAAATAAACATCCAAGATATAAACCTTGGCAATGCATGCTCTAAAATCATGCTTGTGTTTGACATATGTGTGTATTTTATTTATAAATTGTATGCATACTAAATGTATCTTTAATTAAATTCATTTTCAAATTAAGACTTCATGTCTGCAGATTTTTCTTACTTGTTTTTTTAGAATATTTAACATCGCACTTCTTTAGGTCATTAATTTGTTACAAATGGAACAAATGAACATTTTTCTTCTTCTAGTAATAGCTACATTTTGGATGAAACCATCCATGTCCCACTATTCTGAATGGCTGATTGAAGCTATTAAGAAAGTTGGCAGAAGTCAATGTCTCCTGTATTAACAACAGTGACTTTTCTTGTCAGTCTTGTCAGTTCAGAAAATTATTGATGAGAGCCAAGTTAATTGCTGGGCGAGATAGGTCTAACGCAGCCAAAGCGAAAAAAGAAGTGCTTAACTGAAGTCTGTCAGTTCTGACAAGCTATAATCTTTTCTTAATCTTCACATGAAACGCACTACCAGTTTTCCAAACTCTTTCCTGGCTATTACATAAATTGCAATTAGAAAGAGTCATCATGACATTCAACAGGGGGTCTTGACCTGCAATATCATATATATAGAAAGACCTTATTATTCTTCTAGAAATGCTTTGACAAAATGTCAGTAATTGACTCAGTTGCATTTCTCTTTCATGTGACATGCATGGATAATCTTTTGATTTCCAGTCTACTGTAATTTAGACTGATTCAAAAAAGGCTATTTTATGGATTTATGACTGAAATAATTCTAGCTCCTTTTGTTAGGAGAGAAATTATATGTCATTACAGGGAAATAGTCAAACCTGCTACGAAATGTATTTGTTTTAAAGGTGACTCATCTGAAATGAAAACAGCATGAATGATGTCACTTAGAACAGAGGCACTTCATTTTTCCCTGTAGGGAAAGAGGGTAGTTGTCACATACCCCATCTTGCTCTCTCTAAGAAACACAGACATATATATATATAGAGATTTTTGGAGTCAGAGTCAGCCAGCATCACGGGATCATTTGGGGTTTAAGGCCTTGCTCAAATACTCCGTAGGTATCTGATAATTTTAATAGACCCAGGATAGATCTTCCAGATATGGTTACAAACACATAACCCACTAATCTACACCCTAAAACCCACACCACATCTCATCACTTTCAACAGTTTCAACAGTTAAATCCTATGTCATTATATGTATGAAAATTGTGATAAGAAACAAAATTTAAGAACAACAACCCAGCCACCCATACTCCCAATGCCTATATTGGTCATCAATGTGGGTAGAAAAAAATAATACTAAATTATTTGAAATAATGTGGAATGTAAGTACTTACAAAATGATGAGAATTTAAGAGAATGCATGGGACCTATTCAATATATGAACACTGATTTTACTGCATGTCATACAGGCAATATTCTATATATGAGAACTATATTTGCAAATAATTATTCATTCCATCATAGGTCTTTGGTGATTACCCAATGTCAGTCACTTTTCCCTCTAGAATCACTGAGTTCTTGGGTATTAGCTGATATTTATATTTTAATTAAATCATAACATTAGTTGGCACATTATTTTAATGATAGAAACTTTAAAATTCATTACAATGAATTTTAAAAATCTGTTTATTTTCAGATTACATGAATCAATGCAAGGGGTGGCACACTGACCTCACACATCCAGGGATGGTATATTTGAGCCCCACCCCTTCCTGTGTGTGGTGTGTGGATGTTGTGTGTATTTCCTCTACATGTTCCACTTCTTTTTGGACTAAATGAAAAATGAAATGAAAAAATTGGGAGGGTTAAAAATAGGACAATCAGCAATGCAATACTGGTCAAGAGAGTGCAGCATAAGAATAAAAAGACATGACAATAAATAAGTAGTGTCAAAGCAAGCTTAGCTCATCCTGCCATGCTGCCATGGCAACGTGTCCCACATCGTAATCCAGCTCTTTGTTGCTTCACTAATCTACCTCACTATGACATTTATCATGTTTAATCCTGGCCAATAAAATGACAGCAGTCAGACACCACCATAAATCTGAATTATTTGATAATCAGGTGGCTGAATAAGCTCGTGTAGTCATGCACACTTCTCAGACATTTACAGCTAACTGATAGAAGGATATAGATTCAATTGGCAAGAATGATGTTACTTAAACTACTAGAAACATATATTTCACACAAAAAATTTAAGTACCTGTAACAGTTTTTAAAATATGTTAGTTTTACTCATTTCTTATGTTTTCTATCAAATAAATTTTAAGTTTGCATACTTATATATTGTATTACTACATTATTATTTCTTTAATCTGTACTTAGTTAATTAAAATTATTCAATTACACTAAATAAAAATAAGTTCAACCGAATTAGCCATAACCCAATTTCACAGTAGAAAACTTATTGCTTTTGGAAAAATCTACTCAAAAAATCAAAGTGTGTTAAACTCAAAAACAAATGAAAACCTATTCCATATAATGAATGGATTTAAAAAAATTCTCAAAAATATGGACAGTCTCCATTGTCACAATTCAAGTTATTTATTCAAGTTCTAAAACAACTTGCATTTATCATTAACAATTTATCAAAGGATATGCTGTATAAATCACAAGTGAAAATTTTGAACACTTTAAGAACATACTGTATTTAAAATATGGTAAAACATTTTATCCAATATCAGTTCTCTCTTTTACACCTGTTTACACCTTAAATGCCTCACAATCATTATCAGTGCTTGAAAACCCTACACATTAACAGTGAAAACAGCCTGAACATGCTTCCATAACATGGTGTAGCAGAATATTAATCTGCATTCATTTTGATAACCAATACATACAGTACACTGGTTAAATTTTCAGACGACACCAAGGTGGGTGTTGTAGCAGATACTGAACTAGCAGCACAGAGGCTACAACAGGATCTTGATTTAATTAGCGACTGGGCTGATACCTGGCAGATGAAATTTAATGTACACAAATGTAAGGTAATCCGTGCAGGGAGTAGCGATATAAAGTACATATATTTTATGGGTTCCACTGAAATAAAGGAAGCTGACTATGAGAAAACCCTCGGTGTGTATGTTGATGCTTCCATGTCCCACTCTCATCAGTGTGGGGAAGCAAATAAAAAGTCCAATAGGATGTTGGGTTACATCTCTAGGTTTGTGGAGTTTAAATCAAGGGAGGTGATGGTACAATTATACAATTCCTTGGTAAGACCTCACCTAGAATATTTTGTGCGATCCGATCCCTTCTGGCATGTTGCAACTTATTTCTCAGGATCTTCTCCCACACATCACACACATAGTCAATGGCTCCTTAATGACAGGCCATGTTCCCACTGCCTTCAAGTCAGCAGCTGTCACCCTCATTCTAAAGAAACCTTCTTTGGACTGCTCAGATGTTAACCACTACAGACCAGTGTCCCTGCTCTCCTTTCTTTCAAAAGTACTGGAACGAGCAGTTTATAACCAACTTAATGCCTTTCTCTCTGAAAATGTACTTCACGACCTTCACCAATCTGGATTCAAAGCTGCGCATTCTACTGAGACTGCACTTCTCACCGTCTCTGAAAAACTTCACGCAGCCAACTCCTCCAACCAGTCCTCGGTTATGATTGTCTTGGACCTGGCTGCAGCCTTTGACATGGTCAACCACCAGATCCTCCTGGATACTCTCTCCAGCCTTGGGATTTCAGGTACAGTCTGGCAATGGTTTGCATTTTACCTTGATAACCGGTCATTTCAGGTGGCATGGCAAGGCTCCCTATCAGCCCCAAGAAGGCTGGCCACTGGTGTTCCTCAGGGCTCAGTCCTAGGTTCCTTTCTCTTCTCCTTTTACACAGGTTCTCTTGAGAAGGTCATATCTGCACATGGGCTCTTCTACCACTGCAGATGACACTCAACTCTTTCTTTCCATTCCACCTGATGACGATGTCTCAACTCGACTCTCAGACTGCCTGACTGATTTTTCCTCTTGGATGACATCCCACCACCTCAGGCTAGACCCCAGTAAGACTGAACTACTGTACATCAAAGACAATTCATCACTGACTCTTGACCTTACCATTTCCTTTCAAAAGTCTCTTATTGTCCCCTCAAAAACAGTAAGAAGTCTCGGTGTCATTCTGCATGACAAATTGTCATTCTCATCACACATTAACAACCTGTCCAGGTACTGCAGATACCTTCTCTACAACATTAGAAGGATTCATCCCTTTCTCACGAGAGATGCTACTTAGCTACTCATCCAATCCTTGGACATCTCCAAGTTGGACTACTGCAACTCCCTTATGGCTGGTCTTTCATTGAAGGCAACAAGGTCACTTCAGTTAATCCAGAATGCAGCTGCAAGACTCATCTTTAACGTTTCTAAATTCTCATACATCACACCTCTTCTACGGAACCTTCATTTTATGCTGCTTATTTACATAAATGCGAAATTACTTACATGCATTTTTTTTAATCCAGCAAAATGACTGCCTCAACTGTAAGGGTATTTTACAAATCATCAAAACTCCTCTAAACAGCTAGAATAAAAAAACATACCTAATAGCTAAAGTTCTCTGTCTTCTCCAGAGAGATAAATGGATTAACTCTAAAATTAATACACTATAAACGCTATAAACACACAACAGTTTATTGCTGGGTTAACTAATAAACAAGTTTTGATCGCTATACCCATAATGTTTATGAGTTAGTAGAACTGTTGGGTTTTTCAGTGTTGTTTAATAAAGCAATTTCAGTTCTCATTTTCGGAACTCTGTACACCATTTCCTGTTCCCAGTTTGAATTTTTTCACAGCAAAAAAGGATTCCTTATTCTTAATGTCAAGCTACATATAGTATAGATTCATATGCATTACATTGTAATTTTACTTACTGAAACTAGTATATGAAGCCAAATTTTCACTCTAATATCAACCTTCTTTTATCTTGAAGATATTGTTATTACTGGCCATTTTAAAAATTCATTAAATTGCAGCTTTTTTAACAAACCAGTTTTGGGCATTGTAGGTACAGTCAGGACCATAAATATTTGGACACTTACACAAGTTTTACTGTTTTAACTGTTTACTGAAATATATTCCAATTGAAGTTATACAAGGGGCATGGACATAAAGTGCAGTCTCTCAGATTTCATTTTAGGGTATCCACATTCAAATTGGATGAAGGGTTTAGGAGTTTCAGCTCGTTAACATGTGCCACCTTCTTTTTAAAGGGGCCAAAAGTAATTGGACAATTCACTTAAAAGCTGTTTCTTGGACAGGTGTGGGCAATTCCTTCGTTCTTTTATTATCAGTTAAGCAAATAAAAGGCCTGGAGTTGATTTTAGGTGTCTTGTTTGCCTTTGGAAGATTGAGGCGTGAACATACAATCACCCGAAGCCCTTGTCCCCAAGGAGGTCCCGGACTACTGGACTGATGCTCCTCCCTCCATGAGGGAGTTGGAGGGGGAGCTTGAGTGGGACCCATCAGGGATCTCCTTGACCACCCCAGTGACTTCCACCGTGACCACCCCAGTGACGTTCCCCGTGACCACCCCAGTGACATCTCCACCACCTCCATCACAGCAGGGCAGATCCCGGCCAGGGCTCCGTCTCTCAGTCTCCCGGAAAGGGCGGGGACACCTGCGCCGGGTCCCGCCCGCCTGCAGTTCCCCTGGCAGCTACTCGGCGGTCGCCTGCGGCCCCCCTGGCTTCGGCTTTGGTCCCGCCTCCGGTGCCTCGTCGGCTGGCTGTGGTCCCGCCTCCGGCGCCTCGTCGGCCGGCTGCAGGTCCCACGTCTCTGACTCGCAAGTCGCTTATGCCTTGGCCGACGGCGGCTGCACCTTCGACTGCCATGGCTGCTGCTCCCTCCTCCCCTTCGCCTGTGTCTCCTTCACCTTCCTCCTTGCCTCCTCCGTTGGTCCCTTCACCTTCCTCCTCCTCACCTTCAGCATTCCTTCCTGCTCCCTCCCCGCGGTCGCCTGCGGTCCCTGCGGCTTCCGCCCCTCGCCTGCTGGGGTTCCCTCCAGCTCCCTGTTTCCCCCCACCCTTTGTGCCCCCGGTGTTCGCCCCCTGTCCCTCTGTGCCTTTCGGTCCCTTTGTGCCCCCTGTATCTGCTCCTCATCCTCCTGTTTCTCCTTCGTTCGCTCCTGGCCCCTTTGTTCCTCCCGTTGGTGTTCCTCCTGTGTCTCCTGTGTTGTTTCCCCTGTGCCTGTTTCCTTTTCCCATTGTTTGTTGGTGGTTGTCTGAGTTGCTGTCTCTGTGTCCGGTCTGCATGTTGGTGTTGTTCCCTGTGCCCCGTTGATGTTCTGCTTTTTGTTTTCCAGGTGCTGTTGTGTCCCCGGTCCCTGTCACTTCACTCCCCTTAGGCGCTCCCGGTGTGCGGGCCTTTGGAGGGGGGGTGCTGTCACACCCTGATTCTGCCGATCCTCCTGTGCCATGCCCCCCTCGTTAACCTCATGTGGATTCCCAGTGTATAACAGCTGTTTCTGATTGTTGTCATTAGTCCAGTGTATTTAGTCCGCGTTTCCATTTTTTTCCCCAGTCCGGTCATTGACGTTACGTGTGTCTTGAAGTGTGTTACCCCAGCAATAAATCCCTTTTGTGCATATTCACGGCTTCCGTCACCTGCTTCCATGTCGGATCGTGAAAAGAAAGATACTCAGTATACATGTCACGGCGGGGGTAGCGGAAAATAAGGAGGACATTATAGCGGATCAGTCCAGGAAAAAGATTTATTATCTTCTCCATAAACACAAGGAGAGACAGCAACAGGACAGAGACAGAGAGTTCAAAAAATAGAGGTCGATGAAATAGGCAGCGGTTGGGCGATCGGCATCGAGATCCAGGGGAACAGGCAGGGCTCGGAATCTGGGGACAGGCAGGTGGTCAGGCGATCAGCTTAGGCAGTGTGAGGGCTATTATCGAAGGTCGGGAGAGGCAGAACAGAGGTCAGGGGAACAGGCAGGCAGAGGCGCAGACAGGCAGGGAAATAACGGGACAGAATGCTCAAACTTTGCACGGAAAGGCTGAAGATCTCGCATCTGGCTGGCGTGCCAAACGCGAATAAGATGGCTCTCCAATTACCCTGACGGGCATGAGTTGGTAGGGGAGGGCATACAGTAACCGGTCCTGCCGGTTCCTGGGACTGGTGTAGTGGAAGCGCTCTGACCACTGCTCAACTCCCTCCTAGGGAAACCCCGGGGGCGTGGCAGGAGCGCCCCGTGTGACATTGAAGGAGCTTCCCCAGGGCGATCCATGACAATACAGGTGAAGCAGGCCATCCTGAGGCTACAAAAACAGAAAAAAACTATTCGAGAAATTGCCACAACATGAGGATTGGCAAAATCCATTGTTTGGTACATCCTGTGAGAGAAAAAAAGCATTGGTGAACTGAAGCAATGCAAAAAGGCCTGGACGTCCACAGACAACAACAGTGGTGGATGATCGCAGAATCATTTCCATGGTGAAGAGAAACCACTTTGTAACAGCCAACCAAGTGAACAACACTCTCCAGGAGGTAGGCATATCAATATCCAGGTCTATCATAAAGAGAAGACTGCATGAAAGTAAATACAAAGGTTTCACTGCAAGATGCAAACCACTCATAAGCCTTAAGAATAGAAAGGCTAGATTGGACTTTGCAAAAAACATCTAAAAAAGCCAGCACAGTTCTGGAACAGCATTCATTGGACAGAGGAAACCAAGATCAACCTGTATCAGAATGATGGAAAGAAAAAAGTATGGAGAAGGGCTGGAACAGCTTATGATCCAAAGAACACCACATCATCTGTAAAACATGGTGGAGGCAGTGTGATGGATAAATAAATCGATGAATAAAGTATCTATTATTATTATTATTATTATTATTATTATTATTATTATTATTATTATTAGGGGTTGGGCGTGCATGGCTGCTAGTGGCACTGGGTCCTTAGTGTTTCTTGATGATGTGATTCAGGATGGAAGCAGCCAAATGAATGCTGAGGTGTTCAGAGACATGATGTCTGCTCAAATCCAGCCAAATTGATTGGGCGGCGTTTCATAATAAAGATAGACAATGACCCAAAGCACACAGCAAAAGCAACCCAAGACTTTATTAAAGCAAAGAAGTGGAATATTCTCAAATGGCCAAGTCAGTCACCTGATCTCAACCCCACTGAGCATGCATTTCACTTGTTAAAGACTAAACTACAGACAGAAAGACCCTCAAACAAGCAGCAGCTAAAAGCTGCTGCAGTAAAGGCCTGGCAGAGCATTAAAAAGGAGAAAACCCAGCATCTGGTCATGTCCATGAGTTCAAGACTTCAGGCAGTCATTGCCTGCAAAGGGTTTTTTAATTAAGTATTAGAACTGAGCGTTTTATTTGCAGTTATATTAATTTGTCCAATTACTTATGAGCCGCTGAAAGGAGGGGTTTGTGTAGAAAAATTACTTTAGTTCCCCACATTTTTATTCAATGATTTTTGTTCTACACACTAAATTAAAGCTGAAAGTCTGCACTTGAACTGCATCTGACTTGTTTCTTTTAAAATTTATTGTGGTAATGTACGGAACTTAAAAAGTGAAAAGCTTTTAAAGTCCAAATATTTATGATCCTGACTGTAACTGTTACTAATACTACACACAGGTTTGGTATTAATAGCTTTGTAGGGACCTTCCATTTTATTAAAGGGTGTAATTAATAAGTAATGGAAAGGAAAAGAAAGGAAAAAAGAAAAGATAAAGAAATGGATGCCACTTTAGAATAAGGCTACCCTTACAAATGGATTATGAATGGTTTATAAGCAGGTTATTAATTAGGTTGTAACACTTTGTAAATCATTACTAGACAATTATAAATAAGTTATACCGCAGTTTTCTTCTTATTAATGAGTTACTACCATTTATAAGTGGCAAAGGGTAGCCTTATTATAAAGTGGTACCAAGAAATGTAACAACAAACTGCATATCAACTAGAAAAGCTGCTGTTGGAACAACAACAATGTATTCCCCAGACAGCCATTTCACCCCATCCCTGGTCTAATCCTTACTTTTCCCACACCCCCAACATCTATTGCACAATTTCTAGAATTACTGGATGGGTCAACGTGAAATGTGAAGCCAATAAATGTGTTTTAACCTGAATGCTTTGAATCCTAGCTGTGACATGTCACTCTGAAAATACAACTACTCATTTATTGGACATTTTACTTACATGACAATTTACACAATCTTTGCACAAACATTCTCACAATCCTTACTGGATTTCTTTGTATTTGTTTTAAAGACAATGTCTGAAAATGTCATTTATGTTTATATTTTTATATGTTTAAATATGTATATTGTATTTATTTCTGAGGGTGGGCAAGGTGGTGCAGTGGTTAGCACTGTTGCTTCACACCACTGTGACCAGGGTTTGAGTCTCCACCATGGTTCCAAATGTATTGAGTTTGCATGTTCTGCCTGTATCTTTGTGGGGCTTCTTCCAGGCACAGTCTCCCCCCATAGCCCAAAAACATGTTAAGGTTAATTGGAGTTACCAAATTGACCATAGATAGGTGTGTGTGAGTGTGTCCTGCAATGGGTTGGGACCCCATCCTGGGTTGTCCCCTGCCTAGTGCCCATAACCTGCAGAATAGGTTCCAGACTCCTCACAACCCTGAGTAGGAGAAGCAGTTACAGAAAAATGGATGCTGCCCCCTTAGACTTACAATAGAGAGAAGGGCTACAACTTTGGTTTTGTGTGTCTTAAAGTCCATGCCTTAAAATTTAATTTATATTAGGTTGGGATGTAACGATACCAAAAACTCACGGTACAATAATATTGCGATAAAAGGTTCACGATACGATAATTATCACAATATTTAAAAAGAAAAAACTCTTAATAATTAATAATCAATATGATTATTTATATAAAATTAGTTTATTAGTTAGTTTTTCTTTTTAACATAAAGTGTTTCTGCTTTTCTTCATTAGTGAAATATCCAGCTATGACCTTAAGCTTAAGCCTTTGCCAGAACTTAGCAGTAATTATCCTTTGCAATGAATGACTGAACAATGCATGTAACTATAAAACA
Organism: Gnathonemus echidnorhynchus; assembly: GCA_026776725.1. NCBI lineage: Eukaryota > Metazoa > Chordata > Actinopteri > Osteoglossiformes > Mormyridae > Gnathonemus > Gnathonemus echidnorhynchus. Next base: position 7,746,258 of record JAODJU010000025.1, read on the forward strand.
AAAACAAGCAGTCAGTAGTTCCTTTATAAAGTATTATTTATTACTGCAGCAGCTAGATTTTTTTAATCAAATTACTGTCATGACCTGCTCGTTCGATCCTCGTGTGTGCCACGCCCCCTCATCGTCCACGTGTGCTTCCCCAATTGTGCCCAGCTGTTCCCTGTTATTTCGGCTTGTTTCATGTATATTAGTCCACGTCTTCCTTAGTTGGGTGTCCGTCATTGATGTTATGTGCTTTGCTGTCTGCCCTGTCTCCCCAAATAAACCCTCGTTTCCCGCAATCCTGCCTGCTTGCCTCATCCATCGCTGCTTCCTGCCTGCTCGACCGCAACGAGTGTCACAATTACAATTTGCAATTCCGAAGTAGTGTTTTCTGCCATTTTTCCGTCGGGTCTGTTTTCACCGCACGAAAGATAGGCCATGCCCATATATACTAACACGCTAAATAATGCATGAAAACAGTGCATGTGTAATATACTGTTCAATTCAGTCCATCATATTCTATCTGCACATGTTGCAAGAAATTCAAAGTTCCCTATACTCATCCTTCACAGTTGCTCCATGGGTCTAGCTCGCCATCCTGATATGAATTCCGTTTGGTGGGTCCCTGTTCGGCGAAGCACATGCAGGAATATCCGTTCCAAATCTTCAGAAGTGTCAATGTAGCGCAGAAAAAAAAACATCTGCATCAAAAAATCTTCTTACACCACATAAGCTGTAAAATCAAGTTTAGCAAGTTTTCTTTTTACCGTATTCTAAATCCTATGGCAGCATATTCTAAATCCTATGGCAGCACTCGCTGCAGCCAACCTCAACCGCTTCTGCAAAAAAACAACCCACGTTATTTTGTGACATCACCACACAATCGTCTTTTTTCTTAAAGGGATCCCCGACTAGTAAGATATGTTGGCCTTAGAAGATTAACATTGGTGTCAGCTATGTAAATGTGATATAAAAACACTCTATATCTTTTTATTTTTAATAAAAGTTTTACAAAATTCTTTCACTCATAGGCCGCCATTGTTGTTTACGTTTCAATGCATTCTGGATAGTGACGTCACATGGTTGCTCCGTCCTCGGCCTAATTCGCTTGACAGTACAGCGAGATGAACGCATCTTCCATTCAGCCTTTTCAGTTTAAGCCCGAGCGCACTGTAAATAAGGAGGACAACGCGGAAGACAGCACTCAAACTTTAAATGAAAATGAAGAGGATCAGAGAGGTGAGGAAGCGAGAGTGGGGCAAAATCGATGGTGTCTGTATGGCAACTGCTTGTCAATGCCGATCGAGAGGGAGAGTGTTTGTTGTAAAGAGCTCCGCTTTCTGTCAGCAGCTGTCCAGGGTAAGCATATGGATCGTATTCAATAGAAATGTTATGCTCATCTACCGTTGTAATTTGATTTATGAAAATATACAGTAAAACGCTATAACAAGATGCTCTGGTTATTTACAGACATTCCGTGTATCACAGCACAAGAGAACTTTAACGCAGTTTGCCTCAATCGAGATGTTTTATGGGCTGCCCTCGTCAGCCTCCATGACTGGCACAGTGCAGGTCTACCAAATCGAAACCTGGTCACTAATAGGCAAGTGCACATGTTTGTTCTCTAGATTTGTTACACATTTTATATTGTGCTTTACATGTATTTAACATTCTGCTTTAATACATTTATGTAGCTTAGAATAATGATGCATAACTGTGTTTGGAGGTGGCCAGTCTGTGTGCACACTAACCGTGCTAAGCTGCTAATGCTAATGTCTGTATATAGCCGTGTGCACGAGCGTGTGTGAATACTCTATATAATTTCTATGGGGAAGACCATAATAAAGTGCCACGTATGTGCAGGCTTTCCTAATAAAGTGGCCAGTATGAAGGTGTTCCTGGTAATATGTGCCTTTCGGCCCCATTCATTTCAAAGGCCAAGCCCGTAATAAATTGGCTCATGCTGTAGAGGCGCGTAAAAGTTTGTACCAGCCAGTGCATTTCTATGGGATTTGGCCATTTTAACAATTAAAGATTAAACAGCTGTTAAGAATAGTTTGATGTGCAATATCCAATGTCACATAGTGCTTGCAAGGGATAGGAATAATTACAGTTCACGCACCTGTTCCCTGTTCATACTGTTGTTATGATCCAGAGCAGCAAGCATTAAGGCATGGATCATTACATCATATCCAAAATGTGTTTTCTTCGGGAGGTATTTCAGGTACATGGAGTGATACACCGGACATGAATTTGAAATGAGAAAGTTAAAATATGAGTCTCATACTGTCATAAAAATGCTGGATTATATAATAAGTGAAAATTTTGATCATACCTCTAATGTTGTTGTGTGAATGCATTTTGTCAGATGATCCAGGTCTTTCAAAAGCCGCTTGTCTTTCACAGTCTTCACGAGTGCCTTGTGGGCTTCAGATTCTGGCCTCAACCAAAACTTGCTTCTCTGGCTCATCTCATCAAGGGGCTCATGAGCACATTGGTGATAGTGCCTATTCCCTGGCCAGTCGTTTCGGTTGGTATATGGTGTATTATCGATACCCACTTCTCTTTCAACACTTCGGCATCACCCTCACAGGTTTGTGCACTCCACCATAAATGATTGATAATGGATGGAATCCACTCTCCCAGGCCTTTACATTCCTTTCTCTTAGCTGCAGTTCCCAGTTTTTTTGACACTACTTTTGCCACATGCCAAGGATCAAATTGATGGTTTTTTTCTGGATTACTTATCCTCATTTCTTTGACAATTTGTGGATGTCTGTCAGTGGAGATGGTAGAGACCTTCACTCCATTTTCTTCTATGGCTTCGAGAGCTTCTTTAAAACCTTTGATTTCCATGGTATTAGAGCTTGAAACTTGGGTGCAGCTAATTACCTTGAAGTCCACAACCTTTTGACTCTGTGCGTCTAAAAAAGTGTATGTGCAGTACTTGGCTGAGTGGCCTGGAGAGTCACACCTGCCATCTCCACAGAGCACAACTTTCTGCTTGTGACTTCATGGTAGTTAACACTGCACTCTGCTCTTTAATCCACATTTTTTTCAATGACAGGAAACACAAACTTCTTCCTCAGTGTTGTGTATGTGTCTTCACTTATTGTTTTGAGGTTCATGTTACTACATAAACGCTCAAATTTAGCAAAATGGATGCCGCTGAAGAAAACTGATGCCGTTAAAAGCAGGTTTCCTGTCCCTTTGGTCACACTCAGAGTAGGCTGAGACTGCCATCTGTAACTACAGCCGTTAGCACAGGTGAGCTCCAGTGTCAACTGTGATCCTTCATTTTGTAGCTCTTTCATATCTTCCTGGACAATCAAGGAGCCACACTTTAAAGAACGCTGAAGCAATTGTTTTAACTGTTCCTCAAATGCTAGAAAAACGCTCATTTCTTTATGTGTGTTAGCTAAAGCTTGTGATTCGTGTGTGCTTTGAGAGGGCTCAGATGAACTTACACTGTATTCCGGATCAGATTGACTGTACTGTCGCTCCTGTTCATCATCATCTGAGAGGAACAGATCCTGGGAGTTACTAACGTTATCCTCCTCTATTCGTTTGTCCAACTCAGTGTCATGTTTACCTGGGTAAGTATGGTCTGTTGTTACCGGATACTGCACACAAGCTGGCCACTGGAGTGCTGCATCCGACTTGTTTATATCCGTCTGAGTTGCTGCATCGGTCTTACTTGGAGAACACTGTACGCTTATGGATCTTACTGTAAACTTAACAGCCTCAATTGGTTGACTATTGGTTTCCTCCATGATCGGCATGGTCAGAGCGCAGCCCTCCGATGATTCACTTTCTGCAGCTGCAGCTGTAGGAGCGGGTTGTTTACATGCTAACACAGGGGTCAGCAACCTTTTTAAAGCAAAGAGCCATTTTATCCTAAATATTTGACCCAAGATTTACAAAGAGCCACAATGGGTATAGAAGTAGGTTTGAGATACGATTTTTAAAAATATGATACGGGTATATATGCATTTAAGACAAATCAAAACTTCAAATAGTGACAAAAAATAAAGAAAGACAGATTTGGGGGGGGGGGCATTTCAGTTTTAAATCACTCGGACGCATAACAGCACAAAGGTGACTAATATTATAACAAGGTTCAGTTCTGTAACAATAGTCTTCACCCTCACCCCTCCTTTCTTGAATAAAGATCATTTGACTCTACAGTTGTCTGCCATTCACTCTGTACTTCAATACTGTAACTGCTGACCGAGCAGCGCAAAACGTACTCACCACTCCGAACTCAGCTGACTATAATATTATAAATCAGAGAATATATAACAATTTTTATGAAGACCTGGGAAGGAATAGTGATGATTTACTACAAAAAGTATATGAAAGAATTAGGATTCCCAATAAACACTGAAGCGTACATCCAATGTCAGGTACTGAAGAAAACTCGTTTGACCAGAGACGTAATCTCCTCGTGGAGAATGATGCAGTTAAGACATCACAGAAGCACGCAAGAACATCCTGACCACCGGATTATGAGCACCGTGAAAACTACAAAAAATGAATGAATAAATAAAATATACACATATATTGCTCAAAGTTTCACTAAAAGAAATGGTTGTGAAATATACATCGAAATCAAACTGCTTAATACACAATGCACACAATATAACACTAAAGATTGCACCAAACGTTCAAGTAGCAAAACTCGCCTACAAAAAAAACGGGCTTCATGCTTCATATTTAAACTAGTGCTGTCAAACGATAAAATTTTTTAATCAGAATAATCACAGGGTTGCTGTGGATTAATTTAGATTAATCACGATTAAATATCATTCACTTTTAATCTATATTACTCACATTTCATTTCGCATGAGCAGACTCAAGAAAAAAGGGAATATATATGCACTTACATGTTTACTGAACATCTTGAACACGAGTCGGATGCATTCATTCCATCTGCCACAGAAGTGCAATACCAGACCCATATCAAAAAGCAACTTGTCGGATTTAAGGTACCTCAGTTTAAATGGTCTTTATTTTCATTCACTTACAATTAGCCCGAACTACCGTA
>JAODJU010000025.1:7751386-7761907 GCA_026776725.1 Gnathonemus echidnorhynchus
AGGAGGCACCACCAAGACAGGCACAGGTAGGTCAGATGCGTCCATTATGGCCGCCAGGGTAGGAGCCATCAAAGCGGGCGTCGCCCCTTTAAGAGCCTTGGAGACCCAGGGAATTGAGTCTCTCACCGCGCTGGCCCCTTTCTTTTGGCCTCTTCTTTTTCCTCCGGCGGGTGGTTGTGGAGGGAGATGGCGCCGTCTCCGTAGTGATGGCCGGCAGCTCCCTGGCATACATGAGAATCGGACGAGCCGGGCGTGACACATATAATATATTATAAACTAGCATTTCATTTTTTAATTATATAGATAGGAAAATACAACACTCTCATCACTGAACTTTTGTTTTCAACAAAATATACATAGAGTAGACACATTTAAGTCTCTGACAGCCTGCAACAATACAAGTCAGCCCTGTATAGAGCATGTTCAGCCTATAACTCTAACCTTATTGATCACAACAGAAATAACCCTTGCTACCTTTTTAAAAGAATAACTCAACTAACAAATAATGCTGAACATCTGCTGCCAAGTAATTTCAGTAGTGAACATTTTATGAACTTTTTAATGATAAACACCCTTAATGATTTGAATTAATTGATGAACAAGAGTTAAAAACTATTATAACAGAGATCAAACCGACCACTTGTCCACTGGACCCAATCCCCACTAAGCTTCTTAAAGAATCCCTGGGAGTTCTGGCAAGACCATAACTGCCATAATGAATCCGTCACATATATTTCACTTGCTAAAGGATAGTAAGCTTGTGTCATATAGCTCTGGGAACATAGACACAAACAATAACAGTTTCTCCGCCATTTCGATTTCTGAGCCTGGTTCGGTGCCTTGTTTGTGTTGGTTGCTGCGTAAGCCATAGAAGCATACCGCAGCACATACCACATTCGGTTTAAAAACCCGACACACATGGCCGATGCCTGATCCGTCAAATAGGTCTGGATCGGCGCCGATTCCGGTACATCCTATGGTGCAAACACTGATCCCTCATGATCATGATACTACATTCCCAGATGATAATGAACTCATGCACACTACTAAAACACTGGAGGGGTTTCATGACCACTAAGATGAAGTCAAATGCCCTCCCCAATTGCCAAGTCTAACCATTATCAGTTTTGGAGCATGGAGCACAAAGCAGACTTCTTTATCCTTCAATATTTTGAAGAATGGTTCAATATCCAAATACACAGACTTCTCTCTCAGAAACTCTTGTTCCGTAGATAAGGTACACAGATGTTGCCTGCTTCTTTCCAGACTTGCTGCTTTGTACACCTCCAGTAGTCTTGGGACCAAGGCATCAAGTCCATCAAGAAAAGATTGGAGAAGGTCTGTAATGACAACTGTCTTGAACTCTGCCCTAACCTGGGCACACAGCAAATAATACATAAAAGCCACAAACATTCTGAACATTTCTGAAAAGGGCAAACAGTATACAGCATTTGGCACACCACATACTTCATATCTCATTGTGGACTAAATTAATATACAATTGTGTGATTGTTTAACAGTCTCTCAAGAAACAGAGCTGGCCATTTGCTAAGAACCTCTGCAATGAGTGGCTGCTCTCCAATGATTTCTTGCCTGCGTTGTGAAAATGTCACTGCTATCAGTTCATCCACAAGCTGAGGATCAGGATCTTTTTTCTGCATTTCAGTCACCATCGGCTTCCGCTTTTATTCTCCATTTTCTTTACTCTGTCCTTCAGGTGGATCTGGCAAATAGTTAACTTCACCCTCCTTTGACTTCTTCACATGTTTACCCTTTGCATCTCCTCCTTTTCACGTGAACTGCAAACACAATGAAGAAAGTCAAATGCATACCATGGCAAAAGTAATTGAGAAACAATAGTCTCCTAATGTATTAATGATCTGAGCTACCAAGAAAACTGATTGGGAGCTTTGACAATCAGTAATTTTTGGTCAAAGCCATACAGTATGGCGTTCCTGTAAAAAGGATAACTTTAATAACAAGTATACGCACAGCAGTGTTTCCTCCATGCGTGATTTGTGGTGATTATTTTTAAGTATGCGTGGCATATAGGATGTCCAACAAAAAAGGTGCATTCATTTCAATTTGTGCAATTCCTTTTACTTACACCCAAAATGGAAGGTCTGATCAGCATCAACATCTTGTTAACATTTTTCAAATGTATTTAAAATAAATCTATTGCATTTATCTGTCTATGTATGCCACGCCCCTCCTGTGTATTGTCGTCTTGTCACCCGAGTGATACCATTCTCTTAGTTTATTAGTTTCTCAGCGAACTTGGTCAAAGTTCAATCAATTTTAACTTTGAGCAACGCGGTGAAGCAGCAAAAACCGGGCGGCACTTGGCATCCGTCTTTGTGTCACGTACTTTAAGTTTCGCGAACCTATCGTGAGCTTTTTTAAACCATTGCTTCTTTTTTACCCAACAGCAAGAGAGCAAGTACCTTTTTTGGCGTAAAAACAACAACGTAGCGCTCTTTCATGACATAATAATAAAAATAATAATAATAATAATTGATACTTTATTAATCCCCATGGGGAAATTGTCTTTACGCCTCCCTCAACTTGCTCTCTTTTGTAGAGCAAGTTGTCCCCGAAGGGCAGCCCCCCCCTAGAGGCGCCCAGGTAGTTGGAGGTTAAGGTCCTTGTTCAAGGACCCGTAGACATGCTGAGGCTGGGTTTGAACTGGCACCTTCTGATTATAGGCACACAGGCTTAGCCCACTAATGTTCACTAGTCAAGCGACTTTCGTCGAGTGGTTTGCTGTGTGGACGGCACCTTACTGGGGTGGAGATATTTAGGCGGGAATAAATAGGCTGCCAATAAGGTATTTGTTATGAATGGTGGGGTTTGTGTTGAGGGGGTTAACAAGGAGGTCGGACATTTTAAGAGGCATGTATTAAGGAGAGCTACATGAGGACAGACTATCCGATAAACAGTGTTTTTCTCAATGTCATATTTTGAATACACAAAATATTTCCAAATGACTAAGACAACACTGGAGCTTGAGACACGAGTACCACACTTTTTCACAGCCTTTGTAAATTGGCTCGTCACCAGTTAGGAAATATTTCATTGTTCATTGGATAGTCTGTCTAAAATATATATAAAAATCTGAGATTCACAGGCTCTATAATTATTACCCAGGCTAAAGCGAACCCCGGTTTTCCATTTTTACATGGCGTCCTAAACTAAAAACTTGAATTAATTATGGAAAAAAGCGATATATAGCAAATCCTATCTCAAACAGTACCAGCACAAACAGTATTCACCAATAATGTATGATAAAGTTGTAATAGCCTACAACCATACAATGGTTTATGCTAACCACGCAGCCTACAAAGTGCGATTATCCATACTTCAAACAATTCATTTCTGTATAATCACAAATTGGTATCCTGATTAACTAAATGTTCGGGTTGAGTTATAATCGTTGATAAAAGCATCCACTTACTTCACATCCCACCACTGGTCTTTCACCTGAATGCTTTGCAGTCACATTCATGACCTCCCTCTGAAAAGGTATTCATCCGCCGTTTGCTTCATTTCATGTCGTCGGTCTAGATCCCCATTTGGTGTTTCACTTAGAACTTTACATTCTATATCACTGTTATATCTGATTTATCTGTCAAATATTATATATTACTGAAAATAACTACAATATATGGTTATTTCAATTCTGCAAATTTTAATATATGGCAGATTAACACATTCACTTTTGAACAGCCATCGTTACAACTTACAGTTTTAAGTTAATCTGGCATCTTCAAATTTACATTTCAGTGTACTGACTTAAAAACCTAAGTTGTAACACTGAAAACTCATACAATTCAATTGAAATAGCATAAATTATTGTTTTAAGTTGCAGTAAATGAAAGAAGTATGTTACCATGACTTGCTCAAATAATTTTTTACAGTGCATTGCCTCTGGACCCCACAACCCTTCCCAACATCCAGTCCATGCAAGCACTGAAGAGATTAGGAGCAAGAACACACCCCTGATGAACCTCAGAATCAACTAGGAGGAATGCAGAGGTTCTGCCTCCACTCTGTACAGCACTCACATTACCAACTACAGTGTTATCCCCCTGTAGTTGCTGCAATCCAGGCAATCATCCTTCCCTTTCCAGATAAGGACAATGTGTCCTATTTTCCAGTCAGTTGGGATATGACCTATCTCCTAAATGGAAGCAATGATTGCTTGCAATGCCAGGAGGACAGCCTTACCACCAGCCTGGAGAATTTCACCCCGGATGCCACAGATCCCTACTGCCTTCCATAGCCTCAGTTGGTTCAAAAAAAGTGTGCAATCTCAGTGAGATTGGGTTGTTCACAGATAATCAGAGGATCAGCCTTAAGACCTGTGAATCCACAGATGTCCAGCATCCTGAGAATCAGCTTTAAACAGCTCCTCAAAGTATCTAGCTCGATGGGTCACAACTGCAGTGTCATCTGTAAGGACTGTTCCTACACCTAAGTTGAATCTTCAAAGTAACAACAAGTCTGTGGTCAGAATTCACAAACTGGCCACTCCTGTAGATCCTGTAGTTGTGTAGGAGCCTCCAGCATCTGCTCACAAAGAAGTGATCAGTATCCTTCTACGCACCACCAGTATTGAAGTACCAAGTCCAGTGTACTGGAACCAGGATCCAGCAACCTGCAGCACCTGACTTTTTGCAAAGTCAAGGAACATGGATCCGGTTTCAGTACAGTTGCCAAACCCATTAGGACCGACACAATCCTTATAGCACTGAAGTCACCCATGACATGACCAGCGGAGTGTCACGTCATGGGCACCCATCAACATCTGAATTGAGAATAAAACGTCTCCCTTTTTGAAGCATCACTCACTGTGGTCGGAATACACACTGAGACAACAGACAAGTCACCCAGAGAGTGCCTTAGCCTGAGCCTCTTAATACTGTAATTGGAAGGAGTGACATTGGGCACCATCAGGAGGAGCTAATCCACCACAGAAACAGCTACTCCCTGAGTATGACAGCCATCAGGGCAACCAGACTAATAATAGGTCAACCCTATTGTCACCATATCACGATGATCAAGTTGCTGCTGGACAAGCCATTTGACCTTGACTTACAACAGGGACCAGGCCCTCAGACAGTGGCATCTCCTGATGTTGCTGCCTGGAGGAGGGGACATTGCAAGTGGTGTGTGAGTAAGCGGAAGTGCAGAAAGTGGGCAGGGGTCTCAGTGACTGGCTACATCAGCAAGTGCATCGATGATGTTATTGTCTCCAAAGACCATCATCACAAGCCCCAACCAGAAACCATGGATGACTGCAGAGGTGCGCACACTGCTGAGAATCTGAGACACTGCCTTCTGGTCAGTTGATAAGGCTGCCCTGAAAACAGCAAAGGCTAACCCCTGCCATCAGAGCGGCATAGTGTGCACATGCTCACAGAATCCATGACCACTTCCAAGATACTGGGGATGTATGATGCATGTGGCAGGGCATCCAGGCCATCACCACCTACAGGACATCTCCACCTGCCTGAGACAGTGATGCCTCCCTTCCAGATATGCTGAATCCCTTCTAAGGATGGTTTGAAGCTCAGAATGACCACCCCACCCTCCAACGACCAGGTTGGCTCATGTGAGGAGAACTCGCCTCTTAGTCAAACCACGGAAGGTCACCAGACCAGACAACATTCCTCGTCGTTTGCTCAGGGGATGTGCAGACTAGCTGATATTTTCAATATCTCTCTCAGCACCACTGTCATTCCAACGTGCTTCAAAGCCGCCACCATCATCCCCGGGCCAAAGAAGTGTTCAGTATCCTGCCTCAACAATTACTGTCTCGTCACACTCACACTCACCATCAGTGCTTCAAAAGACTTGTGATGAAGCACATAAAATCACAGCTCAAATGATGATGCCATCACCACCACCTGAACCTCACCCACCAGGACAAAATGGACTCTTATGTGAGAATGCTGTTCATAGACTACAATTCAACATGCAACATGTTCATTCATCAGCATCTGATAGGAAAGTTGACACTACTGGGCCCGATCACCTCCCTCTGCAACTGGATCCTGGACTTCCTGATTGGGAGATCTGTCAGTCAGGATCGGCAGGAACATCTCCAGTGCCACCACACTGAGCACAGGGGCCCTGCAGGGCTGTGTGCTTAGCACTTTGTTGTTCATGCTGTTGACCCATGTCTGTGCAGCAATGGACAGCTCAAACCACATCATCAAATTTGCTGATGACACAACTGTGGGGGGTCTGATCAGTGGAAATGATGAGGCGGCTTACAGAGAGGAGGTGCAAAAGCTAATGGAATAGTGTGGAACCAACAGCCTTTCTCTGAATGAGGACAAAATAAAAGAGATGGTTGTTGACTTCAGGAGGGCATGCTGTGACCACTCTCTGTTGCACATCAGTGGATTCCCAGTGGAGATCGTCCAGAGCACCAAGTTCCTTAGTGTTCACATCGCGGAGAACTTCAAGTGGACCCTTAGCACCAGCTCCATAGCCAAGAAAGCCCAGCAGCATCTGTACTTCCTGTGAAGATTGAGGAGAGCGCACCTCCCCCCCAATCCTCCCTACATTCTACAGAGAGACTACATGCTGTGCAGCTGCATCATGGCTAGGTATGAGAATTGCTCCACTTCGGATCACAAGACTCTACAGAGGATAGTGAGGACAGCAGAATAGATCATCAGAGTCTCTCTTCCCTGTATTTCAGACATTTACATGTCATGCTGCTTCCAAAAAGTCACCAGCACCACACACCCCTCCCACACCCTCTTCTCCCTCCTTCTGTCTGGCAAAAGGTTCCATAACATACGGGCCTTCACTGCCAGGATGAGAAACAGTTTTTTCCCTCAGACTATCAGACTTCTGAATCAGAACTGACTCACAAACTGTATCATATACCATTTATTATATTCTGCAGACTCTTTGTCTTGCTGCTACTATTGTTTGCACATTTATTTATTACTTATTGCAGGAATACAGTATATGCCATAATACAGTATCTGTAATAATACTATTTATTCAAATACCCATTCAAATTAGCACTGTATCTACCTTGCCGACTGCACTGTATGTTATCTTGTTCTGTAAATGTAGTTGTAGCGTAGTCTTGTGTTGTTTCTGTCCTTTTGTTTTTTTGTGCACCTTGGTCCTGGAAGAACAATGATTCATTTCACTATGTACTGTGTTTATGGCTGAAATGACAAATAAACTTACTTGACTTGAGTTGACTTGACCCTGGTCTACGTACCTCAGAGAGTACCGCCACTAAAATGCAGATGTTCCAACAAAATAAGTGAAAACAAGAATATACCATTAAAAAATGCAAAGTTTTAAAAATAGCCCTGGGCACAATATTATCTTCTTTTCACATTAGGTTTTTTCCTTTTGAACACGTTAGCAGGTTGAAAATTGTTTCATGATGTACAGTATATATTTGTGTATGTGACAAATGTGAAAATCATAGACTGTCTCAGGTAAAAGGTAACATATTTCTGGGCAATTTTTCTCTCTGTTAGTCCTTCTTCAGCAGGTGAATCTTTGTGAACTTGGGAGACTAAGTATGAGCTTCATAGTTTTAATTGCTAAGCAGGACTTAAACATGAGTTACATTGGGCAACACCAAGAATGGATCTGTGGAACTATATGCTGGGCAGCCAGCAAAATTAAAAACCAGGCATGCCCCGCATGCTCATGCAACCTTAATTAGTAATTACATCTGCACCTGCCCCTGCCTGTTTAAGTCTTACCTGTTCCTGACGTGAGGTATTTTTAGCGACATGCAACTTATGGAGTGTTTTTTCTGTGTCCTCCATCCTCCGTCCAGGCTTCGCTTGCTTTCCCTTCCTAGTTCCTGAGGTTTTCCTTCCTCGACTGCCTTGGATCTTCCCAGTGTTTACCTCCTGTCTCCTGTGTACCTGTAGGACTTCCCAGGCTACCGATCTTTAGTCTTCTGTCTCCTGGACCAAAAAACTTTCCTGTCCATTCACTGTCTGTTTCCTGGTTCCTCAAAATAAAATCCCCTTCACTGCATTTGAGTCCCTGAGTTTGATTTGGGACAAAACCAAAGAGCCAGAGCCTGAAATGATTGAGCAAATTCAAATCACAGAACCAAACATTACCAGGGAAAAAGATTCCAAAACCTAAAGAGCCAAACCAAGAAATGGAGAGCCAAAGCAATGTCAATAAAAACAAATTGCAGGATGAAGGAGAAAGTGACCAGAATGAGCTTAAATACACTGATTGCAAGTGTGAGTAATTATACATTTAGGATCATCTGTAGATTATAACTAGTGCATTGAATTCCGAATGTGGCATTGAGTAATGGCGTGTGTAAGGTATTCAATTTACAGATTGAAAGCAAAACACTCAATGAAAGGTCCCTTTCTCATTTGTGCATGTCAAATTAAGTTATGCATGGACGGGCTTCAGGGAGCGCATACAGTTCTGAATGGTGGGTGGGACCTAGGCTGAAGATTAAAATGGAACCATAATAAAATACTGACATTTCTAGTAAGACTTTTTTATGTATTTCCACCCAGAGACTATGGTACAGCTAGTTACATACAGCAAAGTGGCAAAATATTCAGACATTGTAGTAAAATTGTACAATTTTGTTGTATTTTTGTTAAATTTTATATTCCAGTTCAAATGATCAGCATGAGACTAGAGTACTGAATTTAGAATTTAGAGTACAGCTTTAATTTCCTGGAAATGTTTTGCATACAGCGTAAACCAAACTGAAAAAATGTCATTTGTCATATTTGCTCCTCCAATTTCAGCTGAGCATAAGTATTGGGATCACAAAAGCCCTGAAGAACAAAACACAACAGCAAATATGAAAACACACCAGCAAATATAAAAACACACCAGCAAATATAAAAACAAACCAGCAAGTATGAAAATACATCAGCACATACAAGAATACAACAAAATAAGAAAACACACCAGCAAATAAGAAAACATGCCAGCAGATACGAAAACTCTACAACATTAGTGGCACTGAATATGGACAGGGTATTTACCTACTGTTCATCATGTGCTTGTTACTGATTGGACAAGGAGCCTGTCAATCAACCAACATTCCAAAGATGCATGTTTAGGAACTTTTACAGTTTTTTACGACTGCTTTAACACAAAAATTAAAATTACCACACATTAGTAAAACCAAACACTCAAGGAGCAAAACCTCAGCCCAGATCTGTACAACTATTAGCACATTCTCAGCCTCACACTTTTTGCAAAACACTACACGCAATATTTTGCAAAACGCTAAAAACACTTCTCTATATTAGACCCATAAATGTAACATGATGCCATTCCAATGCACAAGCCTCCAAAATACTACACTCATTAACCACCTGATTAGACATAACTGTGAAGTGTGAAGACAAATAACTGCTTAACTGTAAATTCACCAATCAGGTGTAAGCATTATAAAATGGCAATAGGTGAGTTTACCTGTCTTCAATCAAAATGCACTACACACACAGAACCTTTTACAGCACTGTTGTACACTGTAAAAAAAAAAGGTGTTCACTCAACTCAAAATTTCAAGGCAACATGCTTCACTAAGTTTTTGAGTTAAGTCAACTCAATTACACGAGTTCAACTAAGATAGATAAAGGAATTCAACTAAATTTCATTTTTGAGTTAAGTCAACTCAATTCACAAGTTCAACTAAGACAGATGAAGGGATTCAACTAAATTTCATTTTTGAGTTAAGTCTATTACGTTATACATGTTTATTTTACCTAGGGAGAGAGATTCACCTAAGTTTGATGTTTGAGTTAATTGAATTTGTATATCCGCATTCACTTAAGACAGGTTCAGCTAATGTTGACTGTGGAAAAAGTAGAATGCACAAGTTCAACTAATTTGGATTATTAAGGCATTTCAGTTATACAAGTTTAATTAACCTAGGTACAGAGGATGAACTAAATTGGGCTTGTCTTTGTGAACATTTTCAAATGTATACAAGTCACATGTCAATCTTACATTGGAATTAATGTTGGCATTAGTCATAGTGAGTTGAATAGTGATGACTGCTGTGATCTCTGATGCATACATCCACTTATGTTTTAACAGAATTTGTCAATATAGTTTCAGATTGCTTCACTGACTTGTGTGACAGTTAAAGGCAGTCCTATGTGAACAGGTAATTAGGAAACTGTTTATAGCAAGAGCTTTGTCTTTACTGACTGCACCCTTGCAGAGCACTGTGTGTTTAATTCTAAGAATATTTTTTCCATTACCTCAAAGGTAATGGAACCTTTAACCTCTTTGGGATACTCCATATTCAAGGCATAGAGGAGTCCAAACAGATAGGCAACTGCAGTTGGTAGGTCTGGAACCTCCTTCAGCACAGTAGCTTCTTCCAGGACAAAGGCAATGTTGACCACATTTGTAAAGGAGGAAACATCATCCTCAACTATCTTCAGGATACCAACTCTCATTCCCTTGGTTTCGCTCTCTACTGTATCTGTGTCCTGAGTCACAAAAAAAAGGGGGGGGGGGGGG
>JAODJU010000025.1:7862258-7873172 GCA_026776725.1 Gnathonemus echidnorhynchus
ATCGCCGCGCCCTCCGTCCTGAACTGCGAGCTGAGTTGGCTTGTAGGGGAGCGACCCGGACGTTCGATGAATACGTCAGGTTGTCCATCATCCTAGATACCGTCGTCCGCGAACAGCGCCGTTCAAACTCCCGCGCTGAAGGATTGGCTGTCGTCGCTTCCACCCACCCACCAGAACCGGAACCAATGGTTTTGGGTCGCGCTCCGCTGACCCCGGAAGAACGTGAAAGAAGAAGAAGCAGAGGACTGTGTATCTACTGCGGTGAAGCCGGACATTTCATGCGTCTGTGCCCAAAGCGTCCTGTCAAGACTCGAACAGACGAAACCCAGGTAAGGAGGGTGCTTCCGCCGAACCTAACGAAAGTGCAAGTGGTGGTTCCCATTACTTTTCGGTGGGGGCCGGAATGTTTGCGGGGTTTGGGGCTGTTAGATTCCGGAGCTGCAGGGAATTTCGTGGATGCAGATTTCACCCGACAGCACCAGATCCCTCTAGAGGAACTGCGTCAACCCCTTTCGGTGCGCGGAGTAGATGGAAAGCCTCTCTCTTCAGGGCTGGTGACGCACCGCACGATCCCGCTAACCCTCCAGGTGGGGGCGCTCCATTCGGAAACTATTCAATTTATGGTGGTAACGTCACTACGTGATAAGATCATTCTAGGTTTCCCTTGGCTGCGACAACACAACCCTCAGATCAACTGGCGAGAAGGTGAGATACAGGCTTGGTCCCCTGAGTGTTTCTTTGAATGTTTATCCTTACCCTGCCGTACGTCTAGCATTGAGAGCCCGCTTCCAGAAGATCTGTCAGGCATTCCCGAGTATTACAGTGATTTCCAGGACGTTTTTAGTAAGACCCAGGCCTATCAGCTCCCACCTCATCGACCATCCGATTGTGCCATTGACCTGGTGGAGAGTGCGACCCCACCTCGTGGGCGCCTCTTTTCCTTGTCCCGACCTGAAGAGGAAGCGATGAAAACCTACGTCCAGGAGGCTTTAACACAAGGTATCATTCGTCCCTCTACCTCACCTTTTGCTTCTGGGTTCTTCTTTGTAGCCAAAAAAGATGGGGGCCTACGGCCCTGTATAGATTACCGCAAGCTGAATGATGTAACTGTGAAACGAAGGGAACCCCTTCCACTGATCCCCTCTGCCCTGGAACAGCTTAGAGCTGCACGAATCTTTACTAAGTTGGACTTGAGAAGTGCTTACAACCTGATCCGAATAAAGGAGGGGGACGAGTGGAAGACCGCCTTCATCACCACAACTGGTCAATACGAATACCTCGTGATGCCTTATGGGCTTGCTAATAGCCCGTCAGTGTTCCAGTCCTTCATCAACGAGGTATTACGTGATATGTTACACCAATTTGTCATCGCCTACATTGATGATATCCTCATTTATTCTGAAACAGAGGAGCAACATGTCAAACATGTACGGCAGGTACTTCAGCGTCTCCGGGAGAACCAACTCTACGTGAAGGGTGAGAAATGCGTCTTTCATTGCACTACGCTGAGATTCCTCGGGTATGTCATCTCTCCTGGAGGGGTCTCTATGGATCCAGATAAGGTCAAGGCAGTACAGGATTGGCCACAACCTCAGACACTTAAGGCTCTCCAGCGTTTTCTAGGATTTGCTAACTTTTATAGACGGTTTATCCAAGGGTTTAGCACTGTAGCAGCGCCCCTGACAGATCTAGTCAAGAAAGGGACTACAAGACTCCAATGGACTCCTGCGGCCCACCAGGCCTTTGTGGACCTGAAGCAACGTTTCTGCTCTGCCCCTATCCTGACACAACCAGATCCTCAACTACCGTTCCAGGTGGAGGTAGATGCCTCTGAGGTGGGTATTGGAGCTGTCCTCTCCCAGAAAGATCCCCGGACAGGTAAGACTCACCCCTGTGCATTCTTGTCCAAGAAACTCACGGAGGCCGAACGCAATTATGACGTGGGAAATCGGGAATTGCTAGCTATAAAAGTAGCATTGGAGGAATGGAGACATTGGTTAGAGGGGGCTGTGCATCCCTTCCAGGTGTTAACGGATCACCGCAACTTGCAATATCTGCGAGAGGCCAGGCGTTTGAACGCCCGACAGGCCCGCTGGGCATTGTTCTTTACCCGGTTCTTTTTTCAGGTATCCTATCTCCCCGGCTCAAAGAATACCAAAGCGGATGCTTTGTCCCGCTGCTTTCCTGCACTAAAGAATTCCGAGCCTCCGGCCCGAATTTTGCCACCGGCCTGCGTGGTGGGTCCCATCATCTGGGACCTAGAACAGCTTCTCCTGGAAGGTAACCAGAAAGATCCACCACCTCCAGAATGTCCTCAAGGGAAAACCTATGTCCCCTCACAGCTGCGGAACGATGTCCTTCAATGGGTGCACACCTCCCTGGGGTCGGGACACCCAGGGGTTAAAGCCACCCTCAGACTCCTAGACAAGCATTATTGGTGGCCAGGATGGCGAAAAGAGACCGAGAGGTATGTGCTATCATGTCCTCTGTGTGCCCAGAATAAGACCCTCACACAGAGTCTCTCTTTCATAATTTTATTTCAGTTTCTTATACTTATATCTGATATTTTTTACATTCTTGTCTTGTGTCTCTGTGTGACTGTTTAGTAGCAACATGAGCGATTTCCTCCGGGATCAATAAAGTTTTTCTGATTCTGATTCTGATTACACTTCATGGCATTTTTCCAAAACTGCTTGATTTGTGCCACAGTGTTTTCACAACTCAGCCATTAGCAACTTACATAGTTGGAACCATGCAATTGAACAGTTTCAACTATGTAAGTTGCAAACAGGAGCTTTTGGGAAACGTACCTCTGATCCTGTTATTTCTTTTCATGACATCAGGTTCATGTTACAGACTCTCTACCAGCACAAAATGGGGTATTCAGCAAGATATTCTGATTTTGGATTTTCTTTGTGCTGTCTGTCTATTTATAAAAGTTCTGAATAGTACCTACACCTGTCTGAGTGTGTTTATGGGTCTCGTTAGATACTCCAGTCACAATGAGGTTACTGTATATGTCCCTGAAGGGAGCCACTATTTATGCTGCCGCAAAGTCAGTATATTATGCCAATAAGACAATCAATTAGAGAAATATATGTTATTTTATCCATTTTTTTCTGATTCCACTGATTTGGAGCTGTAACAAATGTAAAATATGGCAAACTTCATATTTCAGTTCAGAATGAACCAAAGCTGTAAATATACCAAAATTACATGTCGCTTGATAGCAGCAATTTCAAGTGATGGAAATATAAACTAACATTTAAGATATAGTGTATTTAAGTAATGGTTTTGGTCCAAAAACTGGAAATAGATAACCAGAGTGAACATTTGAAATGGCAAAGGAAATGGGAATTCTTTTCAGTCAATGGAAACATTAACACAACGGGCCTGTATCACAATTCATGAAGCTGGTTTTCTTGCTTAGCAGGATAAGTTGTCGTATATAAGGTACCTCAGTGTAAATGGACTTTAACTTTGATCAGTTACATTTAGCCCAGATTACCTTAATTCTAACAAGTTATCCATCTTAGTTTGCTGTACATGTAGACAATATTGTTTGCTGTAAAATGGCAGGATGAACTGGTCGTCATCTCCAGAAAATTTGATGATATGTATGCATGCACATATGTGTGATGTACAAATCGGGCAGGTGGTATGAACTGGGTAGTGAAAACCCAAACTGATTATCTCAAGGTGTTTAACTTTTTATTTGTTATTTATGTAATATCTGCCCTGTATAATTTTGTTTACAAAGCTTAGGCGAACAGAAATTCAATTTTTATACACTAAATGGACAGAGGTTTTGGGACATACCTCTTAATTATTGAATTCAGGGGTTTCATTCAGACCCATTACCTTGCCACAGGTGTATAAAATCTAGTATTCTAGCCATGATTTTGTGGAAGGATGGGTCGTTCTGAACAACTAAAGTGTGGTACTGTCATAGGATACCACCTCAATATGTTAGTTTGTTATATTTCTTCCCTGCTAGATATTCCACAGTCAACTGTATGTTATATTATTGCAAAGTGGAAGCACTTAGGAACAACTGAAACTCATTCAAAAACTGGCAGACCACATAAAGTAACAGAACAGGGTCACTGAGTGCTGAGCCCCATAGTGTGTAAGAGTTGCCAACACTCTACTGACTCAATAACTGTTCCAAACTTTCTAGCTCCAAACATCCTCTGGCATTAACCCCATCACAAAAACTCTGCTGGGAGCTTTGTGGAATGGGCTTCTGTGGCTGAGCAGCTAAATGCGAGCCTCATGTCACCAAGTGCAATGCCAAGCATCAGGTGGAGTAGTGTAAAGCACATCGCCACTGGAATATGGAGTACTGGAAACGAGTTCTGTGGAGTGATAAATCACGCTTCTCTGTGTGATGGACAAGCCTGGGTTTGGAGGATGCAAGGAGAACCTTACCTGCCTGACTGCATTGTGCTACCTGTAAAGTTTGGTGGAGGAGGGATAATGGTATGGGCTTGTTTTTCAGGGGTTGGGCTAAGCCCCTTAGTTTCAATGAAGGGAATGCTTCAGCATGCCTAGACATTCTGGACAATTTTATGCTTCCAACTTGAAGCATACAACAGTACGACTGAATGAACCTGGCACTTGCTATACTTTCTTGGGTGCCCAGAAGCCTTCTTCACAAGAACCTCTCTCCTTCATGATCCGATAAATACTTGCTTTAGGTTCAATGTTACTAGCTGCAATATCCTTGCTTGTGAAGCCCATTTTGTGCAAAGCAATGATGACCGCATGTGTTTCCTTGCAGGTAACCATTGTTAACAGAGGAAGAACAATTATTTCAAGCACCACCCTCCTTTTAAAACATCCAGTCTGCTATTCTAACTCAATCACCATGACAGAGTGATCTCCAGCCTTTTCCTTGTCAACACTCTCACCTGTGTTAACAGGAGAATCACTGAAATGATGTCAGCGTCCATTTGTGGCGGGGCTGAAATGCAGATGAAATGGGTTATTTCGGATTAAGTTCATTTTCATAGCAAAGATGGACTTTGCAATTAATTGCAATTCATCTGATCACTATTCATAACATTCTGGAATATATGAAAATTGCCATCATAAAAACTGAGGCAGCAGACTTTGTGAAAATTTAATATTTGTGTCATTCTCAAAACTTTAAAAAATGGGAAAAACACAAGACAATTATATACCCCCATAATAAATTTTGCTGATTTTCTGACATTTCACTAAGCTGCTACTAATGAAATTTGCCGAGCTGAAAGACTAGCAATGAAAAAAACAATACAAACTTTTTTAAGAAAATCATTTTGACAGCAGTGAGAATCAATGACCTGTACAATATTCCTGGGAATTCTGCAAAAAGATTCATGGTCTTTGCTTAGATGGCACCTGGTTCTGTTTACAAAATGGTGACTGCAGGCTCCATTTACATCCTCTGTCACCACTGTTCCAATTTCGGGGTTATTTGTGATCAGTCATGAGGAAGATTTTCAGGTGTGTATTTTCATCCATATCATGTTTTTATAAAGCGGTAATAAGATCAATCAAAGATCAAATAATAGAGTAATAATAATAGTGTTATCGATTTCACAAGGTTAAAACATTTTTTAAATGATCTGCTAACAAGATCAAGTGTCTGAGCTGGCCATCTCTTTGCTATAACTTTGTGGCCCTCCTTCAAATTTTTTGCATATTGTTCCAAAATTGTATATAGTCCTCAGTTTCACTGTTAGAACGTCTGCAAAGGTCACAAAATCTGATCACTTTCAGTTTGTCACCCCTACAATGTGCCTGCATTGTAGTTTTAAAAAGATCTGTAAAATACTTTTAAGAGTTTCTGTGTTCAAGGTTGCTGTGTTCACTTCTAGAATTGCCGTTTTCCTTCCTTTGCCATAATACAGTGCTGCTGCTTCATTTTTCAGGTATTTTGTCTGAAAATGAAATCAGGTATATATATTCATCCACAAAAAGTTTTTTGAGAGTAAAATTCATCCATAAAATACATTTTGACTTATCACATTCAAAAAAAAGGAGTCTGCTTTCACTCTTGTACTAAGCAGCTTTGCTTCAATTTTGGGGCAATCTGTTGCAATACAAAAAATAATAAAAAGTTTCTGAGTTATTGTCTTAACAAACAAGACGCCAGTGGTGACGGCAGAGCACCAGTTCCAAAACCATATCTATTTCTATTCTCCATCTGTGGAATACAGATATTTACTAATACAAGTAATTTAAAGGTGTATAAGTATGAATCACACATGAATGAAGTATGTACACACCACAGCATGTGAGCAGAGTGGAGCGTGAGTAAGGAGCGGGCGGAATTTGGTCAGAGCGCAGGGCGGTTTTTTAATTAAGGCTGGAGTGGTCGCTCTTTCTCGCTCCAATTTCGCTCCGATACCGCTCACAGTACGACTATGAGGCGTGCCCAAATCTACCCAGAATTCATCTGTGCAATTATCAAGACTGTTACACAAATTGGCCAAGATGGAATTTGCGAAGTATTTCACAAAGGAAATTGATAGGTCATACAAGTGTACTATATAACGTATACAGACGACAATAATGTAGAGCAAGAACAACAATGTGGTGAAACTGTTTCAGTGAGTGAAGATTCACTTTGGAATCTAAAAAGACACTTTTCTCGGAAACATGAGAGTGTGCTACGCAAACATGCGGAGGCCAGAGCAAAGCGTGAGTTTTATATGGTTGTACAGTGTAGCATATCACATCTACAAAGTAAATAAAAGTATAAAAGGTATAAAGTAAATATTGGTAATCAAATAAATTTAGTTTTATTTAAAGCAGCTAAGTCTAATAGGATTTTTTTTAATTCATGTAACGCTGTCGATCAGTGAAATTTAGTTTATAGAGAGAGAGAGAGAGACGCAGCAGCAGCATCAACAGAAAAAAATTGAGTAATTTAAAATGTGGATGCTTATCCTGTATATTCTTTAGGCTATTAAGCCCACTGATTCCTTTATTTTTAAGCCTATTTTTGTGTGGAATGCCAATGCCAAACCTGCCCGTTGTTGCCCATATGTTGTTTAAAAATAAATATTTTCTGTTCTGAGTGACAATATTGCCATTGCTCATTTTTCTTTATGATATAAGGCCTCGGTTTAACGTGACATTTGTTAGCCATGCAGATTATTTGTCCCTCTTTTAAATTGGAGCGAGCGTGGAGTGATTTGACTGGAGCGGGAGGATATTTTAGTGGAGCGAGGAGCGGTGTTGAGCGGAGTGGCTTAGTGCGAATTAGAGCGGAGGAGCGGGTGGAGCCAACAGCCTCGTGAGCAAGGAGCGGAAATTCTCACCGCTCCACTCTGCTCACATGCTCTGGTACACACGCAATATACCAGTATATGTATGTGTATAGTTGTGTGTGTGTGTGTCTGTGTGTGTGTGTTCATGCATATATATATATATATATATATATATATAATGTTTGTGTGTGTATGCACACACAGATATTTGATTTAAGCATCCTTAGTCAGTCATTTGAGACATACTCATTTTCTGAAGCATTTAATGGTAGTTCTGTTTAAGTTCCAAACATAACTTGGCCTTTACACAAAAGCCAAAACAATAATTTGAATAAATTGAAGTATTTACCAGCAGAATGTCTAATCAGTGTGTATTCTACTTGAGCATGCTGAGACAAGCATGTCTGAGGGGATATTGCGTGTGTGAAATGAGGCAGTCTGTTCTCATGCTGGGCTCCAAACTCTTCCTGTAAGATCTTTTTTACCAACTACTTATGTGAGCCAATGGAAGCCGTCCATACCAACCCTGTCACTTTAATCTAAGCTGCAAAAGGTAACATTTACAGTGTTTTTAATCTGCTAGGAAAATGTATTTTCTGTGTAATAGGTCATATGATCATGTTGTAGATAGCATTTCAGTAGTATCAGTTGTAAAAATATGTTTCTATATATGATTAATATTTCACAAGGTTGTGTTTTTCTGCAGAATTGTTATTATACTTTGAAGCTGAATAATCTGCTCTGTTTATGGGTCAATAGTTAAATTCCACAAGAATGGATGCCGAAAGCTTTTAAAATTCTGTTATCATTGGTTTACTTTTATTCTCTTATAATACCAAATCTATATGCATCCATACAGTTTCCATCACTGCTTGTTCCAAACAGGGTCATGGTGAGCATGAAGCTTACACCTGGAAGCAGGAGGTAGGAACTGCCCTTAATGGCACATCAGAGTCTGTGGGCAATGTAAAAAATTATCATAACTGAATATTTCTGGAAACCAGAGAACTAAGAGGAAAGCTGTGTGAAAATACAAGGCTGACACATAGAGTCAAGTATCCAACCCATGACCCTGGGGGCATGAGACTATAGTGCTACTCATGCAGTATGTTTGCATGCACAGCTATACAGTTATAGCTTGACTACAACATTTAATAGGACTACTGTCCCCATCCCAGTATACATGCATGGGAGGGGAATCGATTTATTGACTGAAGTACGGCCAACTCCGCTACAGTTGGTGGTGATATGGCTCCTTTCAGCTTGTTAGTATTCAGCCTTTTCTGGTTGACCTATTAAGTCACAGACATAAAAAAATAATAAAATTAATAATAGTGGATGCGTGGACAAATGAAGTGACACAAGCTTTAATTGCAATTGGGTTGGAAGAACAGACACAAGAAAAGGATAGCATAATAAGAACTAAAGTATTTTGTATAATATACTATGACAGGCCGGTATTGAAAAATTCTCAAATATTGCAATGTGATTTTGATGGGATATTGGGATATTTATGAAATAAAAAAATGAGTTCAACATAAATTTCTCATGAACCCGTCTTGGAGTGATTTAAACAGCAAAGATGAAAATGACTAAGATTGTCTCGGAGAACTCATGCAGTGCTCATGCAAAAGTAGTAGAGGTAAACTCTAAATTGTTTTTTAAAGATCTACTAGATGATCTTGAAAAAGAATAATCATTAAATTTTCAAAACTTGCTAGTTTTTCTTCCTATGACAATGGACAAATGTTCTAGCAAGACAAACTCCCTGCGCTATAATATCTGTATCAAATTGAAAGAAAGAACAAGCTTTAATCTTAACATAAATCTATCTGACTTGGGATGTAAGAAAAGGATGTGCATAATATGTGATGTTGGTATTAATAATACACGTTGTCCAGTCCTACCACAGCATTTTTCAAATTCAGTAAAAAATACTCCTTCTTGCATTGTGATTTCGTTCGGCACCGGTACCAGTTTTTACACTAGTGGAAAACTAACACCTTGAAGTACCATACTTTTGCTACCTTACCTTTAAATTGACTTCCATTATCTGGGTGTCTTAGTCCGACTTTGAGAAATTCGATTTAGTGCGATTTCAGTTGGACTAACATGTTTACATGTACTTATAAGTCCTGTTTTAGTCAGACTAACACAATAATTAAATTTTCTTAGTGTGCATTTAATCATTTGACTGAGCCACCATGCAGCCCCCACGCCACACACACACACACATAATATTTCTGTATTTCTGCTTTGCACTTCAATGAAGTATGTGTTGGAGATAAGGTCAAGATAAATGACTTTATTGTCAATCCACACACAAGATAAAATTGCCTCTCTACAGAGCAGAATACTGCCTGATCAAGGAACAGTTGGGAAACAAAAACACTAAACAAGAAATCCTGGAGTAGAATAAATAAAGAATGAAAAATTCTTCAAAATAAAGAATAAGAATAAAAATGAAGATAAAACCTTACACAACAAAACACAAAACACTGCATACCAACATCAAAGTCAGCTTTATTGTCAATTCTGCCACATGTACAGAACACACAGAGAATTGAAATTACATTACTCTCAAACCCTTGGTAGATAATAGAAAACATTAATACAAAAAATAGAATTTTAAAAATACAAATAAGAAAATATGAATAAGTACAATATACAAGATACAAGTACAATATATAACATACAATATACAACAGTACAAAATACAAGTAAAGGCACATGGCAGAGAGTGCAAACCAGACATATAGTGCAAATAGAGCTTGTAAGTATGATAAGTGATAAAGAGCAGCCTTGAACAGACAAGAGTCATTTTGAGGTAGACTATGAGTAGGATGAGGTAATTAGCAGACCAATGCTACACAAAGTGACTGGTGCAGGTCAGTGAGTGTGTGTGTATATCAGAGTTTCAGAAAGTCCGTGGGGCAGAAGAGGGGAGTGGGGGCAGAGCCGGGAGAGAGTTGAGCTTTCTAGAGTTGGATGTCTCGAGACCGGTCTTGGTCTCGAGACCACTTTTACGCTGTCTTGGTCTTGTCACAGTCTCGACAGTATATTGTCTTGGTCTTGTCTTGGTCTCGGATCCCTCGGTCTTGTCTTGGTCTCGCTGTCTTGGTCTTGCTGCCTCAGATGGACATAGTGGTCGGGAGATTTGGATTGAAAAGTATCCGACACACAACATAACGTTTGATAATGCAACATTATTATTATTTCGCCTTTCGCGCCCTTCAAATGCAACCAATCAATGACATACATTAGTGCTGGATAAAACGATAAAATGATCTAGAATATTTATCGATAAAAAATGAGGACGTTCTAGATCCTACAAAAGATAGATCCTCAAAAAAAATTTCCAAGTTTAAAGCATCTACCATCTTAAATCAAGGAATGACTGATTTAGGGCTGTGTGACATATGGCATACCCTTCACCCAGACCAACTTGATTATTCATTCTATTCAAATGTACATAAAGTTTACTCAAGAATAGATTTTTTCTTAGTGTCACAGACAATAGAACATCAAATGAAGGATTGTACCTACCTTTCTGCTTCCATCTCTGATCATAATCCTTGTAGGAATTATTAGCTCAACTAAATTTGTATTCTCCACCAATATGTTTGAAATTAATTAAAGTTTAATTAATTAT
>JAODJU010000025.1:7876453-7889641 GCA_026776725.1 Gnathonemus echidnorhynchus
ACTAGAAGGATAGATGAAAGCGTGCGTCCCACTGATAGCATTTCTGTGGCAGTATCAGGACAGACTAGAAGTTCAAAACGCAGTAGCTCTGTGCGATCCAGATCGTCATCTGAGTGTTTGAGGGTCGAGTTGGATAAAGTAGCATTAATGGCCCAAGCAGCAGCACTGAGGGAGAAGCGGGCATTAGAGGAACAAGAGTTATACCTGAGAGCTGGTCGGGAGGAATTGGACAATAAAATAGCATTAGCCACTGCTAAACTCAAGGTGTTGCAGAGCTATGAAGGATCTGTAATCAGTGGTGAAGGCTCGGTCATGAAGCTTCAGCCGTCGCAAGCCACAAGTCGCCGCCCATCAGCTTCAGCCGCCGCAGCCACAGGTTGCCGCCCATCAGCTTCAGCCGCCGCAGCCATTTGTCGCCGCCCAGCAGCTTCAGTCGCCGCAGCCACAGGTCGCCGCCCATCAGCTTCAGTCGCCGCAGCGATAGGTCGCCGCCCATCAGCTTCATCCGCCGCAGCCACAAGTTGCCGCCTATCAGCTTCATCCGCCGCAGCCACAAGTTGCCGCCTATCAGCTTCATCCGCCGCAGCCACAAGTTGCCGCCTATCAGCTTCAGCTGCCGCAGCCGCTCTTCAGTGATTACACAACGACTTACAACAATAATGGCAACAGACCTCCAGGGTGCTATTCAGTGCAGACAGAGACGGGTGGTTCAGAAGCTCTTTTCAACGTACTACAGCGCCAAAATGACATTACAGAGTTTCTGGTAAAGCAACAAAGACTTATTATGCTACCTCCACAAAGCATTCCAGTATTTAAGGGAGAACCCTTAGACTATAGACTTTTCATCAGAGCCTTTGAGCATGGTGTTGAGGCTAAGACTGAAAACTATGCAGATCGTCTGTACTTCTTAGAGCAGCTCACTAGCGGACAACCTAAAGAGCTAATACGAAGCTGTCTACACATGGACCCGGTGTTGGGGTATCAGACGGCAAAGAGGCTTCTCAAGGAGCACTTTGGAAATGAGTACAGCGTGGCGGTGGCATATCTCAACAAGGCTTTGAGCTGGCCCGCAATCAAGCCAGATGATGGTGATGCCCTGAATGCATTTGCATTGTTCTTGGCGAGCTGCAACAACGCCGTGGCAGAGATGGAGTTTATGGAGGAGATGAATAGTGTGGCCAACATGAAAGCCATAATCTATAAGCTTCCCTATAAGCTGAGAGAGAGGTGGCGAAGTGTGGCATATGATATCCAGGAAAGGCAAGCTCGAAGACCAAAGTTTGAAGACCTTGTTTGCTTCATCACTACACAAGCTAAGGTAGCACTGCATCCATTGTTTGGTGAGCTGAAAGAAGGCATAAAGGTGAATCTTAAGTCTTTAACACACCCTACGGCGGAGAGAAGAAACAAGTCCATCTTTGCAACATTTGCCACCCCAAGGAATCTCCCCGCAGCTCCTCATAATGTTAAAGGAGGTCCCAAAAGGTTCTCCAATAACAAGCTCTTAGATTCGCATGCCAGTGATGCCTTTGCTGAGCCCTGTCTTTTTTGCCAGGGAAATCACAGCATGGCAGAGTGTAAAAGGATGAGACGATCACTGAATAAGATTAAGATAGACTTTCTTGGTAGACATGGACTATGTTTCAGCTGTCTAAAATCTGGACATAGGAGCTGGCAATGTGGCGAGTAGCTAAGCTGTGAAATTTGCTCAAGGATCCATCCTACCGTTCTTCACTTGAAGATCAGCGATAGGCCTGTACCAACTGAGGAGGCACTTGGAAAACAGCCAGTTACAAATGGTTTCGTGGGCATGACGAGAGCGCCATGTGACCATACTGGGGCCGGGGGTGCAGACATTATTCTTCCCATCGTTCCAGTCCAAGTGAAGGCTATTAAGGGAACTAAAATCGTCAAAGTATATGCCTTCCTCGACCCAGGCAGTACAGCTACTTTCTGCACAGAGGGACTAATGAATAAGCTAAGGTTACATGGAAGAAAGACGGACATTCAGCTCACAACAATGGGGTGTAAGAAAGCTGTGTCAACAAATGCAGTGACATGGCTGGAGGTGAGCAGTGTGGACGGCTGCAGCTTCATACAACTGCCAGAAGTCTTCACCCAAAGGGCTATACCAGCACATAGAAGCAACATCCCCAAGCAGGCTGACGTCAACAGATGGCCGCATCTTAGAGGGCTGACAATTCCTGACCTGGATGCGGGCATCGAACTGCTGATTGGCACGAATGTCCCAAAGTCCATGGAACCAGAAGAGGTCATTAGGAGCATCGGCGATGGGCCGTACGCAGTAAGAACCCTTCTGGGTTGGACGATTAATGGACTGCTATGAGAGTGCGACACCCTAACAAAGAGCAAGACTACGATGGTTGTCTCATCAAGCAGAATATCCGTGGCCAAGCTGGACGATCTGTGGCACCAACAGTTCAAATACGATTTTCCAGAAAATAAGCATGAAGAAGAAATAGAGATGTCAAGAGAAGATCTATAGTTTATGAAGAGTGTTACACGGTCAACCAAGATGGTGGATGGACATTACTGCATTGGTTTGCCAATGAAGAATAGCAAAGTCTACATGCCAAACAACAGAGCTCTAGCCGAACAACGAGCCCTGAATATCAGAAGAAAGCTACTCAAGAATCCATCCTTCCACGAAGACTACAGCAGGTTTATGGCAGATATTATAAATAAAGGGCATGCAATAAAGGTTCCAACAGAAGACCTTGCTCGAGATGATGGGAAAGTGTGGTACATCCCACATCATGGCGTGTACCACCCTAAAAAACACAAGATTCATGTGGTATTCGACTGTGGCGCCTCTTATCGAGGGACGTCCCTGAACGAACAGTTACTTCAGGGGCCAGATCTTAACAGTAGTTTGATCGGTGTCATCCTCCGATTCCGCCAAGCACCTGTGGCTTTGATAGCCGACGTGGAAGCCATGTTCCATCAAATAAGGATTCCCCGTGAAGACGTGGATCTTCTTCGCTTCTTGTGGTGGGCCGATGGTGACCATAGTCGAGAGCCGTTGGTGTATAGAATGGTCGTACATATATTTGGTGCTACGTCATCCCCGAGCTGCGCCAGTTACGCCCTCCGACGCTCCGCTGAAGACAACAGAGACCAGTTTGATTCCACAGCAGTCGACACAGTGCTACAGAATTTTTACGTAGATGACTGCCTGAAGTCTGTTGAAACGGAGGAGGAGGCTATAAGGCTATACAAAGATCTCAAAGCCATCTGTCTGAGGGGAGGCTTCAAGCTGACAAAGTGGATCAGCAATAGTCGAGTGGTGCTGGCGGCCATACCTGAGGTGGATAGAACAAAGGAAGTGTCAGAGCTGGACTTAGATCTAGATCGTCTTCCTGTTGAGAGAGCGCTGGGTGTCCAGTGGTGTGTCCAGTCAGACCATTTCAAGTTTAAAATTACCGTCCATGACAGAACACCAACCAGAAGAAACATCCTTTCTACAGTGAGCTCTATCTATCTATGACCCTCTGGGAGCGGTGTCACCAGTTCTTCTACAGGCTAAGAAACTCCTCCAAGAGCTCTGCAGGCTAAAGGCACGGTGGGACGACATTGTC
The DNA here is from genome assembly GCA_026776725.1 of Gnathonemus echidnorhynchus. Lineage (NCBI taxonomy): Eukaryota > Metazoa > Chordata > Actinopteri > Osteoglossiformes > Mormyridae > Gnathonemus > Gnathonemus echidnorhynchus. Next base: position 7,880,053 of record JAODJU010000025.1, read on the forward strand.
CATGGCAGCCTGGCACAACAATGGTGCGAATGGGTTGATAGCCTGCACCTGCTAAGCGACTATGAGGTGGCGAGATGCTACAAGCCGACAGACTTTGGAGAGGTGACTTGGGCCCAGCTGCATCATTTCTGCGATGTGAGCCAAGGAGGATATGGTGTGGTGACCTACCTGCTCCAACATAATCGCAGCAACCAGACCCATTGCTCCTTCGTTATTGGAAAGGCTAGAGTCGCACCACTCAAGCCTACCACCATCCCGCGCCTAGAACTCACCTCAGTGACCATGGCAGTCCGCATAGACAGTTTGCTGAATAGACAGCTGCAGCTGCATCTCAAAGACTCTGTGTTTTGGTCCGACAGCATGGCAGTACTAAAGTACCTCAACAATGAAACAACAAGATACAGGACCTTTGTGGCCAACAGAATTACAGAAATCCTCAAACTAACTAAGGTACCCCAATGGCGACACGTTAGCACACACCTAAACCCTGCTGATTATGCATCAAGAGGACAGAAGGCGGCGCAGTTTGTCCAAAATCGAAGCTGGATCAATGGTCCTCACTTTCTCATAAAGCCAACTGAGGCCTGGCCACAAAGCCCAGACCATCTCAAGGTTCTCCCATCTTCAGACCCTGAAATAAAAAGGAACGCGACAGTTAACATACTTGCCTTGGATGAGAAGCCTGAGGCTATGGAGCTGCTGATTCAGCACTTTTCCTCCTGGGACCAGTTGAAGAGAGCGGTGGCTTGGATCCTTAGAGTGAAGAAATTCATCTGGCAGTCAGCCAAACTGAACAAGGCCCTGGTGAACAAGGACATAAAGCTCCTGCAGACTAGAAGAATCACCAGAAGCCAAACAAATATCCAAAGCAAACCATCTCTCACTGTGACAGATTTACAAGAGGCGGAGCTAGAGATTCTCCGTCACTGCCAAAGAAGGAAATTCCCAGATGAAGTCAGAGCTCTGCGAAACGGAAAGGACATTGAGAGAACAAGTCATATCTATAAACTAAATCCATTCCTACAAGATGGCATTCTTAAAGTCGGAGGAAGACTGAGCTGCGCTGCCATGCCGGAAGAGGGTAAACATCCCACCATACTCACCAAAGACTTGAAGGTGACTGAGCTTATCATCGAAGCCATTCACCAGAAAATAGGTCACAGTGGGCGCAACCACGTATTGTCCCACCTATGTCAAAGATACTGGGTCCCCAATGCTCACTCAGTTATCAGAAGAGTCTTGTCTAAGTGTGTGGTGTGTCGTCGTCTTCATGGCGCCGTAGGCCAACAGCAGATGGCAGACTTGCCGAGAGTTCGCCTGGTTCCGAATGAGCCTCCATTTACAAGAACTGGCGTAGACTACTTTGGTCCCTTCGATGTTAAACGGGGACGATCAACAGTCAAAAGATATGGCGTCATCTTCACTTGTTTGGCTATATGGGCCGTGCACTTAGAAGTAGCTGCTTCCTTGGATACAGACTCATTCATAAATGCTCTACGCCAGTTCATCGCAAGAAAGGGGCAAGTGCTGGAGATGCACAGCGACAATGGGACCAACTTTGTGGGGGCTGAGCGTGAGCTTAAGAGGGCAATACAAGAGTGGAACACATCAAAAATAGAACACATCTTGCTACAAAGAGGTATCCAGTGGTACTTCAACTCTCCTTCGGCATCACACCAAGGTGGAGTATGGGAGCGACTTATCAGGTCTGTAAGAAAGATCCTCAACGCCACCCTAAACACACAAAGTTTGGATGAAGAGGGCCTCCAAACCTTTCTGTGTGAGGCCGAAGCTATACTCAACAGTCGTCCCATCACCACCCCTTCCAATGATCCAAACGACGTGGAGGCTTTGACTCCAAATCATCTCCTGTTGTTAAGGTCAAAACCTTCACTACCCCCTGGCCTGTTCCAAGATGAAGATCTCTTTGCTCGCCGCCAGTGGAGGCATGTCCAATATATGGCGGATCTCTTCTGGAAGAGATGGCTTAAAGAGTACCTGCCAGAGCTCCAAACACGTCAAAGGTGGTCCAAGATCAAAAGAAACTTTTCTCTAGGAGATATCGTCCTGCTGGTGGATGAATCAGCACCCCGAAACTCATGGGTCATTGGTAGGGTTATTAAGGTTTTTCCAGATGAACATGGACTCATAAGAAGGGTTATGGTGAAGACTAACACCAGTGAACTCATTAGGCCTATTACAAAGGTCTGTCTGCTGGTTGAGCAGCTTTAAGGCTATAAGGACTATATGTGTATACTTAGTAAAATAAATAAATGAAAGGGGGGGAACTGTATTATTGAACATAATTGTTTATTGGGCGTTCTTTGTAATAAACAATTAGGGGCCAGAAATGTATGGGTTAAATAAGTTGGGTCTTTCTGGAGCCTGTGTTTTTTGATTATGCCATGCCAGTAGAGGGCGCCCATGTATGCTAGCGATAAAGCTCTGCGCATGTTGATGATGTCATGGCCGTGTGACTACGTGCGCGTGTTGGAGTATTCCTGAATTTCGGTATGTACGGTTTGTAAGCTTAGTATAGAGGAATACAGTTTTTCTACCGTGATTAACATATCAGTATACTGCTGTGTTATTGTTCATCTGTGGATTTTGTCTGCACCTGTGGTCATCGTGCAACTATGGATTACGTTTTTTTTTCACCTATGGATTAAACAGTGCACATTACTTACTGGTATGGATCAAGGACTCTTAATTCACGCGTAGGTACAATTCATATACTAAACGAACGGACCTTACAAGGGGCAACTCATTATTATTGAAAAGTACAAAAAATATTTGTTTTGACTCTACTTTGTAGCTTCTGCCACAGTGGAAGACTTTCATAATCGTCCCCATACACTGTTGGTCCACTCTTTCTGTGGACCAGCTTTCTGTGACCACTGTGGAGAGACGCTCTGGGGTCTCGTAAGACAGGGTTTGAAGGTAAGGTCATAAACTTACTTCTCATATTTTATGTGCTATTCTGCTTTGTGATTAAACCCAGCATACCTTTTTCATCCCAATGTGTCAGTCTTAGACACATAATAAAGAGCACCCCAAGTTCAATTTCGATTTTAATCAAAATGGAATTCCACCTGTTATTTAAAAGTAAACAAATATAAGAAGTAACTGTTTTGGATAGATTACCATTCACAGTTTTGTTATAATTTGGTAAACTCACCTATAAGGAATTTAAATTTCCTTAAATCATACATATTATAAATCACACCTTTACTTTGATATAATTATTTTATTTTAATGACATATTTTCATGATGGTTTTTATTGTAATATTTAGTAGTATTAATATCCTTATGGTGAACTGCCATATGATCTTTTTGTCTTTTGTGACTAGTTTTTGTTACTTGTGTCTAATTGATTGAAAACTGTTCATACTTGATCGATTTACTCAGTCCTTAATATGTAATGTTGTAAAACTTTCTAACCAAAAAGTTTACAATGCGCAATGCTTATGTTATATTATCAATATAGACTCATGTTATTATTGGATGTGTCCAAAATCGCATACTTATAGAGCACATACTGAATTTTCTCTGTTAATGTAGTACGTACTGTATGTATGCATGAAGACAGTACATACATGTATGTGCTTATTCTGTGGTCAAGATCTTGCATATAACTTAACCCTCATGTTTACCAGTGACATAGCTTGATCCTGTAAAAGTTAAAAACTGTTCAAAACTATCAACAAAAAACAACATATTCAAGTCAACTCGTAACTGGGTATTGTTTTCTAGTTCAATTTCTACAAAATTCTACTACTACTTCTGCCACCTTGACAGAAATTACAGAGCAAGTGACATTCATCATCCCTGGTTGCAGCTCCAGTGGCCTTGTGGGATACTGTAGCGTCCATCTGAAAATTCAGTGTAGCATACTGAAATTTCACAGAATGTAGTATATCATCCAAGTACTATCTGCCTACTATCTCTTCCATACTGTAGACAGAGACATACTGCTCACTTTGCATACTATATTTCACCTACTACATACCAAACAAATATACATTTTGGTTATTCCCATTGTGGAACATCTTAATCTCTTACAGAGTCATATGCCATTCTGCAAGTTGTGCTACAAACATCAGTTCCATGTCATATGCTCACTTTTTGATTTTTTTTCCCCTTTCTCCCTAAGGCTGTGGCCTTTACTACCATCAGTGCTGTGCCTTTAACATTCCGAACAACTGCAGCGGGGTATGGAGAAGAAGGCTGTCCAATGTTTCACTGACAGGCCTGACCACCACTTGCTCTGTGTTGGTTGAACCTTTACTTACCACCTTTGATGAGAATCTGTTGGTATGTACATTCACCCTGGCTTCTCCAGAGCAGCAAACAAGCATATGTACACACCTTATATCCTACAAGCCCAATGTTTGTCACTTACATTCATCAACTGCCTTATTAAAAACCTCCACAAATTATCTAAATGTGAAGATTTTCAAAACAGGGAAAATTCTTCCCACACAAAAAGGCTCAGATCATCATTAGAAAGACCACCATTAAAATATATATTCACCACATGCATTTTAAAGATTAATCTTTGTTGTCTATAGATGTAAGTAAAATTTTCTATACTTGAAGAAAAATCATTCAAACTGGTAAAACACTGTTAATTGTTGAATGATACTAGTCTTTGTTCTGTGAAAAAGGGAGGTGATTGATTCATAGTGAATGCTAGCTTCTAGCACTCCAGCCCAAGCTGCTACAATAAATGCAGATTTTGCTTTAGTATTGAAACATTTGAATGAACTAATAATGAAAAATGTATTTGTCAGTGTTTTAGCAATATAAAAGGACCTGGAAAACATATAGTCTGTCTATCTCTCTATCTATCTGACTTATTTAAATTTCTTTTTTGTAATGATTTGCCATTCCAGGTCACTCTACTAAAGTCATCAACACTTAAAGTTGGGATTCATATGAGTGGAAAAAAAAAAATCAAGTACCAAAAATAAACACACAAAATCAAACCAATACAATACAGTTCCTACCGTGTTTGTGTCAAAATTCTTTGTACACCCCGTGGAGAGATGCTGAAGCTGTTTGGTGAGCTGTGAAGCACCATGTGAGATCTGAATTTTAAAGTGAGGAACAATTAGCAGTACATGTTGATGCCAGCATTGTAGCCAAAATTGTATATTTACATGCACTTTATCAGTTTTTTGCAATGTCTGTTTCAGAAAAATGTTTTAGTTATATACCTCCTGTGAAAATGTCTATCTCTTCTAACTCCAATTGGGCAGATTCAGTTTTGGATCTCCACACACCAAACCATCTCATAGCAGAATATCTGTTGATTAAACTTCCTCCTTCCTTCCTTCTCTGCATGTGTCCTGGTACTTTTTATATGTCCAGTCACCATTGAACCCCAACATGGCGGTAGGTTGTGTTAAAAATATAGCCATAGTTTTGAAAGTAACATACCACCAATGTTTATATAACATTAAATTAAAAGAAGGTGTGGGTAATGTGAAACATAATAGCCTTCCTTGTCCACATGAAATCTACAAACAAGATTTTGATACTTCTCCAAACCACAGAGGACACAGTTATGAAGAATAACAAGAAAGTATTTTTTTTACAATTTTTATACATATTTATTAATAACTGCACTGTGTTCATTCACCACCAGTGATTGTAAGCAAGACAGCGCTATACTGTGGTCAAGCCATCCACAAAGAGTTTCGGGGTTTGCAAATACAATGGCATGAAGGTAGCACATGTATTCACTCAAATCTTTGCAATAAGACAAGTCTCCCATTGCAATTTGAGAATGTTCTTCTATAAGTAGCCCACACAAAGTTTCTATAGGGGAAATTAGGGTTATTAAAACCTATATTTCTCTCCATAACCTATCCCAGAGGCCACAAGAACAAGGCAGGGAACAAACCAGGATGGGATGCCAACCCATTGCAGGGCACACTCACACAAGCACACCTATGAGCAATGTGACAACTGCAATTAACCTTAGCATGTTTTTGGATGGGGGGGGGGCAGGGATGAAAGTGGAGTACCCAGAGCAAAACCAAAGACGATGCAGGGAGAACATGCAAACTCCACACACACAGAACCCTGGAAGAGATTTGAACCCAGGTCGTGTATGACAACAGTGCTAACCACTGCACCACCATACCACCCCTTATACTTCTACAATAATGCATAATGTCTCTCCATTCCAGATTTATTCTTCTGTATTTTTTAATGGTACCATTTAGAAATTTACATATCAGATACTTTGAATTTTTTAAATTCAGGAACACTTCAAAACCAACCAAACAGATGTTACTTGCTTTTGCTGAAAGATATTATTTATTAAAATAATTGCAAAATTTTACCAAAAGCTAATGTATTGAGACTTACGGTGCAGATTTTGTCAATTCATTTATATTAAAAACATTTCAGTTTAATAGGGTATCTGGCTGCTAAGTAGCATCTGTTCCACAAGAAAAGACTTGAAATAATAAGACTAGCAGAAATATATGTAATGTCACAGAATGCACCCAGAAGCATTTCTTCTGATTCTTTTTCACTCACCATTTTGTGCACCCCAATGAAATGGTGCCCAAAGCGATCGCCTATCTCACCTATAGGGTGGGACAGTTTGGGTATGGACAATTGTCACGCCCACGGAGGCGGGGCCCGACAGGTGCAGCTCATCGACTGACAATTAACCCCCCTTATAAGCAGAGCGATCACAAAACGTCCTCGCGAAGTATTGAGCCAATGTATCATTGCCATACCGAGCGTTCTTCTTGTCTCTCGTCTGCCCACCTTTCCCTGCCTCGCCTCTTAACCATGTGTGCGATCCTTACCTGCTTACCTTCCCTCCTCAGACCAGCTCCCGTCCTTAACCCACCTATCCTGCTGAGCCCGGCGTCTCCTGTTCTCCCTTCCTCATGTGCCCCGGTCCTGTGTCTTCTTGTTGGACGGATCCCCCTGGTAACGAACCCTGCCTTCGGACCAAGACCACGATTCCTGCGCGCCCCTTCAGTACCTCGTCCTCGGCTCCCCTTCTCAGGGATTGCACCCACGTCCACAACACTCTCCATCTGCGCCCTGGCTAAGGAGACAGCGCTCCTTCGCTGCACGGAGCCACATCCTGTCTTTGCTTGTTCTCCGCTACCCTCATTAAAGACTCATTGCCCCTGCATCCCTGGATCACTGTCTCCCTTTTTACCCATGTCTGACAGACAATAATGTTGATATTTATTTGTTTGTTTGTTTATTGATCGATTGGATTTCGATTTGATTCAAGGTTGGTATCAATCCCGATATTCAGTGCCAACCCAGCTAGTGGATCGATCTCTCCATTTATATTGTTTGGGCCCCTTCTCCTATCACCCAGCAAACTAACATTTTAGTTCAAAAGAATCAATATTTCAGTATCAATCCACATATCCCTAAATACAACTTATAATGAGAGTAGCCTACCAGGTAGGTATTCCTGAAAGTGAGTTTGGGTAACCTTAATTCCAAGACAGTGGTAATAAGTTAGCTTTATATGCAGACACTCCTCACTTAATGATGTACCTGTTTAAGGATCGCCTGCACTTAGACCAGCTCTCTGACCAGTTGGTATTGTGTGCTGTACGAGAACTTTGGTCATGGAAACAGCAGCATGGTGTTTCTATTCTTGTCTGTTTGTTCTGCTCTCTGATTTATTTAGGTCGGCAAAAGAAGGTTGAATATTGTGTGCAGTTATTGACTTTTATTTTTATATGCCATATCGGTTTATGCTGAACTTGCAATTGACTTTTATTTCGATATCTTGCCTTTAGTTTGATGCATATTGTTGGACAGGGAACCTCCAGTAGTGTGTAAAGCACGGACGTATGCAAGGTTAAAGTTTTCCTGTGTCATACTTGCATCTTTGAAAGCAGTGACTGTAAGTTTTTCTTGTTTCATATCTTAGTATGTATAAGTGACATATTTATTTTTGATGTGCTGTTTAGTTCCTACAGTACACTACTGTATAAACATTAATAAATATACTAAAAATCTTGTAAATGGTGCAACAGTCACATGAAAACAATATCTAAAGATGGTTGACACAAACCCACTGGAACAGAACTCAGTTGCTAAGTTTATAGACAAAGCAAAAGTATTGCAAGATCTCACAAAATAACTCAGTATTTTTATCTCCTCCCATGTTCCCATAAGGGCCCCATTGATAACTGCTTCTCATGGTCAAGTAAATTTTTATCATTTATGTTATTCCATTTTACTGTGTATTGTGCATGGCTGAGATTACAATAAAGCTTTACTTGATTTGATGAGATAGCTGCAAATCTATTGGTACATATAACAGTCATTGCAAGCAATAGTCGAATGGGAAGGCTGGATGCTCATATTTAAATGAAATTACTTTAGAAATAGAATACTGAAGCATCCCTTCAGAATCACATTTTAGGAAAATGTATGGCCTGTATTTCAAAAAGTAACAATATCACAGTCCAAAGCTATCTTGGTAATTAATACAACAAAGCTGATTTAAGATGGTATATGGAGAAAGAAAGAATAATGGGTTTGAAATAACATATCTCTTGACATGCAGTGCTGCACTCAAATATTTATTTAATATCTATTTATTATATTTAATTTGATGATATATCCATCATCTTTTTTAAAGCACTAATTGAAACTGAAATGCACAGCTTTAGTTATCTTACCTTCCATACCTCATCTACCCTTTCTTCACTTTCCCATGTAATTATACCCTTAGTGTATACAACCAATTCCTGAACTGAATATAAACCGTACATGTATACACTACCAGTCAAAAGTTAATGCACACCACAGGTTTTTACCGCTTTTCCATTTATTTCATAATCTGCAGATTTTTAATTCTTGTTAAGCACTGGAAGGTTACGTGAGCAACTATAAATTATCGATCCCCGTGGGGAAATTGTCTTTACGCCTCCCTCAACTTGCTCTTTGTAGAGTAAGTTGTTTGCGAAGGGCAGCCACTTGTAGCAGCACCCAGGGAGCTGGGGGTTAAGGGCCTTGCTCAAGGACCCACAGACATGCTGAGGCTGGGTTTGAACTGGCGACCTTCTGATTACAGGCACACAGGCTTAGCCCACTGTGCCACATGACAAATAAAACAAATTTCCTTTATAATATAGAAAGAGTATGTATCAATGCATGTCTGGCATCCTATTAACTGATTGTGTGGTGATGGCATAGTCGTTTAACTTTAAATCCCATGAAACAGAGCAGTATTTAATGTCTCTTGTAGAAAGAATGCCTCAAATTTGCTCTGCTTCTACAGTATAACTGCTAGAGGAGTTTACTTTGATTAATCAAACATATGACATTTTCTTGCTAATAGTGTTACTCAAATGGTGAAATAAATGGTAAATTTATTTGTTAGCAAAGAATATTGGGTGTATTTTTAGTTAATGTTAAGTGAGTAACATGCACATGTAGAAAATATCAGTGTGTGCAAAAATTTGGACTGGTAGTGTACAGGATATGCTATATATCTTAAGGGATGCCTCTCCTGGAGCCGACACCTTATCGTGGTGGAGGGGTTTGCGTGTTCCAATGATCCCAGGAGCTAAGTTGCCC
>JAODJU010000025.1:7931428-7942581 GCA_026776725.1 Gnathonemus echidnorhynchus
GGAGCCGACCATTCGGCATAACAATTGGTTAATAATCAGCATTAAATAATAATTAATTGAACTTCAATTAATTTCAAGCATATTGGTGGAGAATATAAATTTATCTGAGCTAATAATTCCTACACCACCATTATGTTCAGCCGAGGGACCAAACAGTAAAAGAGATGACTGACAAACTTATCACCTAGGGGTATGGATCAAGCGAGAAAACAACGATGGTGAATGTTTGAAGAAATGGTGATGCTTAAGTGACGAGATATTGTTAAACGATAACAAAATGTATAAAAATTAGTGTAACACTGTATTGGACACACTCCTGCAGGGTGTCCAGCCTTGGCTGTAGCCTCACTGTTGCAATAAAGGCTGAATCTACACAAGCGGCTCCTGACTCCTGATTGGCAGGGAAGAAAAAAACACAACACGAGTGCATCGATACATGTACCCCTGTATCAATCTAAATGTAAAGTTATAAAGGGGGTTTGAAGTGCTATGCTTCTGGACTGCTGCATGTCTACAGTGTTCTCTGTGTACTGTACTAATAACCGGGAGCATCAGTTGAACTGGCGTTTAATATGGTGATCTGTATAAGCAATGCTCGAAGTGGAGAAATAAAAGTATGTGAGGTGAAAAGGTGCAAGCACATCATCTACAGAAGCACTGCTGTTCTACCTAAGCCTTTTGAGGTAAAGCAGACGTGTGATGAGGTAGCAGTGAGTGTGTCCTCATTTTCTGGCATCATTAGATCACCCGCTCAGTGCCGTAAGTGGTACAATGATGTCAGAACACGGGAAAAACAGAAACTCACTGAAGAACAAGCACAGTGCTTAGGAATGGGGACTTAATTATGCTTGTATGTTTTTTAAATTTTAATTCTGGGTCTGCAGCAAAATATAAATAAACGTTCAATCTTTGTTCAAATAAAACACAACCTACAGTGTTTTTCACTCCCTACAGGAAATACGCAACACCTTGTTCTTCTGTTACTGATGGATTTATTCCTTTTTAAAGTCTTTCACCGTCTTTAAACAGCATCGGCATTCTTTTCTTATATCCACCGTCGAACTGCAGCGAAGGCATTCACGTTACATATAGTGAAAACTTAAAATACAACAAAACATGAATAAACTTAAACATACCTCGCTGGCTGCATACAATCGAGAGGGAATGAGTCCTTTTAGAAAATATACCAGTCTCAAAAAAAAAAAAGGGTGAAACTTAAATAAAACTCTTTTCTACCCCCTTTGCTGGAGAGTCCGCTCTCTTCCTTATCCTTTTTTTTGCGTCCGTAAAGGGAGAGGGCAAACTAAACGGGTTCGGGTGCAATAAAAATTGGAAACTAAGTTTGCGATTCCAAAAACAAACTGACCTAATTAAATTATGAAACCAAAAATAAAATATAAATTACACAAAATTATGTGTGACAGTTACAGTGTTTAAGGTGTTTTAAAATGTTCAAATTAAAGGCAATAGGGCTCTTAGATTTTTCAATATATCGCAATTTAGATTCATTACCAGGCTACAGATGATTCAGCTCTTCTGCCAGCTGATCCCTCCTTGCCCGTGCTACTGCCAGGATATGCTCCTTTGTTGGCATTGGCACATGCAGTTCAGCATCATGCCTTATAAACTTCTTTCTGTTGTTCATTTATGTCCAACAGACATCCATCATGCATGGCAAAGTTACGCAACGTACAACATGCAACAAAGAATGCCATGACCGTCAGATGGCTGTATTCTATTGTTCCACCTGACTTATCTAATTATCTGAAATGCATTTTTAGCAATCCAAATGTCCTTTCAATTACAGGACAGTATGTGCTTGACTCGGTATAATGAACTTGAAAGATTTTTTAATGATATGGTTTGTTCGTTACTTAATATACTGTATATCGTTTTTATTTTGCTGTTTCATTAAATAGTATGATTATGTTAAAGGGCCAGGGGTCTCATGTATAACGCCTTGCGTAGAACAATGTGCGTAGAAATCTGTTATGTCTTCTAATGACGCTAAAGCATCCATGGTAGTTGGAATAGTTTGGCCATTCTGTGCAGCATTTCATTGTTACAGATTGATTACAATCATGTGCCTTGAATTTGTCAGCAAATTTGTAATTAATTTCGGTATACTTGATAAAGCCCACATCATAGATGCAAATATAAAAAAGAAAGGGAAACCACACAGAATCAGTAGCACTGCTTTGAGGCTGGGTGCTGCCCATTTGCAAAACCCAGCAGAAATGCGTATGTATAGCCTGCGTACGCATAGGCTGAGGCTGCCCTGGAAATATGCATGGCTTTATGCCAAGTTTTGTTTTTATATATCTCGACCTGAGCATGGAAAGGGGTGTACACAACATTTTTGTGCTTATGTACCGTTTATACATGAGCCCCCAGATGTACTCCATAATAAAACATATATAGTAAATAAAATAAAATAATAAAAAGCCATTACCTCAAACGCATACATGTGTCAATAACAAGTGTTTTAGAAACATGCATACACATTTCTAAAACACGCCACTTTGCGTCACTGACTTTAGATTTTTGTTGGTCAAAAGTACAATGTTTTTTCAATGCCTTAAACTAGGAATGTGCCAACACTGCATTCAGCCATGCCTCATTTGAAAAACACCACTCATGCAAGCGGAAAGTGGGTGTGAAATCATTTGCTATTTTGGCAACATGCACATTGTGTGAAAATGAGCAATGCGCTGGTACAAAACTAGCAAAACCACTTTGCATCATGCTTTGCACTGGTGGAAAATAGGGCCCTTTATTACATTGACAGCAACAGAGAATAGGGTTTCCACCATCATCTTGTATATTACAGGATGCAGCATGTTCCAATACGGGATTGTCCCATGTTATAAAGGACGGGTGGCAGCCCTAACAGAGAGTTGTCAACATTCCTCCACAACTTATACATCAAGATTACATGCAGTCAGGCAACACTGTATTTTACAAATTTGCATTTGTAGATAAAATACATGTAATTGTGAATTATACAGCAAAAACGAAGGATGATTCTTAGATCAGCATTTCTGTGTAATAGACATTACATTATGATTAATTTTCCAATGAGGATCTTATCGGTTGTTTCAGGCTGCCAAAAGCATTTCTGATGGACTATTTTGATGAATTGGCCCCTGCCCTTGAACAACCTACATTATAAAATCATGCTGTCAGTGTCCAATTCCAAGTTCTGACAACTCTTGGATTCCTGGTGACAGGAACATACCTAAAGAAACTGGCTGAATGGTCAAGGATATCCCAGCCCACACTGAGTTCCATCATCCCTCAAACAGTGGCTGGCATAAACCGAATGTCAAGACAATACATTGGTTTCCACATGGCATGGAAGTAGAGGTCAGGTCAGGCCAGTTTGGGAAGCATGCGCTGATGCAGCACGTTGCCACACACACCATATGGCGAAACTTCTCAGGATCCTGGCTGGCAACCCCCCAGGTAGACACACAGTCCAGTCCCACACTTTGGAAATGGCCATCCATCTGCTACAGCCAGGTGTTATGGGGGCTTTCCCTTGGCCTGGTCCAGCTGCTCGTGTCCTCAGCAATGAGGACCCTGTGAGCCGGATCACCTTTAGGGAAACGCGCCACATGACTGTGGTGCCGTAACTGATGCTCCTTCACAATGCAGGTAATGTGCCTCATTCAGGAATCCTCTAGCAACCACTCGTTCACACAAACCAGTGGTACCCAAGGATTCTCCAAAGTCCAGTCTTTGTCTCAGCTCACTGGATAGTGTCCATGTCTCACAGCCATACAGCAAGACAGGGAACACCAAGATTCTAAAGACTTGGACCTTCGTCCTTTTGCAAAGATATCGGAAGCACCATAGACCTGTTTCCAGCAACCTTATGACCCCCCATGCTCTCCCAATCCATCTACTGATTTCACTGGAGACATGATTTTCGCTGCCAAGGTAAGTAAATCTCTCGATGAGATGAATATTCTCCTTGCAGACAGACACATTACTGATGGCTGTGCCTAAGAAGTTATTAAGCTGTTTTGTTACAACTGCACCTGCATTATGTAAATGGATTTATGAAAAATCAATTCCATTTTATTTCTACTTACTCAAATTTGAATTGCAATTCTGCACCATGTTTTCAACCAGTTTTATGAATTGAATTTGAATTCCAAGGTCATTCTCAATTCAATTCTGAATTGCGCACAACCCTGTTATGTACTCAAATAATATACAGTAAAATCCAGTTATAACGGACTACAAGGGACCAGGCAAAACAGTCCATTATGTCCAAAGTCCGTTGTTGAATGCCCAGAACACAACTACAGGACACCATTTACTCATGTCACTTCCCAGCAGAGACACTTGTGGTATAGATTATTATATTGTACATGTAGTAATCCAACTTTACCTGACCAGATGCATGACTATTAATAATCCCGACTACGAATCTGTGCTGGATATCACTGGCACACCATGCACCTTGTAGGTGGTGTCTGCATGTCTGTTATAGCTGAACAAAACTACAGCTAAAAGCAGCCCTGGGGACCAAACTGTTTGTCCGTTATAAGTGAAATCCCATTATATGCGAGTCTGCTATATCCAGTGCTTTTTCTGCAAGTTCGTAAAGGCGCACGGCTGGGACCAACGGACCTCATCTGTTATAGACGATATTCCGTTATAAGCAAGTCCACTATAACAGGATTTTACTGTATACATATTAAAACAACAAGCTCTACTTGTGCTAATTTATAGGCTTATAGTTTTACATTGTTGCATTGACCTTATTATTATTATTGTTTCATCATCAGCATTATTGTCTTGTCCAAAAAAAGAATGTGTGTACTTTTTAGCAATATTTGTGTCTCTGTGACAGGTCAGCAGGTGAAAGTTCAAATAAAGAACAAAATAGAAAATAATGAGTGGGTCAGAATACTTTATTTGGAATACAGTATACTTTAAATTTAGTGGCAAGATTACAAACTACTTTAGTGAAGGGATTCGAGAAACACTCAATAATTAATGTAAGTGCTCGAAAACTACCCCTCCACGAATCGCCATCTTATCGTGGTGTAGCGATTTGTGTATCTCTATGATCCTCGGAACTATGTTGTCAGGATCAATTGCCCCAGATTGGGTCTCCGTTATGTAACACTCGTTTCACTGAGAAACAGGGAACATAAGCTACTGGACCAGTTCTAGGTTCAGGAGGAGTGGTTTGAATAGCTTAAACAACGGACAAATAGACCAGAGACAAAACCTTGCGTTTATAGCCTGCAATTTTACTGAAATTACACATACAATAACACACAATTACACATACACACACACAACAGTAGAAAAATCAGTTTGACTCAACTTCCCCTTTTTGCCTTTTTTAGATTCAGGATAGGTTTTGGTAATAACTATCCTAATTTTATTTAGTTTTGTCAATTAGGTGTTGTTTTTTTTCTAAGACTGGTCTGTATAACTGCTCTTGGATTAATAGTTAGATTTACTAAACTATTTACTCCTTTTTTTTCTTCAGTAACTCTCAATTTGAAAGAGACTACAACTCTTACTATAGCATCTTTCTTAAGTGTACTGACCCTTTAAATCAGCGTTCTTTTAGAATACAGCTGAAAATGTACTATTCAACTCGAACCATATGAACAACATGAAAAAAGAACTCAATAGTGAACAGTACATCACACAGGATATCCTTATAATATGCTTCAGTTCAGTCCTCATTCATTTAATCAATGAGAGGTAATTGCATAATCCTACCACAGTAATGGTGAGATGGTCTTCCAGTGGGAAAAATAAGGTTCAAACCGTGTCTCTTGGAACAGGTTGTGACGTCTCACTCTCTTAAGGTGCGAAATCCTTGGGCAAAGCTTGCCGTCCGATGTCCTCGTGCACGCGCATCTCCTCACCCATGCACACGAGCTGATGAAACTTCCGTCTTTATCCCTCGATGCCCGGGAAACACTCCCTGGTGAAAGAAAAACCTGGCCAAAACTTCTCTGGTTAAGGTCGCTACCGTTTCAACAATCTGCAACACTGTTTTGACTGGAAAAGATCTGAAATTCACTTTGAAAAGTAGAAAATTATTCCAACTTCGCGTCTCTGCTGCTTCTTTAGCCTGCTGCCGTGAGACTCTCTCTATCTCGTATGCACTACCCTACTGTGCATGTGCGAGGATGAGGGAGGGACACACTGCAGGAAGGTTACACCAAAATCATAAAATTTTTACAATTAAATGTTTTAACGTGTAAATTAGACTATTTCACAAATCGTTGTTTTATATGTTATCTTATAGTTAATTATTTATTATTTAACTATTTATTTATTTTACTATTTATAATATTTGTAACCTGGATTACAAACAGAGATACCAACTAGTCAGGCTCACCCCAACATGTGGTTCGGTCTCTGGAAACAAACTGCTGGAGAGGGGCTAGACTATTCTACTCTGGAGTTGCCTATGGTGAGAGGCATCCGACAGGGGTGGGTCTACTTATAGATCCCCAATGCTGTGGCAGTATGTTGGACTTCACCCCGGTGAACGAGAGGGTCACCTCCCCTTCACTTCGAGTTCCACACTGTTGTCTGTGTGTATAAGCCAAACACCAGTTCAGAGTATCCAGTATTCTTGGAGACCTTGGAAGGGGTGCAGGAAGGTGCTCCCCTCTGCATACTCCATTGTTCTGCTGGGGGATTTTAAGGCTCATGTGATTAATGACAGTGAAGTGTGTAAGGGTGTGACTGGGCAGAATAGCTGGCCCTATCAGAATAGTTATTTTAGTTATTGGACTTATATGCTAACCACATTTTCTCCATAAAGAACACTATCTTTGAGCATAAGAGTGTTCATAAGTGCACCTGGCACCAGAGCACCCTAGGCCACAGTTTGATAATTAATTTTGTAATCGTCAGATCTGTGTCTGCCTGTTTTGAGCACTCGGGTGAAGAGAGGAACTGAGGTGTCAACTGATCACCACCTGGTGGTGAATTAGATCTAATGGCAGGGGAAGATGCCAGATATGCATAGTTAGGTTATGCTGGGAACATATGTCGGAGGCCCCTATCCCGGAGATCTTTACTTCACACTTCTGGCAGAACTTATCTTGCATCCCGATAGAGTTAATGGACACTGAGTCTGAAAGGGCCATGTTCCAGTATTCTATTACTGAGGTGGCTGTGCGAACATGAGACAGTATGTGCCTGTCACAGTGGCAATCCCTGAACTTGGTGGTATACACCATCAGTAAAGGGAGCTGTCAGGCTGAAGAAGGAGGCCTTCCTGGCTTGGTTAGCTTGTAGGACTCCTGAAGCAGCTGAAAGGTACCAGCAGGCCAAGTGGAAGGTGCTAATCGACTCTCAAGGCATCAGTGTCAAGAAATCCTGCACTATTACCATGGACAGTGCCTAGTCACATTGCACTTAGAAAGCTCATCTTAAAGCCATGTCTTAAGGGATTGTTCGGGGACCACATGTAAAAAAGCAAACAACTTTAGTAAGGTAGACCTTTCAAGTCTTCATAAGACCCTAAAAGACACCATTATTGGGAAACCTATCTGAGCAAGCCACTTCACACACTTAGGGGTTCTTAGTCTTCTCATGGTCATGATTTATTCCTTAAGTGCTTAAAGGAGACTCTCCAGTGTGCAGTAAGGTTGCTGACATACAGGTGTTGCATCTTTGAGATGTATGCTGTACCATTTCAGTCCTCCAGAGATCTGAGAACCCATTCCTGATGGTGCTGAGATGGCTCTACTGAATGCTTCATAACATTTTCCTAATCTGCTTCCTTGTTGTTCGCTTACAAACTCAGGCTGTGCTCTTTCCTTCCATTCTTTCAGCATATTAACAGGGTATATTTGACTGTCTTTAATTTTATCTTGGTGTGATTTCTCATAGTTCACAAAGCCTGCTTGTTGGACCTCTTCATAGAACCTTGCCATTTTGCCAGAGTTTACTGCTAGAGTTTGGCAGTAGAAGAAAAACTTTTTAGCCTGAGGTGAATTCTCAGGATCATGCATATTTATCATACAACAGTTTTTTGATCCTTCTACTCGCTGCTTGAACCTTAAAATGACATTTCTCAAATTGCTCTCATGTATAAAACATAGTCAGTCACTTTTTCTGGCAAACCTTGCAGATCTTTACTCATCCTGGCCATCCACAGAAAATATCATGAATTGTTTTTCCATATAAAAGCTCAAATGGGGAAATGCTGTGGATGTCAAATATGCAAACAACAATAAAGGAAGCCACTTACCCCAGTCCTTCCCAATATCTTCCAGAAACTTAGGGAGCATATTCCTGAGTCTTGTTAAACTGCCATTTAAGTCTGAGGTGCCTGTTTTCAGACCAATGATGCCCAACTCTTGATGAGACATCACCAAGCTTCAGGGAACCTTCTTTCATAATCACCAATATATATTGGTACCCTGATCTACTCTTTTCTATTTTACCCACTATATCCATAGCTAGCATGTTTTTCACACAAAGAGTAAGACTTTACAGTACACAACTAGATCTTCACACTTTTTTGGCCAAAAGAATCTAGAAATAATCATGTGGTAAGTAGCATGTTGGTCCATGTTTCCTGTCAATACTGGCTAAAGATTTTGTTTATGTCATTGCCATGTCATGTATATCCATCCAACTTTCAACCACTTTTCCTGGTCAGAGTTGCCTGGAGATTATCCCAGGCAGTATAGGCACAGAACTGGGATATAGCAGTCCATCACGGGGCATAGACATGCACAGACTCACACAAAAAAGCATTCTCTGTACGCAATTTAGAGATGCAATTTAGACTAAAATTATGTCTCTGAAGTATGGCACAAAGCCAAAAAACCCGGAGGAAGTGTGTGAGACAAAGATGCTGCCCACTAAGCATGGACAAACTACCCCTACATATAACGTGTGCAATGAATTTATCTTGTTCTGTAAATATTCGAAGAGAGTAAAACTGCATGATTAGCTGTTTGTCATTTTCTAGCATTGCCACATCTCTTTTTTTTCACGATGTCCCATAAACCCCAAAAAGGAATATTGTTTTCATTAAATATGATGAGTTCTGTAGTTCTTAGAGATTCTCACAATGTGTATGACCTACAATCAAAATAAGTCAAACACATGCCCAGTATGGAATATTGATTTGTCATATTACTTTCACATTGTATACAGTAGTAAAGTATCCTTTAGAATAGCCTAAATTCCTTATTCAATGTTGTAATTTTGATAAAGGCCCGTATTCGCAAAGCATTTTATTTTACCTCTAAGACTACGTCTAAATCGCACTAAAAGTTTTTAACTAAGAGTTTTTTCCTAAAACCTATTCACAAAGTGGCTGAGAGCAACTTTTACTTAGGAAAAAGCCAACTCTGTTGGTTTACTCTGTTGGAATAGAGCCAACAGAGTGAGACTCCATCACCTTGGCTGACGTCAGTTCTCGTACACAAGCTTGCCTACAAACCACAGGTGAAAATGTACAAGCAATATGTCATAAACACAAATACAGTGGAAACTGCTTATAGTGATCCTGGTTATAGGGATCAACTGCTGATATAGATGAAAAAGCTTTGAACAGAATCATTCTAGTTTTTATTTATTTTTACTTTACTTTGATCACCTTACTTTGCCTTGCAGCAACCTGTCTGCTTCTAGCCAGCTAACTGAGGCTAATGCTGCGTGCACAGAAAACATGATGGGAAAAAGAAAGTCATTTTCTCTGAATGACAAATATAGCTTATGATAAACTGTCAAAACTGAGCAAACAAGACACACCAGCGAAATTACATTAAGGTAAATTTTAATTATATTACAAATAATAACAATAAATATACAAATGTCAATTACATGGTAATCTGCCTGACACATAAAGAAAAAGATAAAAATTGGTTATAATGATCACTTTAAGTGGTTTACACTGCATATGGTTGGGTTGTTTCAGTTTGTTGGAGATGTTATTGCATCAATATTCCCTCCTGACTAAGGCATTGTCCTTTAAGTAATTCAGCGTTCGTTTAACATTTCCAAGACATTGGGACATGGATTGACAGCAGTCATTTTGTGACTGTTTGTGAATTGGTCTTAGTGACTTAGGAGGGTCCCAACTATTTTTTAGTTCTCCCAGACTTAGGTGCTACTTTTGGCGCTAAGGGGCTTTGCGAATTGCTCTTAGTCAAAAAAATTAGGAGTCCTACATTTAGGATGGGCATGCCCATTATTTTTAAGAGTTTCTCCTAAATCAGCAAGTTAGGAGCTACTTTTATCCTTAAAATGCTTTGTGAATACGGGCCCTGGGCCGGTATGCATAAAACTTCCTAAGAATGGTCTTAAGAATGGTTGTGACTTAAGAATTGGTCGTGACTTAAGAGTTAAAAAAATCTTAGCAAAAAGTAGGACCTAAGAGCATTGTATAAAGATAGTAACTTTCAGCAAGTCTAAGCCCAATTCCTAAGTGCTGACAGAGCCAGCATTTAAGTGTTGTGAAATGAGGACTACAAATAAAATCCCACCCCAAATACTGAGTTCAACCAATAGAGGAGCTGCACGGTGAATATATTACCCATTAATGTAGAGCAGGGGTAGCCAATCTTATCTGCAAAGGGCCGGTGTGTATGCACTTTTTGCTAACATTTTTTTAACTCTTAAGTCCAAGTGTACGACCATTCTTAGGACCATTCTTAGGAAGTTTTATGCATACCGGCCCTGGTTTCTAACTAGAGGAATGTCCATTACCAGTAATGGCATCAACTAAATATTTCCTCTTAATTGATGCTTCAGCCTATTGGTTTTTCCCCTGACTTGAATATTCATTCTTTTCTCGGTTCCTCTTTGTTTGTCCATGCTGTCATACCAGACAGTTTTATATGGTGCTCACAGAAAGTCTAGTGAAGCTTGCTTAATTCAGTAAAAAATGTTGCAAATTTATTGGTTCAACATCATTAGTCCATTGACAAGCAATGTTTAACATACATATACATATCTTTCACACAGACATTTTCTTTTTATTCAGTATCTTAATTTTTTTGACTCAGTTTTTTGAGTCAATTCTGTTCTTGCCATTTTGCTATTACAGTAAAACCAGTGTAAGTCGACACTCGCGGGACCAGCTTAAAAGTGACGACTTAGAGAATTGACGAGATACACCTAAGTCGACACTTTGG
>JAODJU010000025.1:7942681-7956804 GCA_026776725.1 Gnathonemus echidnorhynchus
AAAAAAGTGCACGACTTTGCGCAGTTAGTTTCCTCATTAAACATGTCTATCCTTTATACAGGCTTATACGTCGACAATGTTGTAATCACTAGGGGCTTATGTTGTCCTTGCATACAAGGCTGTGTAATACGACAGTTATTTTATTTTCCGTGATCACTATATTCTGATTGTGAATTTGGCTTGTAAGCTATCTGTCTGCTAACAACATAAACAACATGTTAATGAAAGGTTTTGGGCCTTGTACACTACTCATCATACCATGAAGCACTTAGTTCATAGTGTTTTTTTTCTTTCAAAATATATTAGAGTGTAATTGTTTTAATGTGCATGTAATACTGGAATTGCAGAATGAATTGAAGATGAAGGGACTATAATAAAAATGCAAACCTTGCATTTTTTCTTCCGTTTTAGTAATTGCTGTCTGATGGCTGAACAAAAATCTGATCCTGTATGGCAGCATTACACCAAACCAACACCAGGAAAAGCCAGGTGCAATATCTGCAGCAGGTTGGTGAGCTTGGGAGCTGAAGGAGTTTGCTGCTAAAGAGATTCTGATGCTGCTATTTTTATTGTTTATAAGTTGAAGTTGTTTACAAGGTGTGTTTTTGTTAAGTTTATATTTAAATTTACACAAGTCAGTATTCAATAAATGTTGAGAAATTTTCTGTATCGTTTGTTATTATTAGTGTGATATTTTATCATGCAAATAGAGGGGAAAACATCCAATTTTCGGCCAAAAAATATTGGCAGCATATATCGGCCATCGGCTGACCCTGACTCCTAAATATCGGCATCGGCTATTAAAAAACCCATATCGGTCGACTTCTATAACGCGCTATACCAAAATAAATTTGTTTGTTTGTATGAATAAGCTGAGAAATAAAAATGGAAAACATCCTAGGAGCTACTTGTCTGCCCAGGCAAATTAAATACTGGGTACCTGAAAACTAATTTTGAATTAGAATTTAAATGATAGAGGTTTACTTCATCAGACTCTTATTACATTACAGGAATAACAGAAACATGGTTGAGTGACAAAGACAGAGAAGAATAGGGACCGGATAGGCAAGAAGGGAAGTGGTGTTGCATTATATGTAAAAGAAAACTTGCGGGCAAGGGAACTCGTTGATAAAAATAAGAGTACAGAAGCTACATGGTTAAAACTAGATGCTAAAAACCCAAATGGCCTAATTGTTGGTGTTTGTTATAGAGCACCTAATGTAGTTGCAGAGGAAAGCAGAATGCTATACAACAATCTCAGGATTATGATTAAAAAAATGATGTGGTAGTTATGGATGATTTTAATTTACTTGGGATTCAGTGGGGCATAGTCTCAGGCTCTACTGTAAATGAAATTGAGATGGTGGAATTAGTATAGGATTGCTTTTTTACTCCGTTTGTTAAAATCATTCTTGATCTTGTTTTCTCTAATAACCAGGATAGGATTGGAAAATTTGAGGTTTGAGATCCACTTGACAGTAGTGACCATAATGTGATTAAATTGGAGGTTAATTTTATTGTCCGAAGAGCAAAGTCCAAAACAAAAATATACTATGTTAGGATGGCTAACTTTAATGGTATGAAACTGAAACTAGAAACTATAAATAAATAACAAAACTGTTGAAGAGGCATGGGAATTTTTTAAAAGTACATTATTGCAAATGCAAGAGGACTTCATACCTCTTTCCAGCAAAACTAAATCTAGGAAACTGTAACCAAAGTGGTTTACTACAGAAATTAAAGAATAAAGTCAAGAAGAAAAGGGCTAAGGATGACATTAAAAGTTTCTTACGATACTTTAACTCCAAAAGAACTCTAAAAGCCAAAGATACTCCTGCAAGTGCAAGAGGGCTTCTTACACTGTATTGGGACACCTGCCTTTACACACACAAACTTTAATGACATCCCATTCTTAATACATATACAGTAAAACCGGTCTAAGTCGACACTCGTGGGACCAGCTTAAAGATGACGACTTAGAGAATTGACTTATGTCTATCTCGCCGTTTTGTCGACTAGTAAATATAACACCAGGGAGCGACTAGTGCGATAGGTGGGGATTCCCCGTTTCTACATTGCCGTGGTGACAAGCAGGCGGTGTGAAGCGGGAATGCAGCGATTGGGGTATCGACTTACAGGTAGGAAAATCCATTCATTTGTGTTGTTCGGGACCAGGATTTAGGTGACGACTAAGGGAATTTGACGACTTACAAGCGGCGATTTACACAAGGAATTTTAAAGGAAACATCATTAGGAAAAATCGGGACTTTTGCTTGAGCGTCGACTTGTGCACATTGACGAGTTACAAGCCGGCGACTTAGACCAGTTTTACTGTATTTGCAATTGTAGTCATTGTATCCCAAAGTAATACTAAACACAAATGTTTGGCCTTTTATCTCATTGCAGAAGTAATGCTATTTAAAAAGCACACAGTAGGGCTTCTTGTCAATTAATTTTTTAACTCAGAACTACTATTATAATTTGTGTTTTAGCTTATTGCTATTGGAAATGAATGCTTTACTTAAAACTATGGTGATATATATATATATATTTGTGAACAAATGAATAAATTAATGATTTTTTGTTATAAAACTAATAGTTTTGCAGTATTTTTACTGAACTAATTAAGCATACCAAGACTTTACGTGAGCACTGTATATAACTGTCTGGTATGAAAGCATGGACAAGCAAACAAAGAGAACACAAGAGAAGAATGATGAAAGTAGATAAGATTCAGATTTCAGATTCAGATTACTTTATTTATACCCAATGAGATTTTTTTGTGTTGCAAGTAGCCATTTTCATGACAGGAAAATTATAGGAACACATAGACATGAGGTAGGCATAAGGGTAGACATAACACCAAATTACAAAACGCACAGATATATATGTGTGGGCATGGGCATGAATGATTTCCTGTATCGATCCTTACTGCAGCAGAAATGAAACAGTCTCTGACTGTTTGGTCAGTAGGTTGTGTAGAGGGTGTGTAGTATTGTCCATAATGTTGAGCAGCATATGCAACATCCTTTTTTCCACAACCAACTCTAGGGTCTCCAGAGCAATCCCCAAGACAGACCCAGCAAATAATACTTGACGGCTGTGTGGGACAGGTCTAGTGCCTTCTGATTGATTCTGTGCTTTCTCAGTTGTCTAAGGAAGTACAATCAATTCTGATTATTCCAAGGCATTTGAAAGTGTCTGTAATGGTTATGGATTGGTCATTAATTTTGATACCAAAAAGTAATATTTCATTTCATTAATCCACATGACATTTTTCCATAATGTTGCCCTGTGTGTTGCTTGCTGTTGTCTTTGGTAAACTTGATATTATTAAGAGTCATGGTTTCTTGTTTGGTATCATCCCATGCTCACTGCATTCACCACACTTCTGCATTTTCCTCATGACAGACTCATATACACTATAAGGTAAGCCGACGTCTGAACCATTACCTCATAATTATGGTGACCAACTGTAATATTGCATACCTAATATTCAGAGTGTTTTTTGTTGAATGACCGCTTTTGGGAAGACTGATAATAGCCGTTGATTGTTAGAGGCTAAATAAATCTTAATAAACAGTTTTGTAACCCTAATCAGATTTCACAATCTGTCTTGTGCAGAGAAATAAAACATTGCTTTCCAATATCCCCATGCCCCAATAAAAATCCATTGCCCATTTTAATCAGAATATTGATATACTTCCTCAAATTTGTGCAACGAAGAGTGAACTCTGTTGATGAGACGTACATTTGTGGTTTTTTTCATAGTCCCTCAAATTCATACCTAACAGCCAGCACACTGACTGAAATTAACCCTATAATATATCTGATTACCCTGTAGAATTACATTTATTTTCAAACAAACATAACAAGAACACAATAGATCAGTGTCTTCAATATAGATATAGCTAAATGTTTTGTTCAAACTTTTTGTTCAAACTCTTTTGCTCAAACACCACTGTCTGTGCATTTTTTATATGTGAGCCAAAGAACAAGAAGCTTATGGTGGGAATTGGTTAGATAGTCAAAACAAAAAAAGGAGAATCTCCAAAAGTCAAAACTTAGGACAGCACTGTAACATTTTAGGTCACCCAGCACAATGCAGTTAGAAATTGTCTTTCATCTTGCTGCTGTACTTCCTGTATTCCCATGTGTATATACATGCATTCCCAAGACAAAGTTTTATACTGTATAAGGCTGGAGAATTTTGATGCCAAGCATAAAATATTGTAATTCATTTCTAGCATTTTCTATGTATTTTCATAAGATTTTTGAGTTAAAATTTTGAGTTTTTACAGTTCTTTTAATATTAAGAAAATTGCCCATTAAAATGTCAAACCTGAATGTGCAAAACGAAACCCAACAAAAAAAAATTATACAATGAGTCAAGAATTCCTGGGTTGCCTCACACAATCATGGTTGGAGGTTTGAATCCCAACCTTGGCTCTTTTTGTGGGGTTCAAGTCCTCCCCATGTCATGCAAATTTCCTGTGTATTCCCCGCTTTGCTCTCCCAGTCCAAAGGCACTTTTTTCGTGTAATGTATCTATCCATCCATTTTCTGTAACCATTTGTCCAATTCAGGGTTATGGGGTTCCGAGCCTATCCCAGATTCTACGGGCACAAGGCAGGGAACAACCCACCAACCCATCGCAGGGCACACCCCCACACCATTCACTCACACATGCACACCTTTGGGCAATTAGATAACTCGATTTCATTTCAGCATGTTTTTGGACTGTGGGGAGAAACTAGAGTACCCAAAGGAAACCCCACAACAATGTGGGAAGAACATGCAAATGCCACACACATGGAACCATGGTGGAGACTTGAACCCTGGTTCCAGAGGTGTGAGAAGTAATTTTGTACCAATAATAATAATAATAATAATAATAATAATAATAAAATAACTACAACCACCATGGCATCATGAAAACTGTAACATTATTTATACCATATTTCAAACACTTTGCATTATTTTACAATGAAATTGCTGGAGTTATCCATATAATTTATTTTGGTTGACTTTATGACAGTTATGTAATATATAAAATCATGACTGCCACTTCTGTCATACAGCAGCACAATGCTTACTACACAAATTGAATTTTAAATAAGCCAAAATATTCATTAATATCCCAAAATATTCCAAATATACCCCTCCACAGACATTATCCACATATAAACGTGTGCAAGTTTTAATAAAATAGAGCTTGATATCAGCCTATAACATAAGCTACTCTATAAGGGGAGTTTGCCATGTGGTGCAAAGAAAAACACTTTGAAATAAGAAATATATCCTGTGAATACTTGAGCTATTGAATTTTTAGTATATAGAGACTGATGTATAGTAATAATAATAATAATAATAATAATAATAATAATAATGTTATTATTATTTTATTGCAATCTGGTAAATGTTTACATTCATGTCTTTTAATAACATTTTCAGTGTTTGTTTTGACCTCTTTTAACAAATAGCATAGATGCAAAGTCATGAACTAAGAAACTTTTACCACAATTTCAGAAGACAAAGAATGGACTTTGGCCTCTTTGAATGACATGCAGCTCAATGAACTGTAATCTAGAAATATCTAAATGTAATCTATAGTTTATTCGTTTTATTCAGATTAATTTTATTATTACTGCCATTAATTTTAAATAATCTGAAATTAAGAACATTGTAACAACATTATACATAGATACATAAGTTAATATTTTCGCATTAAGGTAATACATTTACAGGAGAAGTTCAATGAAATTGTATTCAGTTGAAAAATATTACTATTAAAATTAGAAAATAAGGTATCAAATTATAAAAATAGGCAAACGTAATTATTTAAACCTAAATTATTTCTGGTCACTCGGTTATTGCCTAAGTTGTCTACCGGGAATCAACAAATATTTCAAAAAGAACGTCGCATACTACATGGTGCATAATTTTTACCACTTGAAACCAATAGCAAGCTATACATCACAGGGAAAGCACTATTTGGCGTATGTGTTCAGTACAAATTCCTTCAACTGCTCTCTGCCGACAGAACTCGTCAGACTGATGAAATGGTGGGGAATACAAGGATATTGTTTTCGACACAAGCTGTGTCACGTTACACAGATTCGGTTTTTAATTATTCGATATGATTTACATTAGGGAAAAACATGTTGAAATATGCATGATATGTTTATTGGGATTTTAACAACGCCCCCTATTTATCTTGGGTAACCAGTGAGAAAACGTATATCTCTGAATCACGTTCAATCTTAAAAAGACACGGGGATAGATAAATATTGCTGTTTACTTGAATTGCATTTTATTCTTTATTTCTTTATTTGGCCTATTTATACATTTGAATAGCGCTGTTTTCCTTTTAAATTAAATAAGTAGCACGAATAGGCCTATACTGACTATTATTATTATTATTATTATTATTATTATTATCCATCAATACTTGTTACCCTTTATCCAGTTCAGGGTCGCAGAAAGCTAGCCTGAAAAGTACTGTTGTATGCCTGCTTAATGTCTTACAAAATACGCAAATCTGCCATCAATAAAACATTCATACGCAAACATTGCAAAGTGCAAAGTAGAAACAAAATAAGATAAAAATTCACCTGAAGAAAATTTCTACGGTTTTCAAAAAATTAGAGTAAGCAATTATTTTATGTATTATGTATATTTGTTAACGTAAATCGTAAAATTAAAATGACTTACAAACGTTATCATATATTTATGTATGTCCTACCGTATCTATATACACTCATTAAAATAGCATACACCAAAATACATTCATTTCGAGTAATATTAATCTAACGCTTTTAGTCACTGGAATTTTACATATATTGATAGGCTAATATACACGTTTAACCGTTCGCCATGCAAATCGTGAAGCTAGACCATATAAAATGAAACTACCGTTCTTGTAATTCAGTGGGAAGCGCCTGAAAGTGTAGAGTGATCTCAGCGTGGAAATGTGCATATTATTTGTCAACGATCCAGCTTGTCTACACAATGGCTTTCTCCGGCCGCTCAATTAAAATTTATCTCTGGTCACCCTCTGCTCCTTCGTTCTTACCTCCCACCTACCAACTCACCGTACTTCACGCAAACACCAGAGTTTTTGAACATATAATTTATAGTCAGGCGCATTATAAACATAACTAAGACTTTTCAGGGCATCACCGTTACAGCTAGTGTAATGCAGCATATGCTATTTACATAATATCTAAGCAATCAATCAATACGAATGTTTTACAAATGCTTTAATGTTTGTTCGAGAACGGCCACGTCTGAAAAGCAAAACTGAGAACCTAAGTTTTCTTTCAGATAGCCATAAAAACCTTTTAACTGGCAAATTATTAAAGTCCATTAATACTAATTTTACTGCTGCTGGGTCTACTACTAGCAACAGACAACAGCATAATAATAATAATAATAATAATAATAATGTGTTGTTATTTCTGCTGTTGTCACAATTGTCAACGAAAACGAAATATGAAGCAATTAACTTATCAATATGATTTATCTTATTTGATATATTATCATGTGATCCGTTACCTGGTATAATGTCTTTGTGGTTTTAATAAACACAGTTCACAATTACCTCTAATCACAGCAGATAATTGGAAATTAAAACTGGGCCGACTGCTGCCACATGCTGTAATTGTTTAGCTATAAACGCCAGGAAAATCATAGAGAAACATCAGATTATAAAAAAAGCAATTAAATACAGTAATGTGCTGATGAGAGGTGAAACACGGAACGTCTTGAAGCAATGTCATGGCAGCGAAGTCGCACACAAGCAGTAATTACCCTTACAGCATCTCTGCTGTAACAACTGAAACATATGATTTTATAACTATATTCAAAATGCGTATTTATCATATCCAAAAGCGCACGTATCATCCACATAACAAAATACATGTATTCAAATTTGCCACTATTTACCATCGAAATTTCTATTTGTAACTCAATTGAATATATATTACCAATGAAACGTGAAAGATAAGCGATGAACGGTGAAACTATATTATTATTATTATTATTATTATTATTATTAATAATAATAATAATAATAATAATAATAATCGTTGACTAGGATAATAATTACCTTGATAAAATAATTTTCATATATTTCATATTTATTGTTAAAATATGATGTATAAAAACGACCAAATTCATATTTAAATCAGATACGTCTAATAATTTGGCGACTGAATAATGTAAATAATAAACGTATAAAAAAGGTTGATAAAAATTTACACAATCTGTAACACTATGACACAATCTTAAAATGACTACAAATTAACTTGTATTTCAAATAAATAATAATAATAATAATGTATTATTTTCAGTTTCCCTGCATTATAGGACACTGTCCCTGGGTAGGTTTGCTTCGTGAAATTCCTCTAGGCTTGCAATATGATTTTGGTTTTTATTCTTCTATTTGTATTGCAACATCTGACAAATGCACCTTTTAATGTGTCACAGCAAGGCAATACAAGATATTTCTAATACACTGTGTTATTTCTAAGTGTGTTGTTTTAGAAGGCTTAAACATAGCTGATATGCTAATGAGAAGTCACGCTCTACCAATGATAAACCATATGTTCTGCTTTGACATACTGTGAGAAAGGATGTAATGTGATTGTTGCCTTAGTAACTCGTTTATTCATCCCGTGACAGTTGGCACAGATTACTTCACTAACAGGAAAACAAATAAAATACTTTCCACGTCTACATTATTTTGTGGATCTGTTAGACAACAATTACTGTAAGAAACAAATATCCTCGTTTCCAAGTGGGTTTACAATAAAATAACTAGATTGAATGGGGAAAATACAACTATATGGACAAAATACTGGGATGTGGCAATATTGATGCTTTCTACAAAATTGTGCAAATCAGAATATTGTTTATGATCTCTATTTTTACGTTTAGGTGAGTAAAGGTGTCAATAACCGATGTGTATTCCCCATCTACCTGTGTCGCTTATGGCCATTGTCACGCAGATCTAATAATATAATTTTAAGACTGAATGAAATGAGATGAGTGGCACGGGGTGCTTAGCAGATCAGAAAAATGACAGATCAACACTGTAGAGCTGTGCATGGAATGCAAATAAGGGATGCTGGGCTAAGAAACGTTTCGCTCATTCAAATTATTCTTTGACTAGGCTTAGTGTAAAACCGTTATTGTGCAGAAATACCACAGCGTCTAGTAGATGGAAATTATTTCCTGAAAAATGTACATCTGCATCGGTGATGTGTCCTATGCAATTCTGCATCTGGAAAAAAAAACGCGGAGTTCCCTACACAGCACTACTTGCGAGGGGATGTTAATTGTTTAATAAGCTTCTCCGGTATTTATTCTGCGGTATTTAATAAATAACGTAAACATCATAGATAGTATTTTTCTTTATAAAGACAACCATTTCCGATGCCTATCAACATTTCAATAACACTGGGAGAAAAATGCGCGGCATTCTGAAATAATTGCAAACTCGTATCATACGGCCGGCTCTAGCACGGAAAAAAATGGAATGGCATGGCAAATGGCAAAGGCAGCGACACTGTAATTCAAGAATGTAGCGCCAGGGGTCGCGAGGGAACTAAATGATGACAGCTATTACAATGTTGTATTTAAATAAACTATACCAGTAGGCGGGTTCTGTTCAAGTTTCGACATAAAGAACCGTAACACCTTTCAAAGAACACGACAGGCAAACTAAATAATTGAATAAAAAAAAGAGAATTAATAATAAAGAAAAAGAAAAACCTGGTTTTCAATTCATGGATATTATATAGGTCCACATATCTAAAATACAAAACAATTAAAATAAAAATCAACTTTTAATGTTTGAAGTGTGTCCAATGGATATCTTGAATAAACAAAGTAAAAATAAAAAGGTGAAAACATACTCAGAACTTTTATAGTTAAAACGACAGTCTGATCATCTGATGAACACACACACACACACACACACAACATGTCTGCCACATGGGCAAAAAAGTAACTAAATCTCCTGAGCAGATGGTAGGACTCTAAGAATTGTAAAATAATTAAAATATGGTTCTAGTAACAATTTTGCCTTATCTGTGTTTAACACTGTAATTTTAGGTGATTCTGTTGACTGAAGAGCTGTGAGTATTAACATTAATTGAAACAGAATGACACACAGTTGTAATCCTTTGAAGTCATTCAAGTGCCAAATAGTGGTATGGTCACTGTGATCTTTCCTAACAGGCTACATGGATAGTGTATACATTTAGAGAGTTCAGACATGTTACATGACATCCATCCATCCATCCATTCATGCTGTGTAACCGCTTGTTCTATTTAGGGTCACTGAGGGTCTGGGGCCTATTTTGGAGGCTACAGGCACAAGGCAGGGAACAACCCAGGATGGAGTGCCAACCTAGCATCCATAACATGATCGTAACAATTTGACACAAATGCTGTATTCAGTCCTAAATCTTTAAGAGTGCAGTTTTTTCTCAGCAGTTTTTCTGCCTGAGTAGTAGCTGGTTGTGGCAATTGCTAAACAGGTGGAGATGAGCAGAAAGTGGATAAAGAGGACCAATGTTACATTAACGGTGGTCAAACGTTGGTTACATTGTAACGTAGCTGAGCACTTTTTCCTCCTTAGGTAGATAAAGAGGACCAAGGTGTTGAAATAAGCAAATGAAATACATGCTAATGATTCTGTGCCAGCTCTGTTTTGAACCAATACATAACTCGCACATTGTAACGTAGCTGAGCACTTTTTCCTCCTTAGGTAGATAAAGAGGACCAAGGTCTTGAAATAAGCAAATGAAATACATGTTCCTGGACAATAATAGCAAAACTGGTGTTACATACCACACACTCTCCATTGAGGTAAACTTCAAAGACCCAGTTATTGTGAGTAAATTCATTTTATGCAGATTTCTCATAACAATTTTGGGATTTTGTTGTTTTTTTGTATTATAACAAAACTGTTGTGACAGTAGCAGATCTCTATACAAAGCAGTTAAATGGAGTCTAATTCTCTCCAGTAGAGCAATAAAAGCCTCCCTAAACATGTTCACAGAACTGTCTCACTTTTAAAATGTCTCCTCTTAAACCTGAAAGGCATAGGGAAGAATAGCCTCATATTCTGTAACATTTCTAAATTACTTTAGGCTTCCACTACCAAAGAGAAAATTTAGTGGATTCATTTAGTGATAAATGATAAATCCTTTATGTGCAATTGGCACAAGTACATGGGAATTTTTCATACGCTCACAGCACAGGGTCAGCCAAAAGGCAGTGCCCCTGGACCAGGAGGTACAGGGCCTTGCTCAAGGGCCCATGGACATGTGGCTGCTCTACCGAGGCTGGGGCTCAAATCGGCCATCTTCTGATCATGGGTACAGAGCCACTCACCACCTGCATAGTTAAAAATAATGCTACATAATTATGTTTCAATTAAAGTTTACTGTTTCTGCTAAAAAAGACACATCTTTTTATTTACTACAGACATGCTATTTGAATTTGTGTTGAAACAACTCATTTTATCTTAAAATCAATTGAGATGGTCTCTTAAGTATGCTATTCTTCACTTAATTTATCATTCCAATTTAAATCAAGTTAACCTAAAAAATAATTAATACAAAACACTTTCATATGGTTAACAGATTCTGCCTAAAGATTAAACTAGGTGTCCTCACAGTCCTAAGTCACACTGCATGTACTTATGCTCCCCATGACAGTGGGACAGATGGAGCACAAATAGAAGCAACCAAGAAAATTCTGCTCTCTTCTGGATGGACACTGAACTTATCGCATGATTCCG
This sequence comes from Gnathonemus echidnorhynchus, assembly GCA_026776725.1. Taxonomy (NCBI): domain Eukaryota; kingdom Metazoa; phylum Chordata; class Actinopteri; order Osteoglossiformes; family Mormyridae; genus Gnathonemus; species Gnathonemus echidnorhynchus. The sequence goes on from JAODJU010000025.1 coordinate 7,954,497, forward strand.
GTTCATGTTCATGTTCTGCTAATGTTTCTGTGCCAGCTCTGTTTTGAACCAATTCATGACTCGCAGGTAGGTAAGCACTTTTTCCTCCTTAAGTGTTTTTTCTGTCTGACTTAAGTCTGGGCTTTACTTAGGCTAGATATGCACTTTAGGCAGAGAAACACCAAAATATAGGCATGTTGCACGTACATCACCCTTACGTGCATTCTGCCACTTACTTAAGCACTTTTAACTGTGATTTTCATTATACACTTTGGAGGGCAGTATTGAGTCATGTACCTCTACATGCCCAAATGCAATATTACAGTATTCCGAAAGTCGAACATGTAACAAAGCTTCTTACATTTATTACACATTGAGATTGTGGTGTTGTCTTCAAGGAGCGAAGCAGGGTAGGATTAACAAAATACCATTTATTAAGAGCAGGAGCACACATGTACCACTCACTGCTCGTCACATTCTTCTTCCCTCTCCATCTGACCTCAATTACTCACATTACACTAGAGCTCCCCCTGGTGGCATCCCAAAACATTACAGAATCACAGGATACTACATCTCCCCTCTTTGTAAAATAATACTTGACAGCATCAACAGTAATTGAATACAGTAGTATAGTTGACATAACAAAACAATTGAACTGAATAACGGTTCTAAACATGAGCAAAACCTTCTAACAATCAAATGAACAAAGTATGACTTTTAACACAAATGACAGTCTTATCAACGGTGTTCAACTGAAATTACATCACCTTTCATGTAGAATAGATTTGCATTTAACCTATTGCAACAACCGGACTGCCTCTAAAAGTAATATCAGTCAGTACACACTGTGCTCCAGTCCTCGTGGTTCCAGTCCTCTTGGATCCAGTCCCTGTGGCTCCAGTCGCCTGTGGTTCCCGTGGCTCCTGCTCGGCGGTTGCTTGCGGTTCCCCTGGCTCCTGCTCGGCGGTCACCTGCAGTTCCCCCTGTGGTGACTCGTCTATTGCCTGTGGTCCCGCCTCCGACACCTCGTTGGTCGCCTGCGGTTCCCCAAGCTCCACCTCGTCAGTTGCCTGCGCCTTTGCTGGCTGTGGCTGCGCCTTCGCCTGCTGCGGCTTCTGCTCCCTCCTCGCCCTGTTTATGGTGTGTTCCATTTGCCTTGGGATCCAATTTTCGGATTCCGAGATTACGTCACATCCGCTAAAAACTTGGGGAAAACCGAGTCGGATGCATCCATTTGCCACAGAAGTAGCAATACCATGGATGAAAAAGCAAGATTTTTTGCTTAGCCGGACAACTTGTCAGATTTAAGGTACCTCAGTTTAAATGGCCTTTATCTTCGTTCACTTACAATTAGCCTGAACTACCTTAAATCCGACAAATAATCAGGCTAATCATGAAATCCAATTCTAGCCCGGTTGTTAGCAATATCAGTTGATAACACAATATGCATAGTGCTTTACGTATAAAACTCCATAGCAACATGTCCACAGATAAGTTGGACAGTATAGTGTGTGCGACCAATTTAATGAGCCACAAATGAGAAGTAGTGCTTAAACAGGATAAAACTACAACTTTCCCTTCTCTTGATAAAGAGTGCAACCATCTTGGATTCTGAACTCGGGATCCTCTGTGCTGTCCGAGATATTTCTCGGATCTCCGAGAAACAGGAACGTGCATGTCGTCACTCCGGCTTCAAAACTCGGAATCCGACAAATGGACGCACCATTAGAGTCCCCTCCGCCTTTCTCCTCGCCCCCTTCAGTGTCCCCTCTGGCTCCTGCCTCACAGTCACTGAGGGTCCCCCCGGCTCTGGCCTCACAGTTGCCTGTGGCCCCTGTGGCTCCCACCTTCAGCCCACCGGGGTTCCTTCCAGCTCCCTGGTTCCCCCCGCCCTTTACTTCTTTGCCCTTTGGTTTTGCCCCTTTTGCTTCTCCTTCCCTTGGTTTTGTTCTCCATTTGACTGGCCCCTCTATGTTTTCGCTGTTGTTCCTCCGTTGTTTCCGTCTCTGGTGTCTCTAACTTTTAGCTAAGAGTGAAGAGTGCGCAAACGGGCTCCCAATAATGTCTCCTAATATTCACTGAACATCCCAATTGATTGTCTAAAGAACTTACTACAAATGCTCCATCAAAATCCTTGAAGGTTCACTAGAAATCCCATGGACGTCTTATGAGAATGTCCTAATGACATTCAAGGAACTTAAAAAATTGGTGGAAATTAGCAGGAGAACATTTTAAAACAAATTTGAGGAAGAACTTCTTTACACAGTGTGTAGTTAGAGTATGGAATAGTCTTCCTGCTAGTGTAGCGGAAGCTAAAACCCTGGGTTCC
>JAODJU010000025.1:7964916-7975435 GCA_026776725.1 Gnathonemus echidnorhynchus
GTCAAGGGCGTAACTTTGGCTGGAACATTGGGGGGGTTGAGGTCTCCACCCATTAGGGGGGAAATATGATTATTGGGGGGGTTGTATTAGCTGGTTTTGATTTATTGGGGGGGCTACATCCCACCCATCCCCCCCGTAATTTACGCCCATGGCTGGAGTCAACCTGTGCCTGGGTAAATAGACCTAAATCCTTAATTTTTTGCAATTTCTCCTGCTTCCGTGCCTCCCTTACTGTCTCTTACAGTCAGAATGACCAAATGTAAGTGTAGTAGGTTACCACCATGCTTTCATTTTCAAAATAAAAGAGTTTCTGCATATTTCAGTTAGGTTCACAATATAAATTAAATAGTTCATGTTCTACGTTTTACTTTGAGAGCATATCCCCTTCTCTGGCTTGATGAATTAATTAAACGTCTTGCATGGCTATGCCTTCTTTTTTAAGTGTGGTGGGTGTGTCCATGCTGAGGAGGACAGAATACATGTAACTCAAAAGTGCATAACTTTTTAAGTGTTTTTTTTATTTGAGCACTTAATGGGAGGATGTACCCCTAAAACAATAAGAGAGTAAGAAGAAAGGTGATGGCAAGAAAATACATGCAACAATACATATATGAATACAGTAATACTACTACTAAATGCAGTAATACAGTAACACAAGTACTAATAATATAGTAATATACTGCTAAAAAAATCTAATTGAAAGTGGGATTTTAAAAAGTGCCTTGTGCTACACAGAGGATGCCAGTGAGATATTTGATTGAAATGAGTTCCTGTTTTTGGAGCATAAATATGGTAATTGGAAGCACAGCATTATTTGGATAATAATTTTGGAAATTTTATTGATAAAATTATCATTTAAATTACCTAAATTGTCTTCTGACTCCTCTCTTCCCTACCTCTCCCTTATATATGCCAATATGTGTATGTCCAAGAACTGGAAAAAGGAGTTTAAAAAAGAATGCATTTTTAGGCAAATTTGCTCCTAGTTTTTTCTTGTATTTAATCCCTACCAGAGACCACATGTTCTAAAGTAATAATGAATGGTATGAGCAGTGGTTGATTTGAAAAATTAGCAACTGTGTGAGCAGCCTTCCAGACAGTGGATGTTTTAATGAGGAAATATTAACAGTAATGGCATGCAATTTTGGCAGGGTGTGCTCACCTTGCTCTTTGCGATGCTCTCAAGTGTCACCGGTAGTGTTTGCTGGAGATGTGCCTAACATCACCTTGGTAACCGTAATCATAAAAGACTCCAAAGTGTGAAAAAAGAAAATTAGAGTCCAGTTTTAATAAGAGGCCTAATGATAAATCAATGTTCTAAGGCATAAAAAGAGAATTACTTTTATATGAACATCATCTATGTGAAAGTGAGGAAGATTAGGTAACTGCCTATTAGCAAGATACAAGCTCAGAAAATAATGAGGCTTGGAAGGCTTATATTTCTTATATGTATTACTTCTTCTGGTTTAGACAAAAACTAAAACACCTGCTGTTTTACAAGAAAACACATAAAGTCGAAATTTTTATCTGAAAGTGTATGCATTTTGATACTGTCGCACACAAACAATTTATGTTCATAATCTCCTTCGATGGATATATTAATGGACATATTTTCCACATGACTAATGCAGAAAAAGCATTTTAAAAGCTGGTGTCTCTTTCATTGCCCTCAGTGTGGAAGTGTGTGTCCTGTCCCATCCAACTTGTCCCCTGTCTCATACCTTTTGTGTCCTCAAGCAGGCTCTAGAGAGGAGATATTTCTGATATTTATCTGATGATCAAAATGTGGTTTATGGTGGTTGATTACTTTGTAGTTCCTTATGTGTTATGACACAAATACATTGCTTTTCTTGTGTATGTGAAACCTTTAAAACAACCTTGTGTAAATAAGCACTGTCATTTTCCATACTAAAATATAGGCAGGGATACAGCCTAATGCTGTAGATGAGGCATGTGTGCGGCTGGGAAGATCACACACCAAGCTCATGGCTGTAAGGTGGTGAAAGAGAGACACCTTGTTGTCGATTCTCCCATGCAGATAGGTTGCATAGCTACATTTTTTTTCACTTTCACTTCTTATTCTGCCATTGACTGAAGTTTGGGGTTTAGGTCTGATTTACACATTGGAGTCTATTCTCCCTTCAGGTTCATAACTTAGAGAGTTATACACACTCTCCTATCATCAGCACTGTAATGCCCTCTATGCATAACGCAAAAAAGAAGGAGCGGCCATGTAAGAAGTCTAATTAATTCATCAAGAAAGAAAAGGGGGTTACGCTCTCAATGATTTTGGCAACAAGCTAAACATGGAACATGAGCTCTTTAATTTACATTGTGAGCCTAATTGAAATGCACAGAAACCCTTTTATTCTGAAAATGAAAGCATGGGGGTAGCCTACTATGTCTACACTTGGTCATTTTCATAAACATCCTTCGACAAAAACAATGTTACAGTGAAATACAATATTTGAATTTTGTCTAGAGCAATAAACATTACGTTAACTTTTTAGTTATATTAAAATTGTCATTTTAAGCTCTGATTTAATGATCCCTCAACCATTATGTAACCACTTTGGGATGAAATAATTTCATCAATTTAAATACTGTCACCCTATCCAGGGTATACCCCAGGCTTGTGCTGTGTACTACTTGGGACAGGCTCCAGAGATCTCATTTATCAAAGTGGGCATAGATCAATGCTTACACGTGTGCATACAGCTCATGGGTATGCACAGGCAAATTGGTATTTATTAGTTATGCATAGGAACAGCCATACAAAGTGAATTTTGATAAGTCTCACACATTCTAAATGTTACTGAACATGCACAACAAATTTAATTTAAATAAACACCCTCCCTTAACCATATATGAGCATATATACCTGTAACTTCCACATAAAACACATCAAACCATATAATAGGAAAATATGTTGCAGATATAGATCTCATTAAAGGGGGCGGGGGAATGGAACTTCACGAAGAATGAGGAGGTCATTACACTGGAAATAACAGAAAAAAACAAACAAGTATTATATAGCAACTTGCCCTGTCAAAGAAATAGAAGGACCTAGCATGGGGACAGATAACATATATAATTAATGCTGTGTTACCAGTAATGAGAATGGTGGCAGAGGTGAGAAAGACGTGATTGTACCTGAAAATTACCACAAAATAAAGGATTGCAGCCCACACGTCCCACTTCCGTGCCACAGGGAGTAGCCCAAGTACCATGCCAATGTCACCTCTGGATGGTAACATAGCTGCCATCAAAGGCAAAACATCGCTAACGGAAATCATTCCAGATGGTGACATTGGCAGTGCAGTTCCATCACCCATAGAAGACGCCGGGCTATCAGAAAATGGTAAGATATTTTTGTGGTTGTGTTAACTGGCTGCAAGAAGTGTGTTCTACACTACATGAAGTGAATGTTGCCCAAAATTAATTGCACCAGACACGTAAGTTATTTTGTAAAGCATATATTTAGTGACAATGATATATTATTTCTCACTTGCAGATCTGACAATCTTTCTGGGTCCAGACTCCCCCCACCAATTTGGCTCAGATATCTGCGGTTCATGCAGATCCAAGAGTCCTGTCTGATGCCATGCTAGAGAAGCAGGATGAAATTGTCACTGCTGGGATAAGGGAAGAACTGAAGGAACTCAATGGCACTCTGAGAGAACTTAATAGCACCCTCAAAGAAATGAAGTTAAATCAGTCATTGTTCATTGGCTGCCTGAATGCCCTCTTAGTATAATGCACACCTAAAACTGTTAGATTAACCTTTATCTCAGCTGTATAGCTGCAGCAGTAGGCATAGGGTGAACTCCATCAAGCGAATAGTTCTCATGCAGAGGCACAACATCTACTGGTATACCTTGTTTGATGTAAATGTTATGTAGCACACTGCATGCTTGATTATGTGGCACACCTAATTGAAATATGAACACTGATGAGAGGTAGAGTAACCTCTATTCACACTTATATAACCTTGTCCAAATAGTACTATAGTATGCCTTCTCTGCTAGGTAGGCACAGCCAATGAGTCTTCAGCATTCTAGGATTTGCTACAGGAGTCATCAGCTAGGTCTTTAGGGGACATCTCCTGCAATGACGTGGCTTAAAACACAAGGCATCATGCACTGCATGATGGTATATGGTTGTAGTTTAGCAGTCACACACTTGCCAATCAGCCAGCCATTTCCTATTGCTGTGATATTCAAAGGTGCCATTCTGCACAATGAAGGAGTCATGTGTCCCCCCTGGCCAGTTGGCAATCACATTCAATAGGTTCAAATGTGTATTGCTTATTACCTGCACGTTCAGGGAATGGTAGCCTTTTCAGTTAACATACGGAAATCCCTTAACAGTGGGAAATTTAAGCTTGCTATGAGTGCAGTCAATATCCCAAGTACATTTGGAAAACATGCAATAGGGTGTAAGTCATTCATTACTGTGGTCTGTTACACTGCAGTATTTGGAAAGTTGATGCATTGTGACGTGAGTAACATGATACCATGTAAAACCGGCTCATGGTGGGTTGAGCAATGATGGACCAGTCTCCGATTTCCTGTTGAAATGCCTCCATGGCTGGGAAGCCAAGGGTAGGCAGCACGTGGGTGTGTACTGGGAGGACACTGGAACACCACAATAACAATCAACAACAATCCCATTTGCACACGTACAGGGACATTGGAATAATTCTTGTCGGCCACCCCATCTTGTCCTCCATAGCTTGGGGGTCACAGCAATTGGGGGTTAAGAGTGTTCTGACTGTTCAGACTATTCTATTAAGGTTGGGGCCCAAACTAGTAGATCTTCTGCTCACAAGCACAGATTCTTAGCCCACTGAGCCACTCACCACCCCCTGTCTTTTTGGCCTCACCATGGTGGCGCAAGATGCTGGCAGAGACTGCACAAAACTGCCCTTGGCAGATGAAATTGACTGATTACAAATTATCAGAGCAAATAGATCTGTGCAGTCTTTGAAAACACACTCCTCGCTCAGAGCTGCCCATACACTGGTTTATAACATTTTACATGTTGAGGCCCACCTGTTTCATCTCAAAAGTTTCCCTAGCCCAGCAACACTTAACTTTCAAAAGTACCAAAGCAGCTGTAATTAAACTAGTAAAACTAAAATTTGTAACTCAACTAATGGGAAGTATGATGTCATTTGAGAGATACCAATTTTTCGGGATCAGGCTGAATAGGAGAAAGCTACAAACGGAGGTCAGGGTCAAAATTATGTTTATTCCTGTATTTGGTCTTCAATGACACTAATGTTGAAAATCCAGTTTCGCAAAGATAAGTTGTCAGAAACGGGATCAAAAGTGATACTGCTTTGCCCAAAAGATCAGGATACTCTGAAGAAACATGAAGTGAAACACTAGATTTCTGTGAAAAAAAAAATAATCCCACAAATAATCCCTCACACAGGATTCAATCCAGTTTACATGAAGCTGGGAAATATTTACACAACTGAGTTTTAAAACTATGCAGGTGCAATTCAGATTCCTTTGCAACAGAGTCTGGTAGGAACACATATTGTTTTTTGTAAAATCTGAAGTTTCCCTCTTCAGCGCATCTAGTCACATGTCTAGTATTGTTCTTCAGCTTTACTTTGGACATGAAAATCAGTCAGTAATGTGCTCTGACGGTCGAGATTGAGCCCATTTAAATTACTGCAAAAGTCTGAAAGATATGTTAATTTTGAAAGCAACTCAAAATCATGGAAGTGTTCTGAGAGTTCAAATTTAGAGTGAGATAAAAAAAAAATTGTGCCTCTTCTTGCAATTCAAAAATTCATGTAAGCACTGTGCTGCATGAAAGCTATCACACCTATGTGCAAAAGAAGCTGATCATGACTGCTTCCCATTTCTTCACAGAGTACTCAAAATAGTCATGACTGGAAGGGCCAACCTTTTATGAAGTTAACTATTTTAATGTACAGTTATGATTAACTGAAAGTTTTCTTAACCAACTGCTTCCCTTTGTAAACTTCAGTAGACAGAGGTTGCCAGTGAAGCAACAGCTTTAACTCATGTAATGACTCCATTGTGCCACCCCATCACTGTTCTATCCCTGTCTGTCCTTGTTCCCACACTTTTTGTCCATTCAATTCCATTGGACACAATAAATGCATTTAGAATGTCAGAAGTTCAGCAGTGGATTGAGTAGGTAAAGGCTTCACAGGTGTCACTGTTGTTTTTATACCTCAAATATGCCATTAGGTTGGAAACATTTGCAATATTGGTGGATTCATCCAGTTGTAAAGCATAAAGCGACTCTTGTAATCTTTGTAATAGCTGCTTAGTTAGGGTGCATTTCCACCGCACCGAGTACGGTACTTTTGGTACTTTCCCTTTTCCATTGACTTCCAGTCAAGTCCCAGTACCAAAATTTCCAGTACCAAAAGTGCCAAACCAGCTGGGGCATTTCAGTACTTTGGGGTGGGACTTGAAACGTTTTCTTTGTAGACTGGTTATGCAAATAACCTGCCTCTAAACACAATACAACCGCAATCCTGAAAAAAGTTATTAACTCAGAAAACAATAAATGAAGCAAAAAACATGGAAATTTGATCAGAAAAACAGATACTAGAAATGTAAGAATTATATGTGCATAACATGCAATGTTGGTATTAATTTCACACACGTCTAGCCCTATAATGTATTATAGTCATTTTTCAAATTCAATACTAAACATAGCGTCTCACATTGTGATGTCATCCTGCTGCGGTAGCAGTTTTTATGCCTGTGGGAAAACCAACACCACAAAGTACCATACTTTTGGTAATTTCTCAAAGTACTCAAAGTATGGTACCTGGTATGGTGGAAAAGCGCCCTTAGATCACTTGCCATCTCATTTATTCTTCGCTCAATTGTGTTGTCTGAAAGCGATATCTCAAAGTACCAAAAATGCTTTGGTACCTGGCACTATCAAATTAAACCGTGTGTGGGCTTTCTCTCCCAACATTACGCTAAGTTTATTTTACCAGTTTCTTTTACAGCAGACAGAAGTATACTACTCAAAAAAATTAAATGAACATTTTGGAAGCACATCAGATCTCAATGGGAAAAAAATGGTATCTATACTGATATGGATTGGATCATGTGTTAGGAATGAAAAGATGCCACATTGTTTGATGGAAATGTAAATTACAGTATCAACCTACAGAGGGCTGAATTAAAAGACACCCCAAAAATCAAAGTGAAAAAAATATGCTGTAGGCTAGTCCATTTTCTGAAATATAACTGCAGCAACTCATAATCGTACTCAGTAGTTTGTATGGCCTTTTCCTGCTTGTATGCATGCCTGACAACATCGGGGCATGCTTTTAATGAGATGACGGATGGTGTCCTGGGAGATCTCCTTCCAGATCTGGACCAGGGCATCAATGAGCTCCTGGAAAGTCTGAGGTGCAACCTGGCAGTGTTGGATGGACCCAAACATAATGCCCCAGAGGTATTCTATTGGATTTAGGTCAGGCTAGCATGGGAGCCAGTCAATGGTATTGATTCTTTCATCCTCCAGGAACTGCCTGCATACTCTCACCACATGAGGCCATGCACCAGGAGGAACCCAGGACCCACTGCACCACCGTAGGGTCTGACAATGGGTCAAAGGATTTTATCCCGACACCAAATGGCAGTCAAGGTGCTGTTGTCTAGCCTATAGAGGTCTGTGTGTCCCTCCATGGATATGCCTCCCCAGACCATCACTGACCCACCAATAAACTGTTCATGCTGAACAATGTTACAGGCAGCATAACATTTTCCATAGCTTCTCCAGACCTTTTCACATCTGTCACATGTCACATCTGTTTTCATCTGTGAAAAGCACAGGGCGTCAGTGGTGGACCTGCCAATTCTAGTACTTTATGGCCACGTTGCTGGGGAGTGAGCACAGGGCCCACTAGAGGGTGTTGGGCCCTCAGGCCACCCTCATGAAGTCAGTTTCTAATTATTTGGTCAGAGACATTCATACCAGTGGCCTGCTCATCTTGTTCCTCCTTACACAAAAGAACAGATACTGGTCCTGCTGTTGGGTTAAGGACCTTCTACGGCCCTGTCTAGCTCTCCTAGAGTAACTGTCTGTCTCCTGGAATTTCCTCCATGGCCTTGAGACTGTACTGGAAAACACAGCAAACCTTCTGGCAATGGCACGTATTGATGCACCATCCTGGAGCAGTTGGACTACCTGTGCAACCACTGTAGGGTCCAGGTATCGCCTCATGCTACCAGTAGTGGCACTGACCGTAGCCAAATGCAAAACTAGTGGAAACTGGCAGAAAAGATGACGAGTTTAATTGACTTGATGCTATACTCTGATTTAAAAGTGTTTCTTTCATTTTTTTGAGCAGTATACATTTTCCCCAATTGTGTGAGACTTTCCAGCTTTGGCTATGAGCTGTGCTACATTGTATGATGCCTCAACAGCTTTAGCATTCATGCTTCCTGTACAAGCAGATCCAAGAGTCTATTTCTTGCTCTGGTATTCAAGAGTCTATTTCTTCAAGAGTCTATTTCTTGCTACTTTGTTCTCAAAAAACTGAACTGGCTTGGAAACATATTTGATATGTTTTGTCTGTAGGTGATGATGTAATTTATTTGGCATCAGAGCTTCATTTAATGAAACTTCCAAGTACAAATCACATAAGGGCAGATACAAATTTTTATACCCCACATATGTGAAGCCAAGCACCTGGTACTAACAGCTGAATTTTCTTCATTTTGGTTATTTTTTGTAGTCTTGATGTCAAAGACGGGGGTTTGTTTGATTTTAAGACTAGCTGATGGAGTATCTGTATCTTTCCTTTTGGGAGACCCTGTGTCTTATCCATGATGTGTTATGCACCTTTAGCACATAACTGAATTTTGATTTACATTGCAGTCACTTAATTAGGTGCACTCCCCCCACAATACCACCATGGCCCACCATAGCCCAGACTTGAACAATTCCTTTGTTGTTCATAACTAGACCATTCTATCTGTCAATCTATCAAGGTTGATAATTTAGTGTGAGTCTCTGCAAATCTTATGTGCCAATCTGTTTGCTTCAACTAAATGTCTCTACTGCTAGGGGTTTGTGTGTACGCATGTTTGGGAGTATTCCTAAGTATACGCACATTTCTGTGTGTTACATAATTAGTAATTTTAGTCTGTGATTAATTGATACATTATGTAAGAGCTGGTTCATGATTAATTAAGAGCATAATAGCATATTACTGAATTTTATGCCCCCTCAAGTGAAGTGTTACCATATTGAACAAAAGTAAAATCTGGAACCTGTACTACATCAATAACATTTTGATACATAATATTTCCTGAACATTTTTTTCCCCTATTGGTGTTAATGTCCATCCTTTCTAACTGCATGACATGTTACATACTGTGTAGTCTGCAATAGGGCAGTTCAACAGCAGACCTAATTCTGTTACCATAACGTCATGTATATGTTGAAGAGGGCAACACATGCACTGTTATGCAGCACAGTTTGACAGTTGGGATTCAACAGCAGAGAACTGGCAGTATTTTAGACAAAGCAGGTCACTTCTTTGGGTAACATTTTACATGAGAGGGCCAAATAATTTCAATGCTAACATAAAATCTGTTTGTTCATTATTAATGAATCATAGCACAATTTTTATCTCAAGTAGCTACTATTTTTGTTCATGAGTTGTACTTGAGTAGTAACTGAGTTACTACTAAGTTACTAAGGGGGCTGTACTGTAAAGTGTTAATGAACTAATCTGAAAATATATTTTTCAGCAAGAAGAATCTACCTTATGGACCCACCTTAATGCAGTGGATAGCCGAGTTACCAAATCTCAATCCAGTTGTGCACAATTGTAAGAAGCAATGGCATTCAGCATCCACATGGAACACCTGAGCCCATGCACTTACAAACTAAAGCTATTCTGAGAGCTGGAGGAGGTGCAACACAATATTAGAAAGACATCCCAGATGTTTAGTACATTCACAGTATATTCCCACCAGGGTAATTATTTCATAGTATTTTAAATACATTATACTTCTGTATATCAAATCAAGATAAGAATTCTGAAGTAGCTGTATTAAATACTTCACTGAATATCAATATTAAATGATTGTGCTTAGATCACTGGACGTTCACTGATTGAAGTCATATCATGAAGTCGCTGCATGATTATAAGACATCTGTATTGTAAACCATTTGGTTATTAATGATTATTTAAATAACTATGTCCTAAAATGAAAATAAAGCAAAAGAAAGACTGCTAGTGATCACAGTTCTGTGCCTGATGACATGAAGAATTATTGTGCAACAAACCAAATCATTTTTTAAGATATGAACTTGTGTCTAATTCACTAAGAATAATCTAGGAAAAGGTTTATTTCTTTGAGGTTAAGTTTAGTGTCCAAAGATCAAAGTCCAAATCAAAAATATATAATGTTACAAAGGCTAACTTTAATTGTATGAGACTAAAACTAGAAACTGTGAACTGGATGGAGTTAAATAACAAAACTGTTGAAGA
>JAODJU010000025.1:7992886-8003408 GCA_026776725.1 Gnathonemus echidnorhynchus
CCCCCCAGGAGGAGTAGGGGAAATAAAATATGCAATTAGTCAAAGTAGGGGAGACTATAGGCAGTGCTAAAAGTTAGGTGAGTGCAATATGAAGTGCAATGTGCAAACAGATATGGCTATGGCAGCATAAGTAGGAGAGAGTGGCAAGTGGGAATGCAGGCATAGGGAGTCCCTGAAATGTCAGCACTCCAATCCCACAAGCGATTGTGAAGCTAGAGTGACAGCACTGTCAATTCAATTTATCCAAAGCCAATGGCACCGATCCCCACCTAGCTCTATACCTCACACTATGGGTCTAACTGGGAGTGAGGAGTTAGCTAGAGCTAGAACTAGTGTCCCTATAAGCTAAACTTAACAAGTGTGTTTTTAGTCTAGACTTGAGAGTCAGCCTGATACCCGCACATCCGGTGGAAGACCATTCCACAGCTGAGGAGCTCTATAGGAGAAAACTCTGCAGCCTGCCATAGCTCTTTCTACCCTAAGTACTAACAGATATCCCGCGCCTTGAGAACGAAGCAAGTGCGGAGGGTTGTATGAGGTCAGCAGATCACTAAGGTATTCTGGTGCAAGGCCATTCAGTGCTTTATAGGTTAATAGAAGTATTTATAGTATTTTATATATAATTATACTTTGGCTGTCTACCTGACGACCAGGATAAATCTTGGGCTCCACATGTCATCTGTACCAGTTGTTCAAATGGTCTGCATGACTGGCTAAATCGACGAAAGGCAGCAATGCCATTTGGAATTCCAATGGTGTGGAGGGAACCGCTTGACCATCTCAACCACTGCTACTTTTGCCGCACAAATACAAGTGGATTCTCAGCTAAATCTAAGCACAAAATTGTATATCACAGCCTAGATTCTGCAATCAGGCCTGTTCCTCATGACGATTCATTGCCTATTCCTGTACCGCCACATGATGGTCTTGATTCTGTAGAAGGTGATGAGTATGGAGAAGGTGCAGCTGGTTACAGTGAAAGCATGATGACTGACTACTGCTGGATGTTGTATCGTGACAATGGTCTACACAACAAAATCAATCTTTATGCCCACTGTCTGTTTATTTGGTTTTGCTCTAAAGATATTTTACCCTATACTACAGTGATGCTTTTGTTTTAGTACATAATACTTGCAATTATGGTATTAACTAGCATTACTCATAAATACATAACAACGTAAGAAAATCATAAAACTGAAGCATTCAGTAGTATGTTTTTGCCTTTTTCATAGAGTTCTGGTTCATACTTTTCTGGTCAGGGACATCTATATTCGCATATAATGTTATGCGTTCGAATGCTTGCAACACCAGGATTTTGTGTCCGTGTAGCCAGCAACCATACTGGTTTTCACCCATTGTGCATGTCTCCATTTTGGAAAATTGGTCTTTCTCTCCTATACATTCTACATAACCATCATAATGCATATTCATTACTCACCCATTTATAAAACAAAAAATAATAATAAAAAAAAAACTATTGCATGCAGAATACCTGAGTAGGGCTGCACAATTCTGGGTAAAATATGAATCATGGTTTTTTTCACTCAAATTCAAGATCATGATTTTGTCTCACAATTCTTGAGCAATACATTTCTTTCTTTCTTTTTTCTTTTCTTCTTATTACTTTACATTACATACTGTCTTTAAGGAGATGGAACAACCAATAAGTAGAACTGCATTACACAAAGCCCTCCACAATTATTGGCACCCCTTGTAAAGATTTGTAAAAAGGGTTAAAAAATCCACCTTTTGGTGAAGTAGTTTCATATCGCACTGAAAAAATACAACCTTTCCTTAAAATAAATTTATTGAAAGAAAAACAAATCCTTCACCAAGAAATAATTATTTTCAACAAAAACACACTTGCCATGATTATTGGCACACCTGCTTTTAATACTTTGTACAACAGGGGTCACCAACTCCGGTCCTGGAGGGCTACTATCCAGTAAGTTTTCTATCCTACCTGGTTTCTGATTAGCCACACCTGCTCCTGGTATTTACCTGAGAACTAGTGTGGCTCATCAGAAGCCAGGTATGATAGAAAACTTACTGGATAGTAGCCCTCCAAGACCGGAGTTGGTGACCCGTGTTGTAGAACCTCCCATTGCCAGTATAACAGCACTGAGTCTTCTCTTATAACATTTTATAAGGTTGGAAAATACCAAGCAGGGCATCTGAGTCCATTGCTCTTTACATAATCTCTTCAGATCATCCAGGGTCCTAAACCATCTCTTCTGCACTCTCCTGTTCAGCTCAGCCCACAGGTTTTCAATGGGGTTCCGGTCAGGGAACTGAGATGGCCACGGCAGAAACTTGATTCTGTGGTCAGCTAAACATTTTTGTGTTGATTTGGACATGTGCATAGGATCACTGTCCAGCTGGAAGATCCAATGACAGCCCAGCTTTTGTTTCCTTGCAGAGGCAGCCAAATTTTGTTTTAAAATGTCCTGGTATTTCATGGAGTCCATAATGCCATGTACCCTAACGAGGTTTCCAGTACCTTTGGAGAAACATCACAGAACCTCCACCATATTTTGCAATTGGGATAAGGTTCATTTCATTATAGCCATCCTTCTTTTTACTCCAAACCCACCTTATGTTTATTGCCAAAGAGTTCCATTTTTGTTTCATCAAACCATTGAATTGTCAAAGTTATAGTAGTGTTTTGCAAACTCCAGGTGCTTATGTTTGTGGTTAACTGACAAAAATAAAGCTGCTGTACTTCTACATAAATATGAAAACAGAGCATTATTTCCACCACTGTTCCTTGACGCATTTTGTGCATGGGCGTAGAGTATGTGCGCATTTTATGCAGACCCTACTGCAGAAGTATGTACAATTCAGTATCTGTAAAGTGTAGGTCATACTTTACTTTTCTAGTGTACATTTGGGCTGCAGACACAAAGAAGCATGTGTTCATAATATATTTGTCGATGGATGCAAATGGTTGTCGTCAGTGCATGCATACAGCAACGATATTCCACCAGACCAGGAGAGGGCAGATGTACTGCAAAATATACTGTAGTGCGATGTCTGGACAGTATAAAGTACCACAATTCTTCTGTTTCTACTCGTTCTTTGTTGACCTCTCTTCTGTGACAGTCTGCAGTTCTGCCACCTGCAGCAAACCCCTAGTCAATTTCCATGCACATATGCAGTCGACATGCGCTGACATGCATGTTTTCAGCCAGACAAAGCAAGGGGTCATCAGGGGTTTGTGGTGCAAACCCCTGATGATGAAATTTATGTTATTTACCTTGCATGTGGCCCAAAATCACAAATTAAAAAGTGAAGAAGTCTGTAAAAAATGCAAAATCTGTGTGTGGAGAAGTATGAACCAGCCTTAAATAACATATTTGTATTCAATGCATACTTGATATATTCCAATACCGGCTCTCAAACTGAATACTTCATAGACATGGACTAATACTGGAAAAAATCAGTAGAGATTGTGGTCCATGCTGGCATTGTATGGTTCTTGCAGATTTGTCAGGTACACATTCATGCTGCAAAAATCCCAAAGGTACTCCATTGAATTGTGGACTGTGACAGGGGTGGCAACTTAAGTACACAAGGCAGGTTGGGATTCATGCTGTTTACACCAAATTCTGACCCTAGATCTGCATGTCACAGCATAAACTGAGCTTCATGATGTCACATTGGGCTGCTGCATGATGGCTGACTAGATATTTGTATGAACGAGCAGGGGTAAAAGTGTTTCTAATAAAGTGGTCAGAAAGTGTATGAATCCGGTCTCCAGATTATATTTGACTACATGAGTGTGTTTATATGCATATTACATATACGTATATAGCCGATATACAAATACACTCATTTAATCTGGAGACAGTGTTCCTAATAATGTGGCCACAGAGTATGAATATAATAAACAAGCTTAAATGCTTTTAAGAACAAATATAATGAAAAAATGCTTCGCAAATTGCAGAGAAAATCCCTCAAAAGTCTTTTACAGTAGATATAGTGCAAAAATGTTTCTGCTGTGATGTCTTGCTCCATATAATACATTTGGCAGAGAACTTTGAATTGCACTATTAGTTCATTGTAAATCAAACTGAAACATGAAAAACATATATAATACACTTTTTATAGTTAAGTTTTTAATATAAACTTTGCAGAAAGTATTCATTACAAAACATGCTTACATACCTCTGTGTAACACATAGTCTCTGACAGACCTATAAGGGATGAGGGTCCTAACCCATTTTAGTACATGCCATATTTAACTGTGTCAGCACTGTCAGACACAGGTTGGAGAAATAAAGGGCAAATAAAGTATCTTTATACTCTTGTCTGTAGTGGCTTCTGATGCAATTCAAGAACCTGATAAAGATTCCATTAGTAGTAGGCATTTTAAATAGTTCTTTAAGGCATGAAACTGTTACTGCTTAAAAGAAACCCCTTAAATATAGCATTTTCAAAACACACCCTTTTTACATTATTGTATTTATTAAGCTGTAAAATGATATATAATATTTGCATATAGAAAGGCACATGTTTTTGGGGGCCTTATTGTATGTATGCATTGCCAGAATATTGTAGTAACAACTAATAAGCAAAGAAAAGATTTTCTAATAAAAATACATTTAAATTGACAAATTAACAATTAATGAACAATGAATTTATATAGTATTTCAGTTAAAATAAAATAATATTCATTGATATCAGACAGCTTCAATGTTAAAAATACATTATGCACTGTTGATGAAGTATACATTTCAAAATGGACTAATAGCTATGAGCCATGTATGTCTAAGAAGGCTTTGTAGTGGCCTCTGTAGGGTTACACTCTGAATTGTTTTATGTATTTTACTGATTGGCATGCATGAAAGAATTTTTATGTTTGAGGTAAGGTAAATGTTCAAGAATAAATAGCATATAATTAGTTAAATTATAATTATTAAATACTCTAACACAGAAGGCTTAAAATTGACATTAGAAAACAAAATGATGAAAAATGTAATTAAAATACATTATATTCTAGACACTTTCATACACAACCAGGGATAAATTGTAGCCAGGTTATATTTTTAAACATCACACTTGATTATTGATAGTGAATATAGTAGTAAATTAAAGTGAGTGTGATGGCCTGTGTAGAGGTGAAGTCTACCTATAATAACAAGGTTGTTAGGGCAAACCTGTGAATAGGAATGAAGTGAAAATCATGTGTTGCAATTAAATTCATGTTCAAATGTAATTTTTAAATAGTATACAAATTATTACCTTTTGGTTTTGCTCTTGTGTGTCTGTGACTCCTATCTATCTATCTATCTATCTATCTATCTATCTATCTATCTATCTATCTATCTATCTATCTATCTATCTATCTAGATATAGCGCAAAAGAAGTGTTTATCTGTGCTTTGCGTCCCACAGAGAATTTATAGACATCTTGTAGAAACAAACAGGCATTACGCTTCACATGAACTATATAGAAACAAAGCTGTTGTTTCTGGGAATCAGGCATTACTCAGGAGGCTTATTGGGCCAGGCTGGCTATGTTGTTCCTAACCCTGGGAATGAAAAATTGTGGAACTGGTGTGAAAGGCAGCCAGGACGTATGGTCCGTGTGAATAAGGGACACATTGAACGTCCCAGCCTTTTCTCATTATCTTCAATCACATTCTTTCCTTGGCAGAGCCAGCCACTGAGGAGCTCATTACCAATATGTATGTGAGGACCCTGTTGTGGTTAGAATGCCTCAGCTGGTCAGGTAGAGATTGTAGCCTTTCGTCCAATCCATACAATACCCAGCAGACCGCAATGAAACTGCAGTCCATTCAAAAAAACAGCAGGTGTCATTTCCTCTGGATAGACATGTTCCACACCCCACAGAAAATACTGAGCAACAAGGAAATGGAACGAAACCCATTCGACAATAGGAAGTGAATTGTTTGTCTCTTTTTGCCATTTGTTATTTATTAAGTATAAACATATATAAAAATTCATAAAATATAAACTAAATCCAATATTTTATTTTTAAACAATAGTTTTAATTATGGTATGAAATGTGTGTTTGTGTGTGTGTTTGTATATATATATATATATATATATATATATGCATGTCTACATTATATAGATACACACACACAAACATACATATATTTGTATGCATGTCTATATTATATAGATATACACACACACAAACATATATACATATACTTTTATTTATTAGATAATTCGATGGTCAGCTAACATGCGGTTTTCAAATTTGACGTTGAATGCAGACAAAATGGGCTGGGATAAAGATCTGAGTGACTTTCACAAGAGCCAGATCATTATGGCCAGTGGGTCAGGCTTGTGGGTGCTCCCAGTCAGCTGTGTTGAGTACCTACTGAGAATGGTCCGAGGAAGGAAAAACAATGAACCACCGACAGGGTGTTGGGCAGCCAAGACTTGTTGATGCAGGATGTGAGCGAAGGTTATCACATCTGGTACAAATCAACAGAAGGGCTATTGTGCCACAAATGGCAGATTACTTCCTTGATTACAATTAAAGTTATGTGCCACAACACACAGGGCATCGTATCCGGTTGTGTAGCCACAGGCCAGCCAGACTGCTCATACTGACCCCTGTCCACTGCCAAAAGCACCTAGAATGGTCATGCAAGTGTCAGAACTAGACCTTGGAGCAATGGAAGAAGACTGCCTCGTCTGGTGAGTACCATTTTCTGTTGCATCTTGTGGACAGATGGGTACATATCGAGCATCTGTAGGATATGTTGGTCTGACAGGTCTAATACATGGCTATGTAGCCCTGTACACAGCAGGGCTACACACATAGTGTCGTGACACATTACTCCCATGATCATCATCAAAATTATTTGCTTCACATAGCAGTGGTCATAATGCTTGAGCTCTTTGGTGTGTATATATAACCATGAAATATACACGTCATTTAATCTGGAGACAGTCACATTTGTTTTCAAACAGGAACATCTGTGATTGTGTTACCCAGCATTGGCATATAGCCAGAGCAATTATAGGGAGGGAACAACAGCTGTGTATCTATCTACATCTCAATCTTCAATAGTTAGGCAAGGTATGATTCTCTTTGGTCTGCACAGCCCCTCCTCATGCCCTATGTGAGATGATGAAGAGGACTAATTGACAGGTAATCACAGCCCTTCTTTCCAGTCACACTCTGTTCAACCACTGCCCTCCATTGACCCAGTTCTCCCACCTCCATCTGCTACCAGTTCTCTGGGATGTATTCTTACTTCAAGACAAAGGTTGCAAAATATTGCATATTTCTCCTTGTACAGGAAAAAAAGATACATGCTATTATATCCATTTTGGAATGCATAATAATCTGCATTTCTGCAAGGCACCTGCATAAAAATAAACCAGAAAGGAGGCTGTCGACAGCAATGTATTGCTCGGACAGTCCCATCACCCCTCTGCCCACTTAATCCATACTTGTCTCTCACTCTCCAACTGCACAATTTCTAGAAATACTGGATGGATCAACTGGCTTTGTGAAAGTTAATAAATGTGCTTTTACCTGAATGCTGTCCTATTAATGACACATAACTCTGAAACTACAGCGATTAATTTATTGCACATTCCACATTCATGCCAATTTGCACAGTCTATCCCCACCATTTTTTATCTCTTTGTTTGTCTGCAAATGTAATTGCTATGTGCCGTAAGCTCTGTTATATAGCGTAAGTAAACACCTATTCTGTTACACCCCAAACTCCTAGACTGGGGGATCATAACAGTAATTAAAATGTAAATATAATTTATATAGCATTATATATAACATTAGGGAAGTTATATTAGTATTGGGTAGAGTTCACTTCTGATAAATTTTGCTGAATGAACATACTGCAATCTAATGAAAATATTACTGTAGTATTGCCCTAGCGTACCCTACATACTCACCTCATTTCTAAAAAAAATCCTTATAAAAAGTCCAACTTCAATTAAATTCCCCCACAATAAATTTTGCCAACTGGCTAATGGACTGCTACCTAAAAATTTGCTATGCACTGAGGCTGACAAAAAAAAAAAATTCAGAAAATCATCTTGTACCCACAGTTTGAGAATCACTGACCTGTACAATGTTCCTGGGAAGTTAGAAAAAGATTCTTTCAGATTTCAGATTACTGTGTTCACAATGCTGGCATCTGCAAGTCTCTCTTTATGGTTATGCTGCTACCTATTACTACTGTTTCCATCTTTCCCCACCAAACAGTTGGTTAGCTGTATTTCTAATACAGCTGTATGTAGTAATGTCCGTATCTTAAAATGTCATTTATATAAATTTTATTTTTTCATATATCCAAATATTTGTATTCTGTTTATTTCTCTTTTGCTTGATGACCAACATTTTCTGTGACCTGACAGTTAGATACTCCAGTTATATATATGGCGCCCTGTAGGGGCCACAGACAGGTCAGGCCACATCAGTTTAGGGAGCATGCACTAATACAGCACATTGCTGATCTCACCACATGATGAAACACCTTGGGATCACAGTTGTCCACACTGTCCAGTCCAAAAATGTCCATCTATCTGCTGCAGTCAGGTGTTCCATGGGCGTCCCCTTAGCTTGGTCCAGCCGCTCAGGTCCTCAGCAATTAGAAATGCACCACATGGCTATAGTGCCATAATTGACGTTCCTTTGCAATATAGGTAATGTGCCTCATTTAGAACTCTGAGAGCAGCTGCTCATTCAACACAAAGTCAAACCAGCAGTACTCAAGTATTCTCCGAAGAGACACAGAACCAAACTAGTCCAGTTTTCATTTCAGGTCACTGGATAGCGTCCATGTCTTGCAGCCATACAGCAAGACAGGGAGCACCAGCACTCTAAAGACCTTTGCCCTCTTAGAAAGATGTTGGGAGCGCCACACACCCCTTCCCAGTGACCTCATGACCCCCCATGCTGTCTCAATCCATCTACTGACTTCATAGAAGTACTCACCAGAGTCATGAATGTCGCCGTCGAGGTAAGTAAATGCTCTCTCCAAACAGACACACTGCAGATGGTTGTACCCAAGAGGTCTTTAAAGGCCTAGAGCTCACTTTTGATCCAGGACACTCACAAACCCAGACACTCTAACCCCTTGCTTAGTCTCTCGAGAGCCCTGATCAAACTTAGTAATGTTATTAAATATGTATAATATTTTTCCTCAATTGTATGCAGCCATTATTTCATCTCAATATGTCATTTTGGCTATATATTATTACTGTAATGGTACATGTATTCATCATGTACCATTCAGTACATAATTTTCAGTTTGGTACACACAATGAAATGAATGAAGATGTTTATTGACATGAGCGGAACCTAAATTCAGAAGTATATGTTCAGCAATAAAACCCCCATGTACCGCATTTGGGTTCATAACTGAGCGATCAAGAAGTATTATCGGGGTCACATAGTCTAGACAGTGGAAAAGCAGGGGAGTCAGTATTCTGAAGACACAAAGGACAGGTGGTGAGCACAAGGGGCTAGTCTGAAGGAGACAGGCAAGGGACAGTAGAGGTAAGAAGTAGGCAGGATAGATCAGAGATAGACGAAAGATAAAGCAGATTCACTCAGTTACCTATAGAAACAAAGCCACACACCAAGTATAAGGCAGAGCAGGACTATAAAAGGAAGTTGGCAGGTGTTATGGCTTAATTGATGTTAGGATTCTGCACGTGGGGAGGCCAAGGAAGATGCTGGGGACGGACTTGAGGACGAGCAGTCAGCCTGTTAGGGTTATTCCGGTGAAACTGGGCAATCAGGAGCCGATCCAATACACTGCTCACGGGTGCCTAATCCCTCTCCTTGGGACTGTAGACCTCCCAATCAATTAGATACTGTAGCTTTCCCTGTGACCTTCTGGAATCCAGGGGATCATTTTCCATACAGCAATAGAGGTTAGAACATAAGAAATTTACAAATGAGAAGAGGCCATACAGCCCATCAAGCTCGTTTGGGGAGAACTTAACTAATAGCTCAGAGCTGTTAAAATGTTATCTAGATCTGATTTAAAGGAACTCAGGGTTTTAGCTTGCGCTACACTAGCAGGAAGACTATTCCATACTCTAACTACACGCTGTGTAAAGAAGTGCTTTCTCAAATTCATTTTAAAATGTTCTCCCGCTAATGGCCACAAGTTCTAGTATTTAAACTAGGGCTGTCAAAATTAATGGGTTAACGCGGACTAATCCATCATCGTGATTAATCTGATTAAAAAATTTAACACAATTAACCCATCTGCAGCGCAGAATGACTCAAAATCCCTGAAATGTCTCTGTCAACCCATTTCGGGCAGAAAATGGTGCGTTCCATTTGCCCTTGGAACTGTATTCCGAGTCGGATTCCGAGTTTTGAAGCCAGACACTTCTGAGAACGGCATGCACGTTCCCATTTCTCGGAGATCTGAGAAATGGAAATATCTCAGAGCAGCACAGAGGATCCTGAAGTCAGAATCCAAGATGGCTGCGCCCTTTATCAACAGAAGGGAAAGTTGTAGTTTTATACTGTTTAAGCACTACTTCTC
>JAODJU010000025.1:8025318-8044528 GCA_026776725.1 Gnathonemus echidnorhynchus
AACGCAGAAAAAAGTGGCAGAACCCAAAAGACGAAAATACAGAAGTTCCGGAACTGCGTTCCGCTGCGTTCCGGCCCACTTCAAGCACTGGTTATGTGTGCATGTCGTCAAAAGAGCAAATGATTTTGCTCCCACTTTCCGCAAATAGGAGTCGTGTTTTTTTAAATAAGGTGTGGCCAGGCGCGTTGTTGGCATGTTGCTATTTTAAGGCAACGAAACAACATTGTGCTTTTGACCAACAAAAACCACATCTAAAGTCAGTGGTGCATTATTAAATGGTATTTAAGCTGCACGTTTTAGCAATGCTCGTTACGGACACAGATTACGCCGTCAAGGTATAGAAATGGTTTTTTTGTTATTTATTTTATTTATATATCTTTTATTATAGAGTACACCTGGCCCTTTTACGTAATCATACAGTTTAATAAAACACCTAAAGAAAACAAATATGTATTAAGTAAAGAACAAACCGTGTCATTAAAAAATCTTTCAAGTTCATTATGAGAATTAAGCAATTAAGCATGTGCTGTAATTGAAAAGACATTTGGATTGCTGAAAATGAGAAAATTTCAGATATTTAGATAAGTTTGGTGGAACAAAATAGCCCTCAGAAGGTCGCAGCATTCTTTGTGCCATGTTGTATATTGCATAATATTGCCATGTGTGATGGATGTCTGTTGGACATAAATGAGGACACATTGGAGGACTTTAGAAGGCATGATGCTGAACTGTGTGTGCCGATGCCTACAAAGGAACGTACACAGGCACAAGCACGGGCAAGGAGGGATCAGTTGGCAGAAGAGCTGAATCTATACCTTGGTAAGGAATCTAAATTGCAAGATGTAGAAAAATTACAGTCCTATTGCCTTTTATTTGAACATCTTAAAACACCTTAAAAACTGTAGGCTGTGTTTTTGAACAATGATTGCACTTTTATTTACATTTTGTGAACTGCAGACCCAAAATTAAAATAACAAAAACATACAAGCATAAATAATTCCCCATTCCCAGCCACTGTGCTCGTTAAGCAGCCAGCTTCTGTTTTCCCCTTCAGAAGATCTAGTTATGACAGAAAATGAGGACGCACTTGCTGTTACCTCATCCCACACCTGCTTCACCTCGAAAGCCTTAGGTGGAACAGTGATATTCCCGTAGACGATGTGCTCATGCCTTTTCACCTCGCGCAAAAGCACGTCTATTTCCTCGGCTAAAAAGTGATCTGGCTTGCCAGACACGCCATTGTAATAGCAATCTGCCATAGATCATGCTCCGCTGCCTTCTAAAGGTGAGGTGACGTACCATTCTGATTGGTTTCTTCCTTGTTACACCTAAAACACACCTCTGAATAATTAGAAGTTAGGACAACCTTTTAACCCCTTGCACTGGCGCAAAGTTTGTTTCTTCCACCATCAAAACAGCTAAATGGATTTGGACACGCCCATAAATGTTAGTTGTGCTTTGTGCTTTACGCTTTGCATTTGATGGTCAAAATAGATCCCTATATATATGTAGGTATGGTAGTATATATAAATTAAGTTAATAGTTTATGTGAAACAATGGTCTAAAATATATATAACAAAATTATATTTGAAACCAAATAATAGCATATGTAAGAGAAATAAATAGTACATGTGAATGCAAATAATCACGTGCAAGGGATGTAAGAGAGGATGGTAGGATATGTAAATGAGAATAGTTGTTTGTGTGAGAGAGTTTGATTGAAACGGAAGGGAGTTTAATTAAAATGGAAATGGTACTAAATTCCCAGTTCCTGACTGGTTATCTTTGAAGAAGCCTGCCTTCCAAATCATGATTGATATGGCAAGATGGTGGACTGGGAGTGACTCACTGAAACCACTGGTACAGCAGTCTATAAATGGCAATCTATAAATTCTGAAAACACATGCAAAACAAAAAATGCTGCAAATCTGCTCACAACAAAACAGACATTTCTGGGGGACCATGAAACGAGATGGACCATTTGGGCTGGGTGGTATATCAAATGTTCACAGTATATTGATATATTTTTAGAATGAGATATTGGATGACTCAACACTTTGTGTTGGTATATTTTATCATGTTAAAACTTAGGGCTCTTTGAAAGATTTTGAATAGAGACCAATGTCCTAGTTGGAAGCAAGAGAATAGTGCTGTGTGTATGAGAGTATGACAGTAAATCAAAGTGAGTATGATTGTGCATGTAAGAGGGTATAGTAGTGTTTGTGTAAGAGTATCGTGGTGTTTGTGTGATATTATGATGCTGAGTGTGAGCATGTATTAATTGTCTTTCAAGGCAATTAATTGAAATTAATTGGCTTTCCCTCATAAATATTGAGTTTATTTTTTAATTAATGATAATTCATATAAAGTCATTTTAGAATTAGTGCAGTGTTTCATTTTTTTAACAGTTATATCTGTGTCTTTAAAGAATGCATATTCAATCTTAATGCTACACCACAATCATGACTTTACAGATGTTTCCTTCAGGAATCTGTAGAGAAGATAGATGTTTTTGCTGTGATTTGTCTCAAAATTGATCAGGTCCATGTCTGTGAAAGTTGACAAAGATCTGTCAAATATCTTTTGAGTTATCAACCTAACAGGATCAAATGTCTGAAACTACCCTTTGTTTGCTATCACTATGCGGTGCTGCTTCAATTTTGGGGCAGTCTCAACATTTCACCAATTCACATACAGTGCCTCTACAATGTTTGAAAAATATCCACGAAACAGTTATCGAGTTATCCTCATAACAATGAAGTTGGTGGCGGTGGCGGACGGACCCTAAAAACCAGGGGAATAAAATTATATTATGCACTAAAAAAAAACTGTTCAAAATCATGTTAAAGTGAATGAATGTTTGCACAATCCCTCCATTTTCTGTACCTGCCTCTGCAGGACAAAGGATAGGTCATTCGGAATCTATACAGGAAGCTATGGCTGCAAAGGGATTAACCCAGGATTGGGGACTCACACCATTTGGCAATCCCAAATCATTTCTACATGTTTTTGGACTGAAGGGGATAGAGAACCCAGAGGAAACCCCATGCTGACAAAAAGAGAGTATGCAAACTCCACACTTTTAGAGCCAGGATGGAGACTCGAACCTTGGTTCCAAAGGTATGAGGCAATAAGGCTAACTGTGTCACTGTGCTGTACAACAAATTTTCTATACAACCAAATCAAACCACAAGATAGTTGTAAAGAGCATCATCATCCTGACTGAAATATTAACATACTTGGCAAGGTGACACATTACACTGAAAATCCTACTGTATTAACTCCTTATCAGAAAAAAAATATTTACGTTAAGCATAACTGTTATAAATAGTTAAAGCTACATTGTCAGATCATATATCGCTACATACCTACAGAAAATTTAGTATGATACTTTAAAAATATCTACTTTGCCTGATATTACAAATCAAAAGAATAATTCTGAGAAATTTCCTCATCAATGAAGTGCAGACAAAGTTTAATGCAAAACTCTTATTTACAACTTGTCTGTGCTATATTTCTGTAATTATTATTTTTATGAAGTTTGTACATTTCACATTTTTGAAATTTGCTTGTGAATCTAAATAGTTTTATCAATAAATTACAGAAACATTAAAATATATAAAATTAAAAATGAATTATCAACAATTCTCTGATACCTCTAAAAAATTTTTGTCATTGTGATACAATACACTCTGAAACTATAGCAATGTTACAGTGGCACTCCAGCATTTAATGCGGAGTAAGTGCCTTAATTTTCTGATTGACAGATGGCTGTCACATTAGTTAAGAATGATAAGTGAATGGTTGGACTGAGGAATAACTTCCTCTTGACCCTGCTCTAACCTTCGACCTCTGATCTGACTCCTCTTTCCTTTTAGCCTCACACAAAGCTATCACCACAGGTGCAGCACAAAGAGTACTCAGAGAATACCAAAGGCTTCCAAATGTTAATTGTTCTTTCTAGCCACAAGCTATAAAAGGACAATACATAACAAGCACATTATCCTGTTTCTGTCATTTTCTCATGGACACAAAAAGCTAACAACTGGGAGCAGAATTCCGATCATTTTAAGTGTGTACAATTTAATATCAAAAATAGAAATGCTTTATTCCTTAAAGAAAAAAAACTGAAAAAAATTCTTGAAAAAATGCAGCTTTCAAAACCAAAATAAAAACTTGCCTACCAACTATGAACTGATACTTCAAAGAATTGTTTTGACTGGAATGCAATAGCTTATCTTTTAAGTAATTTGTTCATTTAATATCCAGATACTTACTTTTTAGATATTATGAGGTGAGATTGAGGTTTCTTTGTGCTATAAATGAGCTACAGAGGAAAAACAAACATACATACCAGTAAAATTCATCTGTTATCTATTTTTACTATTCATTTAGTTCAGCTTATTATAGAAAGAGATTATGCATGCCATATCACTTGAGTTGGAACTAGAAAAAATGTATTTACTTTGTTTGTGCCTAACCGATACTTACCAATGGAATGCTGGGATCTGTTATTTTAGAGAAGAATCAGAATACATTAAGAAGTATAATGTTGGCACAATGCACAGCAGTGCAACAACATGATTATCATAGCCTATCAAGAAAATTAGTTGTTTCATTGGAGAATACCTCCAGCATGCATAAGCTTGTAAACTTGTTTACAAAAGTCATTGTTTACAGAATGATTTAAAGACAGGCATATGATTTCAAACACCTGCTTCCACATATTTGTTTAAGATCAAAAATCTGTTTTCCAATAACATGGCAATATGACTATTAAAGCAATTTGAAAGATGGAATTCCATTCTGCATTCTGTTCAGAGAATTTGGAGATGGTCATAATCTAAATATTAAAAGTGATTTGCAGTTTTTCAGAGGTCATCCTGGAAAGCCAAAGGTCATGACTTCTGGTCATTATTTATTGGCCAAGTACCCTGATGGGTAATATGACACTTTGTAGCGAAAGACTGTGGGATAATTTTGTGGGATAATACTGTGATTATGTTACTCATAGCAGAGGTGACATTTCGATAAAGACACTTTCGATGGGTGCTACACTTCCAAAAGTCCATCTGTTTCAACGTATTTTGTCTAATAACATTATCATATCAGAAATATCGATTCTCTGCACTTGTTTAGGTCAAAACTCAAAACCCATCTGTTTAAGTTGGCTTACTCGCTTTAGACCTATTGCTGTCTGATTATGTTATGTTATTATCATTTTTTATTTTATTTTTTATTTTTGTTTTATTGTTTGTCTTCTATGGACTATGTAAGGTGACCTTGGGTTTTAGAAAGGCGCCCACAAATAAAATGCATTATTATTATTATTATTATTACAAATAATTCACACACACCAAAATATTATCTTTAGATACACTGTTACTGTCATTATGCAGTTTCAGAATTATGTAAAATAAAGAGAAATATGAAACATACATGACAGTTATTGCAGAAAAACAGTAACAAAAAAATCTTAGATGAGTATTCACTTATTTATTTTCTACCTTAAATCCAATTGCTACTCTCATTCATCAGTTGGAACACTATGGAAGGAAAGTTTTACTTTGCTGAAGATGTTGCCTCTGGCAAAATGCTAGCTGTTCCTTCATTGTGATCCTGACAAGCAATTGACATATCTATGAGACGTGAGCTGGAGGAGCACAAGCAGATGACCTACTGGGGTAGAAAAAGACTGCTAATTCCCTCTTCTATGAGGGAGCAGTGTTTGGGCATCACTCTAACTAGTGCTCTGATCAGCATTGGGCAGTGAGGTGGAAGGTCATTCAAATGGGGTCATTGCCACTGCCTGTCAAGTACAGTCCCACCATATAAAAAATAGCAGGTCATCTGAACATGAATATTGCACACGGAACGACAGATACACTTTAAAATGATGATTTACTGACAGAGTGCCAGTACTGCCTTGTGCGTTTTGAGTGACAGCATGCTTGCGGAAGTGGGTGTGGGTGGGGGCAGGGTGTGA
The DNA here is from genome assembly GCA_026776725.1 of Gnathonemus echidnorhynchus. Taxonomy (NCBI): domain Eukaryota; kingdom Metazoa; phylum Chordata; class Actinopteri; order Osteoglossiformes; family Mormyridae; genus Gnathonemus; species Gnathonemus echidnorhynchus. The sequence continues at coordinate 8,031,305 of JAODJU010000025.1, forward strand.
TGGGAGCCCCACTTTAGTACTGAATTGCCTTCTCCACTCCAATCAGCTTGGTGGAAGTTTAATGAAGTGCCTTTCTCTCTACTCCCCTTCACACTTCCCATCTGCAGAAAGAGCCTCATGCGGGAGCCTGACAGCCACACAATCAGTTTGCCTTTCACAACTGGCCCTGTTTTAACCTTGCAGAGAAAGACCTTCACATACACGCCGGCCTTGGCAATTAGACAGAGGAGCAATATTTGAGACAGACAAAGAGTTTGGGATTCAGCCATACAGGTGTTTTTAAGTTCTTGACAGATAGAGATTCAAAATCACAAGCAGCATTATTCGTCTTTCTCTTTTTATCCGTCTTCTCACTCTGCCGATTCCACAAGGGTAAGAAAGCCACTGAGCTCAGTTAATTAGAGGAGTTGGAGAGTCTAATGTGAACGCTTATTCTTCTGTGCCCAGAACGCACACTTCACAAGAACAATGTATGCCATTGCTGACCAATAACATAGTGCATACACTGTAAAATAAAAAGCACAAATCAGTCATTGCATCGTGGTGAATTTTGGATAGCCGAAAAAGAGAATGCCAGAACTTTTCAAAGAGGTCTAAGAACAAGCTCAAATGCAAAAGTTCTTTATTTTGTAGACTGAAGAAAAAAAATCACACATATGCACACATATACAGACAAACCTGCAAACATATAATTTAATGCACACAAAAGATAACTTTTGCAGGGTGTAGGAACATGTGGTGCTGGGTGAAATACTTGTTTTAAAGAATGGAAGTATGAAAAAACAGATGCAGCAATTAGAAGCCTATTGCTGCTCAATGGAGACATGACAGGAGTGGATGACAGTGGCTTTCACCCTCACACCCCCTTGTCTCCAACATGAGTCCTTTAACAATCCCTGTCAGGAACACTCTTTGAGAAGTGCTTGCTCTAGACAATGGCTCTTCACCCTTATTTTGCGCTGTAAGTAGTGGTGCAGAATGCTGGAAGGAGCTGAAAACATGCAGTAATGTGAGAAAGACGGGCAGCCATTGTGGGAAGTGTGAAAACCAGAAGGACCCCTTTCAGGGGCTTGCCTGAAAGTGCTATGAAGACCTTTAGTCCTTTGCTCTCCCTGAATCCCCAATTAGACAAACATTAACATCAATTAAGCTTTTATACGACACAGGTTCCATATAATTACCTTAATGGGTTGACGCTTTCTTTAGCAGCAATTTCTTAAACAAACTTGGGCCTTTGTGCATTGGGCTAAGAAAATTTTCAGCAGGGAGTATTTGCTTTTGTCAAGCTTTCTAAAGAGACAGCTGAATTGTTCTATTTAACAACAAACACCTTCAGAGAGGACCCTCGAGCAGGCCCAGTTCCCACCACATCTGACTGCCGCGTTCCAAGATGATTATCCATCACAGACAAAAAAATCTGACCAGCCCAGTGAGCGAGGACACATGTGGAGAGGGCAGGACACAAAAGGGTAAGCAAGCAGACTGGCCCAGAAAAACCTCCTTCTGACTGAATTAGCTCTCTATTTAACATCCCAAATAGCTAGATCCGTTCCTTGTCCAAAGAAACAAAGAACATGTATAAGAAAAACAGGATCTTAGTCATAAACAAGGCAAATCCATGCTGGTAAATTGTAAAAGGACCACTGCTAATTAAACATAGACTGATCACACTCTTCCTGTTTCTATTGCCATACCTATGTTCGTCCAAAGATTTAACTAGGCCTCATTTTTTACTTAGCATTGCAATAATACAAGCTCATGAACATGCTATTGAGTATGTTTTTCTGTTTTAATAAATTCCAATTTTCCACAGTATTTTATTGCACATATCTATTTATGCAAATAAAATATAATGAATGGTTTGATTTCTTATTAAGTTGAAAAAATTGGATATTTATGCTCAGATCTCTTGGAAACATATTTTTTCCTCATCTAACCTATATACATAGGATTACATATTTATCAAGTTGTTGCTGTGCCACAGTTTCCATTGATACTAATGCTTTTGTGACCATTTCTGCTGCTGCTATTTCCATAAGTAATACCAACAACACCTGACATTAGACGCCATAGTAGCAGATGTACAATATATTATTGGTATCACCCCTCAAGAGGGCGATACACCTCCATTATTACAGATTCTCAATGGGTGGTCAGAATATGAACATCTTCACCATGCCCACCATGGAAATGATGTATGTAACATTTCATGATAATTACTATGTACAAAACCGCATTAAATATTCTACTATCACATAATATACTTGGAAGCTTTAGGAAATGCTATCTGTCAAATAATTGTACTTATTATTACCTCAAATTAAATGTTTACACGGTTTTTGCATTTTTTTGTTCATTTATAGCACAGTATAGGGGACACAGTATAGGGGACAATCTACTGGAGAATACCTTTTCAGTTAATTACTGTGTTTACATCTGGATTCACAAAGGTTTATTGAGTTTTTTGGTGCAGTCATATGTTTCAAACAGCTGTGCGCAACAACTTTAAATTACTGAGCTCTCTCAAAGAATATCCTTATGGGTAATGTGAAACAAGACTGATTAGTTACAGATTAGTGTTGAATATGATGGAGAAAATCCACAGAGGCTTCTATATGTATGGGCTTTGGTTTTTGTTAGAATTAAAGCTTCACTCATCTGTCTTCCAGAGGGCAGTGGTTGGATGGTCAGTTGCACCCAACAATGACACGTCAAAAACTAATCTCCCTACAGCATTCTGTGGCAAAACAAACAAACGAACAAACAAACAACACTTCAGGGACAGTGACGGCTATATACACAAACAAGTGACTCACAAAACAGTATTTGTCTGAGCAGCACTAATCATAAGGTCGTATCAGTATTGAGAGCATTTCAGTCAATTCACAATAGATTCAAAATTGTTTATCAGTGTTACATATCACATTACAACACAAACTCTTTTAAGACTGTAATGTAGAAAATCAACTCAGAAATAACTATATTAAATAGATGAAGCGGGTATTATACAGGGAAAAAATCAGCTAAAATGTACATGATAACAGATAACCACATGCAAGCCAATTAAATGTAATGTAGAATCCCTTTTAAGACACAATAACCTTTACGTGTGTGTGTGTGTGTGTGTGTGTGTGTGTATTGCGTTTATATTACATTGTGGGGACCAAATGTAATGTAATAAAAACCTGTCATTTTGACATTGTGGAGACCATTTTTCAGGTCCCCACAGAAATCTGTAAACTGGCATGCTTATGGGTAAGGTTTCGGCTGGATATGGTAGTCATGTTGGGATTAGAGTTTTCTCCCTAGAAATGAATGGACAGTCCCCACAAAGATATAATTGCAAACCTGTACACACACACACACACACACACGCACACATACATATATAATGTATCCACGTATAAAAAATCGAGCAAATCTGCTGCATTATTTTGATTTGCTTTGATTAGTCTGTTCACCAGTCATGAAATTCAGGCATTCTGGGCAAATTTATATACTAATATTTCCATTCATTTTAATATATCTGTGTTTTTTACATTTTAAAATGAAACGTTGATGGGTGCTATTTAAAATATATAATGCAAATTAAAATAAATGCCGTGAGCATTTAATGTTTTTGTCTATAGTTTGGAAATGTTATACTTTTCCTAAAATTTAAGAAAAATTTAAACATAAAATGAGCACACAGTGTGATCCTTCTTATTACAAAAAATATTTCTAGTAATTTATTAATGTGTACAAATAATTACCAATAATGTAATAAGCATTAGATAACATATTTGCATTTATACAAAGAAGAAATGTATGCTCTGATGGGGTTACTAACTTAAAATGAGGCATGACTGGATAAAACATGCTCTTTGGTTCCAATTAGAAAGATGTGAGTTAAAATGAATGTAATTGTTGGTTCTTGCTCATGCAATCAACACATATTGGCCCGATCATTCTATCTTAAGTTAACTAGATTTATGCAATGACTTTTTGTGTGTTATGTTTTACATGCTATAGTCTAGCAGTTCTCTTTCCCACAGGGAAGAGTCTGGTGGAACATTGTTTGAGTTCTGAATCTAATCCTGATTTTAAAAAAGTACATTTACCATCATAAATCTATACATTTTATTGAAGTTATTAAACTGGGCAGTCTTCCTGCATATTTCACACAAATAAAACCTGAATTTTGGTGTAGTTCATTTTTTCTAAATTCAGCTGTAATGATTGACCAAAAGTAAATTTTAAACAATTCTAAATTTGTTATAGCATATTCTCCTTAGATCTCTGTCACCTATACAATTTCTAAACCTATCCCATTACATCTATTGCACTGAGACAGGTGAAGAATTTGCTTTATTTTGCACCACGAAAATGTTTTACATTTATTTTAAAAATACCGCAGTGTGTGCTCGATCACATATGTGAAGTATATTTACTAGTTGTCAGGTAAATGTATATTTTTTTTTTTTTGCAGTTCCGTACTCTTACAAAAAATTGAATGAACTGGACACTGGACAATTCTAAACGAATGAGATTATACACCAAGACAGTGCTACACAGTTTGAGCTGCTGAATAGGGACAAAAATATAAATATTTTAAAAATGCATGTATTATTTGATATTAAAGTGTTGTTTTAAAATACACATTATACAGTAAATATATAATTTTCAATAATTAGAGTAATGACAGAAAAATAAATGGTTTAAAAATCTGTATAAGCAGTAGTGAATAAGCAGTCTGTCAATGCTTTAATAATTGCCTAGAGGGATTAGTAAGACCATTGTTTTGAATTGCATCTTCCTCCCGCTTTTGGAGGTGTTCAAACATGGCTTTGGTCCATTACCTTCACACACTCCTCCACATCACTAGAAGTGTCTGAGGCCTGTCAGTCTGGAGTGGCATGAGTAAATGAAATAAAGCTTTTGGGGGGGTTGTAGCACGCTGGTGGTACCAGCAGGAAACCCATGTTAGTCTGCACAGAATTGTCATTTCCATCACCACCCAAGGCAATGCAAACCAATTTCAAAGAGCAGATTGACTGCTTTAGCCCCCCTTTTAAGTGAAACTTCAACCCTGAGCAGATGTCATAGGAGAGGGAAACGCAGGCCAAAGATGAGACAGTGCGCAGAGCAGGAGGTGTGAGGCTTTGTTGTAGGACCACTGTGAATGGACCAGACACTGCAGGGATTTTCTGCATGTCCATAGGATGTCTTAAATCGCATAAAAATGAATATTATCAGCTTAATAGAGAGAAATCCCACCATCTCCATTTGAGTACTGCTTACAAAAGTATTCTGGCTTCACAAACCGAGTTCATTTTACATCAAAACCAGCAGTCATTTTTTAAATCCATGGGGTAACGGAGAGACATGTGGAGTTACTGGAAGGTTAAGAAAACGTTGGGTTTCCAAACATAGCTGTTTAGAGGAGTGGAAATCTGAACAGCTAGTGCTTAATGGTCAGAACCCTGTGAATAAACAAACCTCAGTGTATATTTCTGTTGAGCAGCTGGAGCATACATTTTCAAACATTCCAATCTCTCCGAAACTTACACTCACTTAAATATCCCTAACAAAATAAATTCTTACAGAATTTATTGATAATGGCACAATCTTAATCACAATGTTATTCAAGTCGTATGTAACAGTCACAAGCTGAACCATTGCTTCAAAAAAATACAATGAAATTAATCAGGATCTTAAGAACTCAGAAAACAAAGAGGGAAAAAAGACACATTTCGGGAAGGGTAGTGCTATATATTATCTTCCACATCTTATTATTTTTTTATTTTTACGTTAATTTCTAATCTAATTTTTTGATGTATTTAATTTTTTTGTTGTTTATTTAGCATTAGATATTATGATTAATATTAAGACTTTAGGGTGGTGGCACTTTTTAAAGTTAACCGACATATTTAAGTAAAGCAATTCATGAAAGCAATCCATCAGAGCAAAAGGAAATTAAAACATGGTATAGGCTTCTTAAGTACTGAAAAACCATGTTCATGGTCACTTTATTCACATATAATTGAGTAAGTTAGGTTTCAGTTTAAAGTGTTGAAACAAAGCATAGCTTCTTTGCCTGTAACACAAGCAGATTTCAACAGTACATTTTCAAGACCTCTATCTCTCTGTTAGAAACCTTATCTAATCCGGTTTATCCTTCAGAAGTGCCTGGCAACTAATCCCATGGGACAAATCTAATACAATTGGGAAAAACTGAATATACTCCATTCAGTGTGAATGGATGAGTTGTTAGTCAGGATGAATAACAATAAAATACTCATATCTTACACCATAAAGCTTGTGTTCCAATAAAAACAATAAAAAAGGGGTTAAATCCTTTGAGCCTATTTGCATACCCCCAAGACACCTATGTTCCTGATATGTTTGGGTCTTGAACGACCCTAAAAGTAAGCACAGAGCCAGCTGATATAAACAAATTTCTGTTTTACCGCAAACTGGACAGTCACCCTCTAATTATATACTGCTGATGGACACATTCCAAATGGAGACACATGAGATGATTTTCTTGTCACATGCCACATAACAGAATAATGCTTGATTTTTAATGATACATTATAACAAGGCTAATGCTTATTTATTAAAATGTTCTTAAATAGTTCCTGATCTAGCATTCATATTTGAACATAATGCTGGAAAAAATGTTCATATTTAAACATAAAAGCCGGAAAACAACAGTTACAAAAAACACCAACATAAAACCAAATCCAAATGATTTTTTAAAAATAACTTCACTATTACACAGAGGAATGATATCTATAAGGAATGAATAAAGGAAAAAAATACTACAGTTCTATTTTGCAAGTGAAAAACTTCATGACCATCTTGTTTCGTAACTTTTAGTGGAGCATGCTGGAAATCTATCTGCATAATAATTTACCTGCAATTGTGCCCATGGGACTGCTGACATTTTGACTGCCACTACCTCTGAACAATTAATCAAAACAATTAGCAACATACTGCTGGTTAACAATAAAAACAACAAATATTTCTGACACATTAACAAACACAATCCTACTATTTACAGCCCACTAGTGGGCTAATTTGCTACTGCAATGTCCAACATAATTTTGCATTCTCATTACCAAACTGCCTCTGATACAAGTACAATTATTCATGTGCATAACAGTTTGTGCTGGACACCAGTGGCACAATGGATGGAACTGTGAGTTGTGGTTTCAATCCCTGCCCCAGGCTATGTGCAATTTCCATATGCCTGTGTTGGTTTCCTCTGATCGCATTGACATTGTGGTTTAGGTAGACCAGTGTCTCTCTGTTGTCTTTAGTGTATAATTGTAAGCTCTGTAATAAACTCATATCATGCAGACTGTCCTCTGCCTTGTTCCCACTAATTCCTGTGATAGGTTCCATCATCTGGAGAATTTTTCATATTTTGCTATATTTATGTCTAAAGGCTTCCCTCCATCCGTCTTCTAACCACTTAGCCATGGTCTGGGTCACCTGGAGCTTATCCCAGGCAACATAGGCTTGAGTACACTCCAATCTATTTCACAGCACATACACTCACATCCTCTATAAAGAGAAACCAGTTAGCCTAAGTGCATGTCTTTGGACTGTGAGAGAAAATCCACATGACATGGGGAGAAGATGCAAACAGGCATAGAGAAAAAGTATGATTCATGCCCTCAACCTGGGAGGTGCGAGGAAATAGTGAGACCTACTGAGCCACCCTCTAAATGTTTAAAATGAAAATAAATAAACTTTTTCAAAGGGAAGTGGATGTATTCTAATGGATCTCCAACAAAACATATGTATATGTAACATTCCAAGACTTAACTCCATAAACATTCATCGTACTTCGAAAAAGACATGCCTTATTAAGCATAGGAACATAGGATTGACCCCATTTTGATCTCCATGAGAGACATTTTTTGCCATCAAAGTGCAGGATCAGAGTACAGCACCAATAGAGCAGTCAAAGATAAGGGCCTTTTCTCAAGGGCCCAAATATGATAGGATTTCTCTGTCACACACAGGATTGAAATCAACAACTTGCCAGACACATATCCGTAATGCAATGAGCTACACACCACTCCATTCCTAAATTTCCTTCAGGATCCATAAAGTGTCTGTCTGTCTATCTATCTATCTATCTATCTATCTATCTATCTATCTATCTGTCTATCTGTCTGTCTGTCTGTCTGTCTGTCTGTCTACCTGCAGATTTGCAACTTCATTAGAAGAACAAGGAGCCTTCACCACCTGTGTGGCTGAACGTATAGTACACTAAAAGGTAGAATTAAAGTAGTAGTTTAAAGTTTTTTTCACAATGACACATTTTTAGTGTTCATATTAGCTCTAGTGGACTAAAATGACGGTTTACCGGGCATTGGTTTGGGCAACTGAGGAGCTATGGCAGGAACGGGAGACATATTTTACAATTCTGCACAGAGAAATCACTCTAATGTAGTACTGATTGTTCCTCCTTCATGTAAGCTCCTTGCAAAACATGCAGCTACATACAAATGAGATTTTTTATGAACTTAATTCTCATTCAAATACTAAAGAAAGCAGTTGCAGTATGACAGTCACATTTCCATTTATGCCTTGTCCAAAGATCTCTGCATCTCTGAGAACTCCCCTGGAATTCTAAGCTGGGAGAGAGTGGCAGTATCATCTAGGCCACCTGCATTCATTACAGTGATCTGCAGACTGGAGCAGAGGAGCCACACTAGAGTTACGAGGAGCATGATGACAATAATGATGATACTGAGTACTTAATCAGGGGTATTCGAAACATGCATAGAAATCGGTCATCAGCCAAGGGAGTATTATCTGTGAACATCACAATCTAATTAATTAGGCAAATCTAGGTTCAGGACCTGATACACTGCATACTGGAGAATATGTTCATAAGAAAAGGTAATTCTTGAACTTTTTTTTCCTTTACAAAAACAGACTTTGTGATGTTAGCCATCCTTCCATTCTAATCGATTATCCTCATCAGTGTTGTATGTAGGGAAGGGGCCCATCCTAGCCAACAGAGAACACGCACACAACAGAAACAACAGTGCTAACCACTGAGTAACCATAGCAAAGCAAATATAGCAAAACTGATGCTTTTAAAAGATGCTGCTGCTATTATTATTATTATTATCTCCAATTCTAGCCTAAAATATTACATTTTTGAGCGTAATAATAATTGATAACATAACAAAAAAAGCAAAACATGCTATTGTGGACCATTTATTTTCTTTTACCTGTTTGTATCTGTACTCGTATTTTTAAAAGTACAGCTAAAACTGACCTTGTGTCACTGTGTGAGCCAGCAAAAGGTGTAAACCCAGCTGGGTTGTTCAGTTTTACTGATGCATTTTCCCCATCCTGGGGTTTTATCCTAATTAATGATGACCAGCTGCCTCTAATTGGAACTACAGAACTTGGTCTATATAAGAGGCAGCTATTCAGAGACTGGGGAGAAAGCAAGCTGTCAAGAAGGAATCTTTCTGTGAAAGAGGCTGCCTGTTTTTTAAAAGGCTTCTGTTATGTTTACTGCAGGCAGGAATAGGGCTTTTTTGGTTACATGGACAGAGATGGGTGTAACAAAACACATCTGTTTCATCATCAGCATGTTTTAAATATGTAGAAAAACAAGGGTTGCAAATGGGTAGCTGAACTCTTTTCCTGCTCCGTCTGGAGAGGAAGTCAGCATAGACTAGTTTCCTTCAGAGTTTATGGATCAAAATTGGCATGAAGCTTCTGGTAATTATACTTAGCTAGGCCCAAAAACAACCTCTTTTTGGACTTCATTTATAAGCAAGTCGTTATACCCTATATCCCACAAAACAAACCCCAAATCTCATTTTTACATTGCTGAATGGCTTTCCTCCCTTCCTCAGGGCATAGGCTACACATTAAATTTTGAGACCTCCTTGACTTTCCTATAGTTGATGTAGATAAAATCAGGCTTTGGAACTAGCATCATGGGGCTGCTTCAGTCACTATAGATAGGAATAGAATAGTGATACAGACAGTGCCCAGGTTATGAATGAGATCCGTTCCCTAAGTCTAAGTCGAATTTGTAGGAAAGTCAGAAAAATAATAATACAATATGTAATAGTAATAATTCTGTAAGAGTAACTACATATGACACTGTTCTGTACCTTGAGCCAAGGAACCGCTGAAGCCATGAAGTGTTTTCACAAGCATCACGAAGTAGTTTGTGTGTTAATATCATTTAAAAACAATTTTTTAACATAATAGACTTAACCTGGGGACTACCGGTGCATTTTTCAGCCCCATGGGGAAATTCTCTTTTTTTTACCCCATCTTGCTCTGCATGAAACACATATACAGGTGAGAATATCTTGGGGGTCAATGCACAGGGTCAGTCCATGTCTGGCACTGCTGGAGCAATTGAGGATAAGAGTCTTGCTCAAGCCATGGAATTCTCCTACAAGATTCTACTATGTGATTCCTTTTTTACTCTGATTTCTAACATATATTAAATATTTTCCAATCAACTTGTTTTTGTTCTCTGGAAGTTGACAATGTTATAAGGATCTAATGATGACTCCTGATGGGGATGGCATGTGGTTATATGTTCTGCGCTGATATTTTTGCAGTGCGTCCTCCTGTCAGGTCAGTAAATCTCCTAATCTGCTTCCCCAATACAATAGGGCAATAACACTTTCTCTCCAGACTCAAAAATGCATTCCTTATTTTTATTATGCAGAATTATTAGGCAAGTGTATATTTTGCTTGTATCTTCCATCCATCCATCCATTAACTTCCGCTTATCCGAGGTCGGGTCGCGGGGGCAGGAGTCTCAGCAGTAAAACCCAGACTTCCCTCTCCCCAGCCACTTCCTCCAGTGCCTCTGGGGGAATCCTGAAACGTTCCCAGGCCAGACAAGAGACATAGTCCCTCCAGCGTGTCCTGGGTCTTCCCCGGAGCCTCCTCCCAGTGGGACATGCCCGGAACACCTCGCCAGGGAGGCGTCCAGGAGGCATCCTAAGCAGATGCCCAAGCCACTTCATCTGGCTCCTCTCAATGTGGAGGAGCAGCGGCTCTACTCTGAGTCCCTCCCGAATGAACGAGCTCCTCACCCTATCTCTAAGGGAAAGCCCAGCCACCCTGCAGAGAAAACTCATTTCAGCCGCTTGCACTCGCGATCTCGTTCTTTCGGTCACTACCCACAGCTCGTGACCATAGGTGAGGGTAGGAATGTAGATCGACTGGTAAATCAAGAGCTTTGCCTTTTGGCTCAGCTCCATTTTCACCATGACAGACCGACACTGCTGACGCCGCACCGATCCACCTGTCGATCTTGCTTGTATCTTTACTTAGCAATAGTTTCAGTTCAGAATAATCTCCAATTAAGAATAGACTTTTTTAAAATAGAGCACCTAAGATTTTCTGTTTAGAGTGAAACGGGAAGCTGTGGATACTTTTCTGTTTAGAATAAATATGCTAATTATTATTACTATTAAAATCGGCCAGTGAACAGAGAAAAAAAAAAAGAGCGTGAGTCAGAGGGATGCAAAACAATTGAAATTGTCAAGCTTTTTGTTATGACTGGGAAGTAGACAGGAGGCAGACCCCATATTGCAGGAGAACAGGAGCTTTATTAGATACACAGGCGCAGACAAAGCCAAGTCGGAAATCCAAAGTTGTGGTCGGAATGGAAGCAGGAAGCTGGGTCCAAAGCTTGGAAGGTCACTTCTACCACAGGCACGGGACGAGACAACGAAGGGGAAGGAGGAACGATGATGATGGGTCGAGAGCGCAGGACAGGGCAGGCAGGAGAGGGCAGGCAGGCAGGGCAGGTGAGACAAGCAGGCAGGACGCAGCAGGCAGGGCAAGCAGGAAAGACAAAAGACAGAATAACGCTTGGTAATGCTCCTAAACATGGCAACAATACTTCGCAACGTATGTGAGCAATCATCTGCTTTAAGAAGCAGAGCTAACAAGAGGAAATTGATGATACTTTTAAAGCACGATTATATACAGTTTAGTGTTTTGTGGCCAACCACCAAAGAAGATAGAAGAAGCATGTACACAAATCAACTGCCAAATGTCAAATTAAAGGGAAGACATCCAGAAACTCTTTAGAATCAAATGGCACCATTTTCATTGCGATCTGAATGGAATCTCCGGAAGTACTAGGTACATTGTGCTATGTGACATTGCTATGGTCAAAGGCAGAAACATGACCTCCACTCAATAAGGCACATGAGCTAAAATGTCAAGAATGGGCAAGGACATGTCCCAGAACTGATTTTAAAAAAGTTTTGTGGTTCAAACGTGTATTTCTGCACAGAGAGCAAATAATACAGAAACAGGTCTCATATCCCTCCTCTCTGCACCTATATAACAATATATAACACATTGTGAGAAACTTGAACACCCGGCCAATCATAACAAATTTCAGATATACACATAGTTAATTAACTTTAAAAATAAAATATCACGAGCAGACCACACATACCTCTCACCGTCATGACACGCTTCAAAGCGAGTAAAACAGGGGCGTGAATTATACCATAACAGACGAGGGAGATTTTTACAAAAAAAAGTGACAAAAGAAAACACAGGCATATTCTGCTTTAACCAAAATAACAACAAAACATGTTCTTATGCAAAAACAAACAAATAAATAAACAGGTAAATAGACAACCAAAATTCACCCCTCTACTGTAATCTCCAATAATCTGCTTTACATGTCGGATAAGTGTGGTGTGGTCTATCCAAATAGAAGTTCCATAATAAATCACAGGAAATAATAATAAAATTTTCATAACAAATCTAATGTAACCAAAACACCCTGGTACACTAGACCTACAGTAAGCAAGGGGTGGTTCTGACAGTTAGGGGCAGATTTTGTGTCCGGCAACAACAAAAGCACAACCACTTACAGTCTTTTTAAGTATCTCTGGGTCTTGTTCACGAGTGAGGGAAGGATGGAGTGGGTGATCGACAGGTGGATCGGTGCAGCGTCAGCAGTGATGCGGGCGCTGCATCGGTCCGTCATGGTGAAGGAGCTGAGCCAAAAGGCAAAGCTCTCGATTTACCAGTCAATCTCCATTCCTACCCTCACCTATGGTCACGAGCTGTGGGTAGTGACCGAAAGAACAAGATCACGGGTGTAAGCGGCCGAAATGAGTTACCTCCGCAGGGTGGCTGGGCTCTCCCTTAGAGATAGGGTGAGGAGCTCGGTCATTCGGGAGAGACTCAGAGTAGAGC
>JAODJU010000025.1:8044628-8064616 GCA_026776725.1 Gnathonemus echidnorhynchus
CCACTGGGAGGAGGCCCCGGGGAAGACCCAGGACACACTGGAGGGACTATGTCTCTCGGCTGGCCTGGGAACGCCTCAGGATTCCCTCAGAGGAGCTGGAGGAAGTGGCTGGGGAGAGGGAAGTCTGGGTTTCCCTGCTGAGACTCCTGCCCCCGTGACCCGACCTCGCATAAGCGGAAGTTAATGGATGGATGGATGGATGGATGGAGTCATTACCCAATGTATGGTCTGAGTATAAGAAGTTCCCCTCAATATTAATGACTTTATAAAGTAAAATACAAAAGGAAACATCATGTGATTGTTTCAAGAGGAATTCAAGTGGGGCTCTCTTATCCTGTATATCTACCCTAGGAAACTGGCATGTCCATTTCTGTATCCACAATGATCCCCCACTTTACTTTGAATCTACGGTAATTACCGTTGTTACACTATATTTCTTCTGCAGATGCATGGAAAGATGCATGGAACCTGCCTGATGGACTATTTTGCCAGTAGCCCTCACCCCATCATAATTCAGGTTTCAATGAGTGAATGTTCGCATTCTTTATTCATCAATGATCAATATGCTAACCTTTCATTTATGTCAATGATCAGTACCAAGTGTATTATTCCACAGTACTCAGGGATCCACCATCAATAACCACAACCATGTGAGGGAATTAAGGGTGTTATGAAACACATAATTCACAATATGGTACATACCTCAGTTTTGGGTTCTGGGTTTGGTGCAGTTTTGGTACAGAAGGGAAAATGGAATGTGTTTAGATTTTTTTTTTTATTATAAATACAGGAACAGTTGCAATGCATGTGTCAATGTGTATGAATTACAAAACCTAAGAAATGCTTCTTTGCACATTGTAAAAACAATGATATAGAAGAATTTTTAAAAAACAAAAATCTAATATCATAACAATAATGAAGAACTAAATCACATGTTCTCTGCTACTGAGCATGGCCACATATTTGTAGCAATAAACACATTTATTGTTATATTTTCATAGTTTTCTCAACCATGTCTTAATTTCCAGGAAAAAACCCCTTCAGTGCCCTGGGGCGGGGGAGGGGGGGAGAGAGAGACTAACTTTCAGAGGCTGTTTCTGACTTGCTCTGGTCTTATGTACATTCCAATGATGTTTTATCAAGTCAAGTCAAATAGGTCTTTAATGTCATTTTTAACCATACAGTTAGTACAGTAGTACAGTACACAGTTAAAAATGAAACGGCATTTCTCTCTGACCAAGGTGCTACATAAATTAACACAAGACTAACACATAACCTAACAATGTAGAGTGCATAGTGTGCAATCTGTGCAAACATTGCAGGACAGTGCAAAAAAGATAGGACAGCTGACATTGACAAGTACAAACGGCAGTAACTCCCAAATGAGTTAACATGTTTTCTTTTGTTTTCAACAACATATCCAAGTTCAGTATAGCAGAGCTGACAGACAGTCTTGGGCTTTTCAACTACTTTGATGTTGGTGTTTTATTAGGAAACCAAAATGATCCCAAACCACCAATTATGACTGGCCATAATCAGCATTAGCTGTAACAAACTCACACCTACAATTAACATAATGTGCTCCGTGTTGGATATCTACTTGAGAATCTAGGTTCAGCCAGTGTCGATAAATGTATTCATTCATTTAATTGTGCGTAGCAAACCGAAAAGGATGTACTATACGGTACATGCCGCATATGTGGACCGTTACAGCCCTAAAAGGGATCTCTCTGCAAGTGAGAGGCAGTACTCCTGCCCAACAATCCTGAAACACTTTGGACCTTCTGGAAAAAACATGTGGTCAGGGCTGTGTTTTTGACCACTCCTTGAAAACAAGTGAAATGAAGGGAGTTTTGGAAGGAGAGCGTTTTAGGGTATATAGTTTAAGAATTGGGGAAAGGAAGATTTTGGGTTTGTAGGGGCAGACAGCCAAATGGTTTTCCTGCCAAATGGACTACTGCAGCCAGGAATGGTGGCTGCAGAGAGAATGTGACATAGCTTTAGGCAAGCTAAAGATGAACTCTTCCAGCACCACCTGCTCTTTAATTTAGAATACTAAATTAATCTCTCTACTTGTGACCACTGTCCTCAGCAATCTACGAAGTTCTAGGCAAAGGGATCTTTAACCTTGCAATAGGTAACCTTATGCAGTATCTTCTGGTGTCCCCACCATCAACAGGCCTACGCAATAAAAAAAGAACACTTTCCATTCTGATATACTGCCTGAACTTGGGACATCATGCCACAGGCAACCACTTGATCCTTTTGGAACAGAAATATCTTACCAGCAGAAAAATGGTAAGAAGCAACTCTTGTTCTAAGATATTTTGCATGCATCCATTATACTTGCAGCATCTTTTCATCCTTAATTTAGTTAGGTATTCTCAGCTCAAGTTAAAAGAGCTATGTCTCAATGTCTGTTCCAGTTATTTAAATCCATCCTTATTAATCTCATTCTGCTAAATTCCATTTGTAACTGTCTTTGCCCTAATAACGGCTATATATCTTCAGTGAAAAAAATGTTTAACTATTTGTTTTTTTTACGGCTTACATTGTGTAATTATATGCTAATAATATATTTTGATATAATGCAAGGTCTTCACAAAATCCAGACAGCTCACCTCTTAGCCTGCTCCCCCGATGATGACCATTTGATGTCATCTTAGATAATTATCTTAAAATCTACTGCTAATAGCATTTAGGTTGATTTACTGGTTGAATCATAAAATCCAAAGATCTTAACATTTCTGACCAGTTTCTATGTGATTTTCTCCTGTTATCAGGGTTTCTCAAACAAAGCATAATCATCAAAAGCAGGCAAAGCTTTGGGGCAGAACCATATGATACAGGGAAGTTGGGACATGTACTCACACTTCACTGTAGTCATTTTGCTTACAATCATACATTAAGAACTGCAAACACATAAGCCTCCACACACTATATGAGAAGACACAGACCTCTGATGCACTGGCCTCCTCTTTGGGGCATTCTTCTATCTTATGTGTTGGCTTGGATAGTCTCCCCTTGTATAAGCAGTTGTCAGATGGATGGACGAATGGATCAAATCAAAACAAATCAAATCAAAAAACTTTATTTGTCCCCAAGGGGCAATTTGAGGAAAAAAAAAAAAAGGGGAGAGCACGAACGAACGCAGTCCCCCACTACCAGAAATTATGCAGTCGAGATTCCCACATTTGGGGAATTTGCAGGGGTCAGCACAGCCGCAGTGCAATGGCTGGGCCTCACCCTGGGTGAACCACCTTCGTGATCATGGTATCTCCCCTGCCAGGTAAGAAGGATGGTTTTCCTGTCACAAAAACAAACCTTTAAACAAATATTTTCTGGGTAAAACAAGTAATCCCAAAACAGTACAAAGTTCAAAACGATAAAATTTATTATTAAAAAAGTCATCCATTAAAGGACAAATCAGTCAGAAGCTTTATGCATTAATATAGAATGCAGTTAGCCATCAGCCACCAATCAATGATCTTCCTGAAACCTGACCCTGGAAATACATCTATTTTATCCAGTCGTGTCTGGCAGCCTATTCACCCAATTTTGACACCTTGGTCTAGACCATTAATGAGGACCTCTCAATGCTATTGCCATCACATTGCACACTTTGTATTAACACTGTCATGCTCAGGAGTACTATGCTCCAATCTGATCTTGGTAATTACACCTCCATTACATGTTAATAAACCTTAAGCCCACCGTTTAATAACTGTAATCTATCCTGCTACATGTACAGTCATTCTTGTTGTAAACCATAGACTGCATCAAACATGTTGAGACTATCCTCAGTCATAATGGTAATATTGCTACATTTACATGGGAACCAATCTTCATAGTTTAGGAATGGGTAAAATTGATCTAACTAAGCAGTGGTTATGTAGTTAGGCAAACTTTTTTCTCATAACTACTTGATGCAGAGGCCACTGATTTGCATGCATGTAATATTCTTAAAGCTGGATTTGGTCCAATTTTTAGATAAGGTGGAAATTAATTCAGAGTATCATCTGTCACCCAACATAATTTACTATGGCAACTTTAAAATGACAAAAAACAGAAAGTCATTCTTCATGCTGCTGAGGTGGAAAACAACAAAGAATAAAATAAATTTTTATGTAATCAAATTTAACTCCAGCTTGTGATCCATTCTTCTAATATCTAAGAGAAATAATGTGAAATATAAACACTACTATAATCAGTCTTAAATCGTTACATTAAGATGGTGGGCTCTCTTTCACTTTGTGTTTTTTCCACTTTTTCACTCTTTGTAGTATGGAGAAGTCTCCACTATATGTCTTGGTATTCTTGCAGGAATGTCTTGCAAATTACCTCTTCCTCGCCCTGGCAGGTTCTGCAGGCAGCCTGAAGGGTCATGCTGACACATACTAGACAGAGACTTTATCACTTGATATAAGCAGAATTAATCTGGGGCATGAATAAGAAAATACCATGTACAATTTCAATTTTACACCTATCATGGTCAATATAAAAGAACCCTCCTGACCCACTACTGATGTCAGTTTGTATATTCTTCCATGGAGGGAATGAAACTTCAAGTACTGCCCCAAACACCAGGTGCCAGCCCCAGCTCAACTTCCCAGCATCACCCTTCTGCGGACGAAGTGGTCTGGTCTGCATGAACTATGGCCTATATCTGCCCAGCCTTCATAAGTGGTGTCAGAGCTTAATTCCAATATGCCACTTTTGAGTCATGAGAGATGATGATATGATTGTCTAAATCTAGCCCCACAGTCTAATTGGAGAATCATAAACTAAATATAATAGACGGAGCTTCGATGATTATTAATTGTGGTTGATTTATATTTATAGTATAGTGTACCCTCCAGAATTATTGGCACTCTTCATAAAAAAATGATCATAAATGTTTTTCCTGTTTCACCTTGATCTTACAATCAAAGTATGAGCCAGGTTCATAGCCATAAATAGAATCCATGGGTGTCTGACAGCTCTGTTGGGGGGAGGGTATTCAAGCCCATATTTTTACTACCTGTCTATGTGCCTGGTGTGAGTGATATCAGACCTGTAACTAACAAAAGTGTCACAATTATTCAGAACCCTCAGAAATTATAACATTAAAATACTACTGAACTACACTCCTACTTACAGTAGATTTAACATTTTATGAAAATTCATAAACAGTCTAAAGGCACCCTCAGTCCTCTACCAACAAAGCGTAGCTGAGCTTTCTGCTATTAGGACAATAATTTCCAAGTTTATAACAACTGGTGTTGTGAATGGAGGTGAAATGATGTCTTGAACTTCTCCATGGCATTATACTGTGTTTTCTACAATGGACTAGCATCCCATCCAAGGTATCATCTGGCTCATGCCCTGTGCTTCCTGGGTATGACTTGTGGCTCACTTGTACTGAATAAGGAGTTATGGAAGATGGAATATAATCATGACTGAAATCTCTATAATTCCTTCATTACCTGCCGTGTATATACATGTAAATAGTTATGGGAATCTCCCAAAATAACACCTAATAAAATGATACAGGTTTCACATCTGATCCTGAGAACATGCTTACTACTTCAAAGTTACATGTAACTAAATCAACACAGTATGAAATATACTGTACATGCACTCTGCATGGCATCCAGTATAATTTATTTTTTCCAGGTGCCATAAAACACAATGGATGGGGGTGAGGAATCATAGCGCAAAAAGCTGTTACATTTTCAAGAAAAGTGACCATTTTCACAAACTTTGTATTTCATGCAGTGGAACACATAATGTCTTAACAGTCTGAAGAATAATCATGTGCCTTCCATTTTATCACCATTCTGGTCCTGGGGTCAGCTTTGCTTCTGTAACACAATCAGTGGAAAAACTGTCCCAGTTGTCTAATTACAGCAATAACCCTCACACACAAATAGAGCACCTGTTGGATAAATATAGGAATTAATTGGTTTTTGTGTATTACATACATGCATACAGGTGATGGCAAAGCTTGGAGCCAGAGCACAGGGTAAGCCATTTATCTGGTGTCCAACCCACAAAAACATACTTTTAACTGTGTATTTTTAATAAATGTATTGCGGATTATGTTGTGATTTACTCTATAAAATTCACCTAAATAACAGAAAACATTCCAATAAAAAAAACTAAGAAAAGTAATGGAAATCTTAAAAACTTATTTTAAGGTTCATAAGACCTATTAAACTGTAAAAACACATGTGCAATAGCTATAGCGAGAGAAAAAGGAACAACAACATATGTCACAAAAAAAACTGAGATGTACGCTAGTGACTTTGCTGGGACCGGTGACTGTTTCCAGCATGAACCTCCCACCAGTTCACAGTTCGCCTTACATCAGTGATTCAATGGCCCCTGTAAGAGAAACCAAAGTAGTGGTGTTACTTCCTTTCTCAAGGGTTAGTAGCTGTCGGTTCAAAATCTGCTTCTCACATTAAAAATATTCACAGTGCATACAGCTAGCCAAAAAAAAACAAAACAAAAATTGAAATCTATATTTATAGTAAAATTTACCAATTACCTCTGTAACTCCATACTTATATATTTGTGAATTCTGTTTCTAAATGGTTACATATATTTCTAAAGAGATGCTACATGCATTTTAAGAGTATTTCTAAATCTAATTTATTGAACCCTTCAGCACTAAAAGAAAATATTTAAATAATAATTCTGTTTTCTATAAAAAAGCACTGTAGGTCATACCTGCAAACACTCCTTTTTCCATGGGTTTCTCCCTTATTCCAAGGCCATCTCTGGTGCCCTCCCATTTTGTTTCTCTTGAGAAACTCCTGTAGTTTGCATGGCCCTCAAACTTTATTATGAATAATCGTCATACACAGACCTACATGGTTTTTATGTTTGTCTGACATTACCCAAGTTGCCAATCTAGACACACAAACCACACACTACATACAATTTCAACCCATCTGTCACCACAACCTGGCAACCCACAACATGATTCTAGGGGTGTGTGCAGCTGCACCCTGAGCAGGCTGGAAGGCCAATTGAATGCTAGATGAATTAGTTAGTTATACAAACATAAATCAGCATTTGGTTTGTACCACAGTGTTATACTGCAGTGTTTCTTTGATAAATAGATGTTGATGTTTTTGTCATAAGTATAAATAAAATGCAAAGAAATCTGGTTATTTATTTACTCACCCTCTTTATTTCTTTGTTTGTTTGTTGACTTTTCCAACACCCTTACCATCCACCACTGAAAAAAACTCCTGTTTTTTGAAACCTCAGTGTTAGCAGTTTTTTTTACGTATACCCAAACGCTAAAGGGAATGCTATTTTTTAACCAATCCCCGTAAAATTTGAGCTGAGGTATGCAAAGACCAGGGGAGCTGTTCCAACAAGGAATGAAAAAGTTATAAGAATAAATTAGGCTTCTATTAAGTAACTTGTCTTGCTCCACTCTGGGAAATTGAAAACTTTTTCTCCAGTTGCCAGTGAAGACTCCAGCTTATATCTAGAGTTAGAACGAAGACATTAGTCAGAGGGCACATGTCAGCTGTTTGGTTTCTGACGAGAATGGGACTGTTTCTGACATATCTGTCAGGTATGAAAAAACTGAATAGGATTAATATTAGGGAGTAATTTGCAGATAAATTCTAATAATTTAAATTGATATAATACATTGTAAGAAGTATGCACCAATCAGTAAACAGTGGGAAAATGTTACGCTAGGAAAATTATTATATTTCACTTATTCGAAAATGTCAATTGGCTCAACACTTAAAAAAAACTGATGTCTGTGTTTAACCTCCTGAGACCCTACGTCCTCATATAAGGACATCATTTTTAGTTTAAAACTATTAATTGTTCAAAAAAATAATGTTTGGTTTTTATGATTATGAGGTCCTAATAATCCCAAATAGCTAACGGAAATAAAACATGCACACCAAACTCTGGATGACTGCATCATTGGTATTGAAGCTGTACAGTGTTTAACAGCAAAACCTTGCAGAAAGTGGTGAAGACAGCAGAGATTATTGCTGGTTCTGATCTGCCTAGCATCCAGGACATCTATACAAGTGGATGTCTTAAGAAAACCAGGTTGATCTTGAAAGAGCCTGGTTATCCCAGCCATAAACTGTTTTCACTGCTGCTTTCAGTGTGTCTGAGTATCTGAGAACAGACAAACAGACTGTAACAGCTTGTACTCTCAGGCAGTAAAGCTACTCGACAGCTGATCAGGCTGTTAGTGTGGACAATTTTTTTTTTTTACTTTATTTTATTTTACAATTGTACTTATTTGATTGTTTGTTTTTATTTTATTTTATATATCGTTTACTATCCTTAATGTTTCTTATTACTTTACTATAGGTAGTTCTCAGGGAAATTCATTCCATTGCCTGGATCTACTGCTGTATGCTGTACTGCTGTGCCTTTGATAAATAAAATAAAATAAAATAAACTGCTTTGAATTGAGTGCAATCTCTCTAGTGGACTCCTAGTCAATGCCTTATGCATGTCTATCAACAACTAGTGACTACTCATCTTGAAAATTGTGTTCGACAGAAGAGATTAACTTTTATTTGCAGTGAAATGTCAAAGGAACATTTGTAGTTCTAAGCTTCATTCTGTAGTTTTTATTTGATATCTATTAACGGGGACTCAGAAAACCTTCAGAACTCACAATGGGTGGACTTACTGTAAGTTTAACAATTTTTTCTGTTCACTTTCTTATTGGCAATTTGTTTTATGCTATAGGGCAATATATTTCCTAGTTTGTGCGATATGTTCCACCACCCCACCCAATTCAGCAACCTTGTGTTAAATAAGTGTTTGGAAGCTAGATGGATAGATGCTCATGAGGACCAGTCTTTTATAATCACAGTAATGAATCTGTACTTTAACCTATTGCCTGCCACATGTTAAGAATAATGTATGGCCTCCTATCTTATAAATGTTTAAGAGTTGTGACACTTCTATTGAGTTAAATAAACTAGCACACATCAAACAAGTTCCCATTTACAGATTAAACAAAAACCTAATTTTATTTAACAGTAGCATAACCTGCTTACCAGCATACCTTAAGAATAAAAAATATAACCATAATAAACCATATAAATAACTGTAAGATACAGGAATAGGCATGGAAGTCTCAGGTGGAGGTAGTGCATTCAGGTTCACCTTTTGGCAATTTCTAGTAATATAAAACAGTTTAGCTCACACTAGGCCATCATGGTACTGTAATGAATACAATGAAAGGATCCAAGTGCAGAGCAGATGGTTGTTTAATGAGCAGACAAGTAACATTGTCAGATACAGGCAGGGTCAAACCCAGAGAAGGAAGCAATCATGAATATCCAAAAACATGCTCCAAGGGGCAGAACATAGAAATAGCCAAAAGATCAGTAACAAAGATGCAGTCCACAAGGATACCAGAACCAGAGAGATGCAAAGGCAAAAATCGGAGGTCCAGAAAGACAAGAATAGGGGTCAAACACAGTAACATTATCACAATCATCCAAAACGCTCAATATGGGGCAAACACTCATTGCTTTGTAAAGAGTGAGTGTGGTAGCAGGCTTTAACCACCAAAACAATCAGGTAAGATGACTTGCCACTGTTCAGAATTCCAGTAATGACGATTGCTGTAGGCCGGGCTGTATGGCTGAGGTTTGGGCGTGGTTGAGTCTGCTCCAACGTAGGTGTGACAGGTAGATTACTGAACAACTTTAAGAAGTGCAGTGGATATACAGTGCTATGAAAAAGTCTTATGCAGTCAAAGAAAATGTTTGAAGCTATTTAACTGGGGTAGTAAGTGTATATTTGCTAAGAAAAAAAAAATGCAATTTAACATTAAACCATATGTAAATTAACATTAACACAAACAATTCTTCTGTCCTCCAAAAAATTACTTATACTTTGTTGCATAGCTATATGAACACTGCTTTGGTTCCCAAACCTCTCCTAAAGGGTACCTCAGCCACTACATACACTCATTAAATTTCAACACCAGCTAAATTAATTAATTAACTCAATAGTTAAATAACTGAGTGAGGTACTGATTAGCCAAAAAAGGTGTTAGGGTATGTTCACACCACGGAAGCCAAAAAATGCAATGAAAAGCATAACATGTTGTGTGTTTTAAAAAATTTTTCCACATGCGTTTTTCTGCGTTTTCATCTCACGTTTGTGTGCGTTGTTATACATTTTTAATATCACGTTTCATTATGCATTTTTAGGATTGTACAGGATTGTATTATTGAAATATGCAAATCAGAAAAATAAATGTAGGTGACACTGATATTGTAGTGTGGATTTGTGAGGAGATTTTGAGGAGGTCGGTTAGGGATTTTGGTGTGGAGATCACAGGTTGTTAATGGCGTTAAATTCTGACTAAATTTTGCTTAAAAATGTATTCAGAGCTTCTTTTAGCTTTAGTGCTCATAGTGGCAATTATATGCCGCAGTGATTATGGGAAAAGAGAGAGTAAAAAATGCATACAAATATTTTGTAATGCATTTGTATCCATTATTCATTGTCATCAATGGGAGTACGCACTGCAGAGAAATGTGTACAGCAGTGCATTTTCATAATGTACACTAGTGGAAACATCTACCAGATCACAAAACGTGCGCATTGATGAAAAGCTCAATGCAACATGCATAGTGGGAATAAGCCATTATGTCTTAATTGAATGCAATCTCTTCATTGACCAGTTTTAAATTCTGCAATACCAGAGCAACAAAAATATTACTGGGACATAACTACCTGTGCAACGACACAGACCATTAGCATTAATTCAGGTTGTACAAACCTTTTTCATATGGATTTTTATGCTCATAGTTTATATTCGGCATGAAACCCGTGTAGTTATGAGTGTGGGAAACTTTTGAAATGGTTCGTAGCCTTTCACCAGTGAACCTTGTCAATATGAAAAGTTTACACTGGGACATACAGTACTGTGCAAAAGTCTTAGGTAGTCCAAAGAAATGTTTAAAGCTGTTTATATGTAGAAATTTTGACTGATACTTATAAAAGATATATTTTGTCTAGTATGGGGGGGGGGGGGGTGAAACTTGATGAGCATATATATGTGAACAGGGGACCCAAATGAACAGCAAACTGGTAGCCAGATGCTAAGGTCAAAAAGCCAGGGAGTTTATCCTAGGGAGTGAAGAGAGAGGCAGGTACAAAAACAGGGATTTCAGTACAAGCACAAACACTCAGAAGGGGATTGGGACACACACACTTGCTGGGCTGGGAATCTGCAGATACATTTGCACCTAAACACACAAAAGGGAAATGAAACAGTCGGGGAAAAAGTCGTGCACAATAATGCAAAGTAATCAGACAGCTGTCGGTACTGTGATGAATGTGACCAGGTCAGGGGTATGGTGCCAGAGAGCGATCATACTGGTTCCATACTGACAATAATAATAATAGTAATAATAATAATAATAATAATAATAAAGAGAAAAACTTTGAAGAAAATTGCAATTGTGATTCTGAGTGAAAAAAAAAATGTGTTTAATATTTTACCCAGAATCATGCAACCCTAAAGGGTGGGAGACATGCAGTTTTGTTGGACACTTCTGATATCCAACAGAGATACTAGTTAAATAGATGACTTCATGACATCTTTTCATTGGCCATTTATCATTTTTTATCACTTTTTAGGGCATCTATCATGAGTTAAAAAAAAAGTTGAAGGCACCCAATTCTTATGCATATTAATTATATTAGGAAGGGTGCACATGGTCAGTGACAATAAGTCAGATAGGCACTTGAACCGCTGACACAGGACATGTTGGGTATATGGATTCATAGTGTTTACTGTCTGCATGTCACAGCAGAAAGTGAGATTCATCAGACCAGGTGACATTTTTCCAGTACTCAGGTGTTCAGTTTCCATGAGCTTTTCCACACTGTAGGTTTAGTTTCCTATTCTGAGCTGACTGGAGTGGCTTCAAGTATGGTCTTCTGCTGTTGTAGACCATTCTCTTCAGTGTTCGGTGTGTTGTGCATGCAGAGATGATTTTATGCTCACTGCTGCTGCAAAGAGTGGTTTTTTGAATGACTGTAGCCTTACTGTTAGGTCAATCCAGTCTGGTCATCTCCTGTCACCTCTCTCATGATTATGTAAACAAGGTGTTTCAGGATATTTTTTTTCTCTCACAAACCTGCTACCAACTGGTACTGGTCTGGTACCAACAACAATGCCAAAATCAAAGTCACATAGATTGCATTTGATCCTCATTCTGATGTTTGATCTAAACATTAACTGAAGCTCTTTCAAATTTATGAATATGCGTACTTGACCGTATTTGTGTTCTCACATACCTTTTTGATGTCATCTTTCATTGCTGAAGTACAGTCCCAATACTCAAGAACAGAAGTATAGAGGATGGTGGAAAAACCCCAGATGTCACTCCAAGAATGCATCAGTTGCATCTTTGTCAAACAAGTACAGTCTCATGATTCATCATGTGATTTTTGGGAGGCAAGTTAGCAAGACTGCTCTTGCTAGGACACAAGTGTGATCTTTACATTATTGGTAGTGAGAAACACTTTTTTTTCTACTTTTTTTCTGACCTGTTGTCATATTATTGACTGATTAGATATTTGCATGAAAGAGCAAGTGTACAGGTGCTGTTAGTAAAGTGGCAGGTGTATTGTGAAGAAGGAACTAATGATATGTGCAGAGATTATCAGAAAGTTACAATCAATTACATATTATCAAATAAATTACTTACTTTAAGTAATTTATGTATGCATGTGTAACAACAAAATTAGGTCATCAAAAACATGGAGAATAACAGATTTCATCCATTTTCCAACCTCTTTTCTGGGTCAGGGTTGCCTGGACCCTATCCCAGACAGCTCATGGCACAAGGCTGGTGTACACCCTGTAGGAGATGGACCAGTCCATCTCAAGGCACAAAGACACAATCATACACTATGAGCAATTAAGAGACACCAATTAACCCAACTGCATGTCTGTGCGAGGAAGCCCACGTGACACAGAACATGCAAACTCCACACACATACAGAGCGATGGTAGGATGCAAACCCTCAATGCTG
Organism: Gnathonemus echidnorhynchus; assembly: GCA_026776725.1. Lineage (NCBI taxonomy): Eukaryota > Metazoa > Chordata > Actinopteri > Osteoglossiformes > Mormyridae > Gnathonemus > Gnathonemus echidnorhynchus. The sequence goes on from JAODJU010000025.1 coordinate 8,057,682, forward strand.
GAGGTGTGAGGCAACAGAGCTGCCCACTGAGCCACCATGCCACCCCTATCAGTTATTCATTAAAATGTAATGTTGCCAGTAACCTGACCATGGGTAGAACAATGTAACGTCTTTTATTACCTTAAGAACTGTGATAATTGCATGGCTCTACAATCTGCACCTTCTCACTCATTTAACTGAAAAAAGTGGGACTCTGGTTGGAGAGCACACTTGATGTATTTCCTGGGCACAATGTCTTTGTGCAATTACTGCTGCCATTGTAAGACAAAATCCTTTCTACAATAGCAGGTCTTTTTTCAGTGAACCGCAAACGCACAACTGCTTTTTAGTGCTGCATAAATTTCCATGCATGACTGAGCATTGCAATTTGCCTCAGGTTTAGTAAATTCAAAGGAATACCTAATCACCCGAAATTATAATATCTTCACCTGTTCTTCTGAAATCCTCCCAAATGCACATGTATTTGCATATGTATCAAGGACCTCTGTGCATTCATGTTTGTTTAGAAAATATGTCGTTTTTTTTTTGTATAAATTCTATAAATCTACACATAAATTGAATCCTCAGTTGTTTATTTCCCTAATTCTGTAACATTTCCTGCCAAAAGGAATGTCGCTCAACCAAATCTCAACATCTGACAGGTATTATTTCTGATTTTACACATTGTCTTTCAAGGTTGTCCAATAATAATTACTTTATTTGTACAGTTGTTGTCCCAACTAGGGTATGCCACTGAATGTCCCCTATGCTTCCTGTGACCCTGCACTAGATAAACTAGTTAGATTATAGATGGATGTATGGATGGATGGATGGATGGATTGATTGATTTATTTGGACTGTCCCACACAGATATTCTATCAGGGCTGCACCAACTGCATTTTCCTTGGCTGATCCTGAATGGTGATTTGTTGGTAACACTTTACTTGACAGGGCACAAATACTTAGTAATAACTCAGTTACTACTGAAGTACAAATCATGAACAAATACTAAACAAATATAGTTATTACATGAGAGAAGATCACCATAATTCATTAATGATGAAAAAATGTGTGATCAGTATTTCACTTGTGTTATTCATTACATGTTCCTTCAGTAGTTCCTTAGTAATCCTTTTAGTAATTCCTTCAATAGTTCACAAAGCTTCACAGAATTATCCAAATTAACAGATATAGTAACAAATATAATAACAGCTATAAAATATATTTTTTAAGCCTGACCTGGGCCTCTATTTTCCACCCGTGCAAAGCACAACACAAAGTGGTTTAACATTATCATGTTCACGCCATGCGCGCACGTCATCAAAATGGTAAATGATTCTGCACCTGCTTGTAGGAGTAGTGTTTTTTGAATGAGGCATGGCTGGGCATATTGTATTAACGCACATTAATATTTTCAGGCAGTGCAATGGTATTGCGCTTTTGACAGAAAAAAAAAAACACGCCAAAAGGCAGTGCCACATTGTTAAATGGCAATTAAAAGGGACATTTTTAGAAATGTGCCGGTGAACGACGCTCATTATGAACACATATCAGTACCTTAAGGTGCACTAAAAACTTTTTGATATTTAATTTTATTATATTTCATTTATATAGATTTTATTGTACATCTGGTCCTTTTACGTAATCATACACCAAAAAAAAAAAACTATATATATATATTACGTAAAGAACAAACTGTATCGTTAAAAAAAATCTTTAGAGTCAGAATTAAGCACATACTGCAATTGAAAGGACATACAGATTGCTGAAAGATATTTAGATGTCAGGTGGAGTATTACAATGCAGCCCTCAGAAGGTTGCAGCATTTTTTGTGGCATGTTGTATGTTGCATGTGTGATGGATGTCAGACATGAATGAGGACACATTAGATGACTTTAGAAGGAGTGATGCTGAACTGCATGCGCCGGTGCTAACAAAGGACTATATGCCGGCTGTAGCACTGGCAAGGAGGGATCAGCTGGCAGAAGAGCTGAATCGTCTGTAGCCTGGTAAGGAATCTAAACTGTGAGATGTAGAAAAATAACAGCCCTATTGCCTTTAATTCGAACATTTTAAAGCACCTTAAAAACTGCAGGTAGTTTTGTTTGCAAAGACTGCACTTTTATTTATACTATGCTAACTGCAGACCCAAAATTTTAAACAAAAAAATCACAGAAGCATAATTAAGTCCCCGTTCCCAGCTACTGTGGTCATTCAGCAGCGAGCTTCCCCGTCTTCTGATATCTGATATCATTATACAGCTTTCGGCACTACATGGATGATCGGCATGTATTGTCAAGTGAAGAGATCTTTCTTGCCGGCAAATGCGCCATTATAATAGCAATCCACAGTAGATCGAGCGCTGCTGCCTTTTATAGGTGAGGTGAAGTGCCATTTCAATTACTTTATTGCTTTTTACTCCCAAAACACGCCTCTGAATAATTAAGAGAGTTAAGACAACCATCTTGTGCCTTGCACTGGTGCCAAGTCTAGTTTTTCCATTGTCAAAGTAGCGAAATGGATTTGGACATGCCCATAAATGTTAGTTACGCTTTACGCTTTGCGTTAGATTGTCAAAATAGAGCACCTAGACTGATTGACCAATTGCCAGTCAGTGCTGAACAGGGTGAAAATCGGCCATTTCCAGTAACTAGCATATCAATTGGTGATTCCTTATATTCCATAGATATCTATCACTAATTACCTGAAATGCTGTTGAAATTTTTATAGATTCCTTTCAGACACATATTTGTATGTTGAATCAATATTCAAATAATCAAATCTACTTGTCAAAAATGGAATTTGTTGATCTGTATATGTATTACACAAGACTTTGAATTCATAATTACAACTGTTGACATATTTCTGTTTTGTTCTGTTATATACTTGACAACTCCATTTTAAATCTTGAATTGCCAAATTACAAACTTCTGACTCTTTCTGAGGAGTCATTTGTTAGGTCAGTGTGTTTTCTACACTATGCCAGCAGTGACAGGCATTTGGCACTGTGCAATTAGATGGCTATAATTATCAGTATGTTATTTCAAATGTCCAGTGTCCCTGCAGTATTATCAAAATGTAAGGAACACAGTCAGCCGCTCAGAGAAGCTGCCGTACAATTATTACAAAGGAAAGGTCTGGGTAAATCAAACACTTCTTAATTATGCAAAGACTGTACAGGCTTCACTTTTAGTTGTCATCAGGGAAAAAGTAAAAGGTATATTTAGTGATTTGTCCATCAGGTTGGACGAGACAAAGGAAGTCTTAAATACCCTTAGTTTGTTTCATCAAAAAGCAGCTGCTCTCCAAAGCTTCTGGGTGCAGTAATCATATCATTTAGGAGCCTGACATTTTGTACATTTGCTTGCTTTAAATGCACATATTTCTCTTTTAGAAGTCTGCTTTTTAAAAAGTATTTTAACTGAATGCATAAACTGTGTTTTCTCTTTGTAATTGTGTAAATTACATTATACAATTGTAATTGTATCATGCAGTTCTCTTTTATTTGATCAGGAGAATATAGGACTGGATTGGGAGCGCTGATTTTAACATAAGCCTTCTGAGTTTGCATAATACAAATGGAAACTCAGTGGTAAATAATATGAATTATTACTGCAGGAGTGGATGCATTACATTAAATCAAAACATAAACATCAAATAAAACAAAGTTGGGAATTGCAGGCTGATTGAAATAGAAATAAATTGCATGGAGCACAGGAAACAAAATGTACTTGCAGGAATGTGAACCTATTTACAGCTACACTGACTGATCTGTCCATATCTACATTCAACCCCAATTAGCTCTCCTCTTATGCAGCCTGTATTGTCAAGTGAAGCCAGATGACATATTACTAATTAGAACAAGGTTTCAATAGGGTTTCGTCGAATGTGCATGTTATTCATATCTTCCACTGGGCCACAGCTCCCAGACCAGGTGCATACCTTGCTCAAATATAGCCCCTAGCCACAGACCTGCTAGGGCTAGCAGCTGCCGTATGACATTTGTACAAGTACATGTATACAGGTATTCCTTGGTTTTCACAAATCACATCTGAGCACTGGATCAGCCATTCTTCCAGCACCCCTGGGGCAGTGGTTGGGGGCCCAGAAGTCATATGGTTACTCTGCCAGCCACAAGATCTAACCTACTCAATGAAAAAATGTCATGGAAGCTTTGTTGTTATTTGTGGTCCAGTCCCCAAAGGAGATAACCTGAATTCATCATATGCTGGGCAGACGTAAATACATTCCAAAGTGCTGCTGATTTTCTACTTGCTATTGCTTTTTAGCAACCGAAACTCAGGCCTTATCGTGAGAGACTGCACCCATTTCAATCCCACTCTGCTTTTTTAATCCAATTCATAGTGTGTATATCTTTGTACAGTGGAACTATACACAAATTGGATACTATGTGTGCTAGAGGAAGGTTTTGTACCAGTCACTCCTTTTCATATCAATCCCTTAGCTCCTCTTGTTGCCCTAAGTCAACTGCTGCTATAGACATACACTGAGCAAAAAGCTTCTCCCTCCAAGCTTGTGGTGAAGCCTCTGGCAAGACAGTATGCCCCTTTTGAGGAGAACAACAAAAGAGAATGAGAGCCATGGACTCTATACACTATATCGGAGATAAAAAAAAATATTTACTTCCTGGGCTTATTGTGGAATACCTACATTAGGACCTGTCAGTGGCACCTGGAGTCAACTGAAATGATTGCTCTGCCTCATTAGCATATTGGATAATGCACTTCCCACGCTAACAGCTCTCCAGTGTAATCCTCTAGCTAGAGATTATGTTAGGTTATGGCTCTCAGGCTTCCATGTATGCCAATATCCAGAAAGTTTGTAGTATTATTACTCTTGTATGTTCCTCCACTATTCCCCCCCCCCCCCCCCCCCCCCAAAAAAAAAATAAACATTCAACTGCAAGCTCACAGTCATTGTTGTCAATAGTGACAATATTATTATATTTAGTGTTATTTTGAAGTGCCTCTAACATATAGTAGAGTTCTGCAAGTTCGGCAAACCATTTAAGCATCTAGCATCTGGTTAATATAAAACACAAGCCAATATTTAACAAATCTGACCTACAACCATGAAAAAAATGACATTTTAAACTCAAAAACGAAACGGTAATATAACAGGAACTAAAATTCAACAATTTACCACTATCTGCAGCCGTCACTAGCTACCTCTGCTCTTTCAGCTCCAGCTGGCTCTCCTCTTATATAGCTTTGATCATGGTAAGTAGAGCCAGCTGGCATGTCATCAATCAGCGTCAAATGTGTACAAGTTCACGAACAGGTCCGTTTGCAGCAAACCCCTCCCTTATTATTAGCCTAATCCCTCATGGACTCACACTAGCATGTTAGTTAGATCAGTTGTTAACACATACTCTTCATATGAAGTTCAAAGTGTATGGACATCAAATGATATATAATGGTTAAATTAATATTCTTATAAACATTGAGAAAAGGCAGATGAGGTAATTTTTTTAAGATTTCATACGTAGAACTACAGCTTGTGATATTACCACTACCTGGTGACTGGAAAAGCACAATATAATATGTAAAATAAATCTTTCTAGTTTTAAATAAACTTCACCGTGTTCCATTTACTATCATAACAAAGAAGAACCTCTGTTTAAATCTCACTTGAAACAATTTTTCTTCCATTGAAAATATTACATCTAGTTGAAATTGTCAGATACTAATGGACATCTACTATTCTACCAGCATAATTTTAACAGATGGCTGTTATCAGGTAGAAGGCAGGGTGCAAGCTACAAGTATATTTACAGGAATACTCTTAATGTCTGCTACATTTTACAGTTTTTAAAGTTCTGTAATTTTAATGTTATCTATAGCAAATCATTGTACAATGATTTTTTAAATCAGTAACAGCATCTGTAAAATGCAACTAAAATTTATGGGCGTGTCCAAATCCATTTCACTATTTTAACGGCGAAAAAACTAGACTTTTCACCAGCGCAAGGCAGAAAAAGGTTGTCATACATCTCTTAATTTTTCGGAGGTGTTTGGGCATAACATGCAATGAACCAATTGGAATGGTGCGTCACCCCTTTAAAAGGCAGACATGATTTTGTCGCCTTAAAATAGCAACATGACAATTTGCCTGACCATGCCTCATTAAAAAAACACCACTCCTACAAGCAGAAAGCGGGTGCAGAATCATTTACCATTTTGACGACATGCACGCCTGGCGTGAAAATGAGCAATGCGCTGGTACCTAAGAAGCAAAACCACTTTGTGTCGTGCTTTGCACGGGTGAAAAATAGGGCCCCAAGTATTTTAGAACAATTGTTCTAACAGGTATTTTATACTGATATTTAAATATATGAAATAGGCCTACATGGTACATACAGTGTATTCCCTGTAGGTGTTAAAATGTCCACCAAATTCTCCAAGCTCACCAAAAACACACATTTTCACTCTTTTTCTGGAATTTATTTAAAAATATATAACTAAGGAGAGACAGTGTAATATAATAGAGTTTGTCTCAACTGCTTTGGGGCATTTCATGAAACATTCTCTTAAGAGCATTTCTCAAAAGAGTATGCATATAGCACAACATTATGGTTAAGTTGCAAAAAGGCATAAAACAATTAATTCATCTAAAAAAAAAAAAAAAATCTATCAATGAATTAGTCAGTGCCTCCAAAATTAAAAGTACTATCTGCATCTTTTAAACTATGAGAGACAAAATGCTTAGACATATTGTTAGTATGTCAGTATAAGCATGTTCCTGAACTCCAAAACTCTGAATGATAGTTTTCCGCTTTCTTGGTGTCATTGGCTGATCATTATTTTTTAGCACACTGATAAGTAGATTCCAGTTTCCATACTGCAAGGCCCTACATTACTACAGTACTGTGCAAAAGTCTTAGGCAGTCCAAAGAAATGTTTAAAGCTGTTTATCTGGGTAGCAAGTGTACTTTG
>JAODJU010000025.1:8064716-8085473 GCA_026776725.1 Gnathonemus echidnorhynchus
CTAAGCTGACACACTTTGACAGGCATAATATCATAGTTTTACACCAACACGAGGATAATCTAAACATCATTTTCTTTACCTGCCTAAGACTTTTGCACAGTACTGTATATGTAAAGTTCACTGGCAAGAGAAAGAATTCAAATGCCTTTTGCAGATCTCAAGGAAGTATGTCAATAGCAAACAAAAAAGTCACACAGCACAATATAACACAAAACAGCAACACATGAACAAAAAAATGGCAACAAATCATGTACTGTGGGAACCAAAAATACAGCAGTGTTGTATCACTGTACTTACAAATCAGATAACTTACATGTATAGTTTTGGGAGTAATATTATTACAATGGGAAACTAGATAATCCATTTTGAAACTGCTTAATCCATTTGGAAATTTGTGTGAAAAAAAAGAAATGATATTCTGCTGTGCAGAAGTGACATGAAGGAGATTACACTTGTTTTGCAAATGTTAATTGTCATTGGAGAAATGTGCCAAACTAATCGAGAAAAACTGTACTATAGATTATTGAACTTATTTTGTTTGCATTAAAGCTCAGGGCCTTTGTAGCAATAGTTAACCTTCATCCAGTATAGCAATTGTTTTGGTTACATTTGAACAGAGGTGGAAATTTCAGGTCCAGAAAGTACAAATCCAGACCAGGATTTTGTTTCAACCAACCAGTGGAGTACTCTGTAACTGTGACTCTATCGAGCAATTTATTAAACAATGACATACCAACAAGACAAAAAGGTAAATATGAAACTTAAAAGGAGCTATAGTGTTAATATTGCCAAGAGAAAATGGTATAGCATAAACTGGTTTGTTATAATTATATTTTTAATTTCATTGAATATAGGTCTTAAAAACCAACACTGCTCCAGGTTGAGGTTAATTCAAGTAATTACATTTTAATGGAAAAATTCTGGAAAAGTAATTAATTAATGATGTGAATATAATTATTTCTATAATAATTTTATATGATTGGGGCAGCATGGTGGCACAGTAGTTCCTATTGTTGCCTCATACCTCTGGGCCTAGTGTTTGAGTCTCTGCCATGATTCCATTATTGTGAGTTTTGCATGTTCTGCATGTTGCATGTTCTTGCCATGTTGTGGAGTTTCCTTCATGTTCTACAGCATCCCCCAGTCCAAAAACATGCTGAGGTAGACTGGAATTGCCCGATTTCCTGTAGGTATGCATATGTGAGTGAATGGTGTATGAGTGTGCCATGCAGTGGGTTGGCATCCTCGTTCTGGTTTATTTTCTGCCTTGCACCCATAGCTTCTGGCATTAGTTCCATCCCCCATGGGTACAGAAGATGGATCAAATCAAAGCAGGATGAAACGTAATCTCCTCCTTAACGTAATCTGAAAGTAATCTCAATCTCCTCATCAGTTTCACAAGGTATGTACATTTTTTGCTGTTGCTTCAGCATTGTCCATGTTTTCTCTGCACTATATGTTTTACTGATAACGAAAGAGCAATGTTCTTTTCCTCATAGTGTGTTCCAGCTCAAAGACCTGAAGAGGATGATAGCAGGACGAGTAGCAGATGTGGAGGCTGCCAGCAATCAACAGAAAGCAGTAGAAAACGAATGAGAGAACTGGGTCCAATACAGGAACAGGAGTGACATCATCAGGAGCTGCACAGTGAGATATTAACGACAGGCAGCTTTAAATGCTCATGAAACTTTGGAAGGGAGTGGTCAAAAATATAGTCAGTTGAATTTGCAATGCACAGTGTGTAATATTGAACTCATCCAGGAGATTCACTGCATTGAGAAACAAAAAGTTGTTTTGAAGAAATGGCTATTTCAGTTTCCTTAAAAATCAAGGATGTTGTGCTTTTGAAAAAAGTATTAGCGCCAATATCTATTTTAATTTCATCAAACATATTACACAGAAACTCTACATTAGATAATTTTTCTGTAATATAAATTTAACCTAATATAACTGAGCCTTTTTAAAACAGTATTTGCAAGTTATTGAGGGAATATTAGGCTTACATTTCCTAATAAATTATAACTATTCTCATATGCTTTGGCACATTTCTCAAAAGAAAATTAACATTTGCAAAACTGTGAGTGTAATTCCCACACCATGATGTCACTTGTACATATTAGAACATCATTTTTCATTTTTTTCTCACAAAGTTCCAAATGTTTTAGTACATGTATGCAGTCGATCTTGTATAATTGTCATCATCAGTACCATGCCTGAGTCCAATTAATCATGTTCTGGACCACCTCTACAAGTGGGCCAGGGTACGATTAAACATCCCACAGCCAGACATGGTACGGAGCAATCACACTAGTCAAACAAACTGGTCAAATATGCTCGAGCACTGTATGGATCAGCTAGTGTAAATACACCCTCAGACATCCCAGGTGGACTAGCAATATGCTACTGCAAGTTGGGAAAATTCTGTTATTTGTGTATATACACTGAACAGCAATTCAAAATACCCATTCTTCTTAGAGAAAATTGGTTAGGTGATTGTTATGTTCCCAAGCTGGCCTAGGGTAAGGGGAGCAACATTGCACTAGATGGAGAAACATTAGGAGACTGTCTAGGTCAGTTTGAAATTGTTTATTATTGCCAGGGTGTTTCAAAGTAAGCATAAATTGACTTCAGGGAGAGTCAAGGCCAAAACAACAAACAAAACAGCCCTAAGTTAGAACAAAAGTTACCATCAAGTAACTTAGACAAAAGAAAAGATATAAACTCACAACTCAACTCCCAAACAACTCAAGGAAAAACAGGAGAAAAATGTGGTAGTAAAAATAAAATGGCAGCTCTCTCCTACAAGCTTTCTCTGGCAGAGGTAACAGAAGACCAGAGAAAAACAGGGTGAATCAGTTTGAGTGACAACCAGCTACAGGAAACACATTAAACCTGGCCTAACCAGTAGCATACCACAAGGCATAGCCTGACAGAGAGCTCTCAAAAACATGTGGTGCTTTGATAATACCCAGAATGACCAAAGGGCCTGAAGTGCAGCTTCAAACTATTTATATAGCACCTGGAGGGCACTCATTGGCTGTAGGAGTTCAGTCGTCAGCCAATGACACAAAGAACAGGAACACCAATAAGGAACCAGTAAGGAACAAGAGGGGGGAACCCAAGGACCAGGATCTGAAAGCAGCACAGAAGACCTTAACCCTTCACAGTCTTTACATTATTTTAGGGGAGTGTAACAGTGCTCATTAGGTTACCTGTTATTTCAATGCACATGTGTGGAATGATGGTGATATCTGAAAGGGGCTTGGCTGGGAAGAATGATGTCCTGGATCAAATGCTGAAAAGTAACCTATTGTTATATATTTATGCAAGCCGTGGATTGTACATAATAAATACCATGTTTGAATGAACAGACCAGTGTACCTAGTACTACAACATCTTAGGCTAAAGGTTATGATCAGCTCAGTTGTGCAAACTGAGCTGAAGCTGTGTGTTTTGGACACTCATGAAGAAAGGGGTGGAACAATAAAGAGAGGGGCAGTACAATAAACTGCTCAGTGATGAGACTTGGCACATGAAGAAGAGACCAGATGGGCTATGAAGACCCAGACGAGTAGTCTGCTGAAAATGTCAGGCTGATGCTTCCATGTGAGATGAATTCAACTCAAACCTCCAGAAAAATATCTTCCATGTGCAGACAGAAGCCAGGAACACAGAGTCTGAATAAACTCAAGACCTCAATTGTTACAGCAGATTCAAGGAGCCATAGCTAGAAGTCAGTCAATGCCAATGACCGGCTGATGGACACCAGTAGGGGGAGATGCTGTCAAATTGAGGGAGGCCAATGCTTGCACAGGAGATACCTGTAATAGCAGACAGGTACCAACAAGCTGAAAGGGCTGCCACAAAGGCAGCTGGAGGTGAAAGCCTATACATGGAAAGAGTTTGGAGAGGCTATGGAGAGAGATGATTGGGTGGCTGAAAGATGTTTTAGAAATCTGCTTGATGCCTCAGGATGGGGAGGGAGGCCTTTGCTCAATCCAAGTTCAGCAGGAGTGGGGAAGGACTGAACAACAATGGGGAAATAATCAAGCAGTGCTTTTGATGAACTCCTTAACCTTGTAGATGGATATGCCTACTCACCAAGAGAAAATTTTCTGGAATCTATCACTGCAGCTGAAATTGCTATGATGGTCAAAGGCTTCTGTTGTGAAATGGCTGCAGGGGTAGATAAAATCCATCCAGAAATTTTGAAGGCACTAGATGTTGTTGAAGTGACATGGTTTATACACTGCTTTGTTGTTGCAATGAAGGGCAGCATGCTCAGGGTGCGGGTGTGTTTCCACTGTAGGGAATGCACTTTTCAGCCTCCCTGGGAAATCCTATGCCAGGGTCCTGGACAGGACTCTGCTGGCCTACTCAAGCAGAACAATGTAGATTCTAGCATGGCAATGAAACAGTGAACCAACTGTTCTCTTTCTCACAGTTGTTTTAGAAACTCTCAAATTTAGGAACATGCTAACACAGTCAGGGGCGTAGGAATTGGGGGGAAACAGGGGATATGTATTCCCTAATTAGGGACCCAAGTAGCATACCTGTGGGAATCCTATTGCTTCCTTTTGAATTTGTAGGGGTCCAAGAAGCATTGCTGTGGGAACCCTATTGATTTTCTTAAGATTATTCTTATTATCATTACTAGGAGTCCAAGCAGTGAAGCTGCAGGAACATTATTGATTTCATTCAGATTATTCTTCCAATTATTATTAGGGGACTAAACAGCATAGTTGCAGGAACCCTAATGCTTTTATTCAGAGTATTAGGGTTTCAAGCAATGAAGCTGTGGGAACCCTATTGCTTTCATTCAGGTTATTAGGTTTCCAAACAGTATAGCTATGGGAACCCTATCGATTTCATTCAGATTATTCTTATTGGTATTATTAGGGTTCCAAGCAGTGTCGCTATTTTTATACAGATGAATGGAGACAATTCTAACGATTATTTAAAAAATAATCACGGAGCTGAATGACACAGAACCGTCATATTTCTATCACTATTTCCGCATCGTTTTCTACCATGTAATGTTTGACATCTCATTGTGTTTCTGAACCGATCCATACCACCTGCTCTATTTGTACCTTGCATGTCTGCGCACACGCAGCATTACACTTCACGGCAAATTTTATGGCAGTGCCAAATTTGTATCACTTAGTTTCACAACATTTTCATGATCCAGCGTGATCCTGTTAGTATTTCTTTTCAGTACTTCAGGTTCATTTTACAGACTGGCTGCTCGTGAGCGATCTCCACCAGGACAGAATATCAGCCAGATATTCCGATTTTAGATTCTTTGTGTTCTCTGTCTGTTTAAATTTCTTGTAGCAGCGCAAATGCGTATGCATTTTATGTGCATTTGTGCTGTTATGACAAGAAATTACCATGGATTTTAACCTTTATGTGGCTAATTTGTGTACGAAGAATGTGTACTTGCAGCATCCCTCGATATAAATATGGCTAAAAGAAACACAAAATACGCCAAATTTCATATTTCATTTTTCAGTGAACCAAAGCTGTATGTATACCAAAATAAGTTGTTATTGGATAGCAGCAATTTCAAATGAAAATATAAACTAACATTTCAGATATAGGATTTTTATGTAATATTAGGTAATAATAGACCAAAAAACTGTAAATGGACAACCGGAGAGAACTCTTAAAATGACAAGCGAAGAAAATGGATTTTTTTTTCAACAGAATCATTTACACCAGGGGCAGGGCCACCGAGAGAAAATCCGGGCCCCGGTATGAAGGTGGCGTGTGGGCCCTCAGACAAAATTCTACACACGTGTATGTTTGTATATTATTATTTATAACAATTGTAGATTAGAATTTGGTGATCAGTGGTTATTGTTAACACACCACAGCACAGCACAGCACAGCACACAACAACGAAACGTGTCTTCTCCATTTAACCCATATGTGACTTTTGTGACATAGCAGGGGGCAGCTAATTCAGCGGCCGGGGAGCAGTGCTTGTGGACGGTACCTTACTCAGGGTACCTCAGTGGTGGGGGATTCAAACCAGCAATCTTTCGATTACAAGGGCGCTTCCCTAACCATCAAGCCACCACGACCCCTGTATTACATTGATACATTTAGATAAGTATGTATAGGTATAAATGTCCCCCGTCTATCGCGGATCAAAGTTACACTCCAGACCCATCAGCGAAAGGTGAAAATCCGCGATATAGAAAGACCATATAAATAAACATTTTTTTAATATAGTTTAAGCCTTAAAATACCCCTCCCACACATTTGTAAACTTAAACTTATTAAAACACACTTTGTAAACACATATGATATGTAGATGTCGGGCTAAGGATGAGTAACATAATAATAATATGTAATATATATGTATATTTAGTTATGTTAGAGTTATTATAAATTATAATGTGTATTGTCTAGCACGCGTAGTGACAAATAAAAAGCGTCATTTCGTTATGAATTGTGACTCTGCATGTCTACGTATTCCTGTACGTAGCAGTATGTTTTATGATTTACTAGTGTATTGTTTAAATGTTATGTATATGTTAGTTATTATAAATCATAATATTGTTCTAACGAATTTTTGTCTAGCACACGTAGTGTCTGCTGAAAAACGTATGCTTTGTTGTTGTAACCATAATAAATTGGGGGTTTGGTGGATTAACTCGATCCAGTCCTCCTTGAGGCGTGGAACAAACGGGTTACAGTTAACTTACTTAAAGTACATTTTATTAAAGCACACAGAACTACAACGATGGCTCCCATACTCCCTCACAAAACCGACGTTCCCTTCCTTTCTCCTCCCCCTCCGAAACCATCCCCCCGGAACCCATTTCCTTACCGTAATCAGCATAATGTTCCTATGTGACACTGTAGCATCAAAGAAAATACAAAACATTTTCGTTACATTAACAACCAAATATAATATACCGTTACATTATGAATAGGCTGCAAAGTACACTACATACTCCCTCACAAAACCGACGTTCCCTTCATTTCTCCTCCCCCTCCGAAACCATCCTCCCGGAACCCATTTCCTTACCGTAATCAGCATAATGTTCCTATGTGACACTGTAGCATTAAACAAAATACAAAACATTTTCCTTACATTAACAACCAAATATAATATACCGTTACATTATGAATAGGCTGCAAAGTACACTATGGGTAGGATGTACGTATTGAATTTTTACTCCATTTTAATTTATATACAGTACACGTATCAGCAATGCATTGTTGTTATTAATAGTTTAGCATAGAAAAATGCTTATTTCAAGGTAAAAAGTTGTCAAAAACCCATTAAAAATGATCACTATAAAACCACAGATTTTCGCAATAGAAAATTACATATGTTCCACAGAAACATCCGCGATACAGCGGGGCCACAATAGCTGAACCGCAGTATAGCTGGGGATCACTGTATAATAAAAATTATGGGACGCGTTGGGCTTCATGGGCCCCCTTGAACTTCATAGGCCCCGGAGCGATGTACCGGCTGCACCCCCCTCTCCTCGGGCCTGACCAGGGTCTGTATCACGATTTCTTGCATAGCCGGATAACTTGTCAGATGTAAGGCACCCTATAGTTTAAATTCAATTTAGATTTTATATCTTCATTCATTTATATTTTCTACAGACTACCTTAATTCCAATAAGTTATTCGGCTTAGTTTTCTGTAAATTACAGGATCGGGAAAGTCGAGCAGGTGGTATGGATTGGGAAGAGACAACAGCAACTGTTTACCTCAAGGTGTTTAACTTATTTGTTAATGTCATATCAGGGTTCTACAATTTTTGTTTACAAAGCTTAAAAGGCAAATGCATTTTTTATTTATATATTCCAAATATTCAATAATTAGTTCTTTATAAGGTGTATATGTAACATTCAACTATGATTAGGCTAACTCTAGGCTGATAGTGATATAAAATGAACGGGAAAAAACTAATCGTCAAATCGCAATTGTAGGTCAAGTAATCAACTAAAATTTCATGATCATGACAGCCCTATGTGTTGGGAAAAACAAACTTTAAACAGAAGTAACCTTGAGTAGTCTAATCAGATTTCTTGGAGGTGGACAACAAAAGAACATAACAGATTTCACGCTTGGATAAGGGCAAGGTAGTGAATCATTGTATGCAATATCTTGGCTTCCCAAATTTCAAAGGAAACCTAAGTCATACTAAAAGAAGAATTTCAAAGCACTATTGGCTATATGCATGCATGTTTTTATGCAATACTTTTCAATGTCAAACAATAAAAATTTGCAGTGAGTATGCATGATACCCTACATTAAGGACCAGATCAGGCTTCCATCTTCCAGCTGCTCATCCTTGTACTAGTCAAAGAGGAGCCCGGCACCTAGATACAAGGATATAACAAAGGTGGGATCCAGCAGGACAGGATGCCAACCTTCACAGGCTATATGAAAGCACACATTTGAGACACATGTAAGCCTGCATGTCACTCCATGTCATGCAACACACCACCATTCTGGCCTACAATTAGAGGATAGAATCATGCAAGCATAAGTTTCTCAAGGCTATATTACGTCTTAGTTTTAAGCCAGAAGACAAAGAACAAATTTATTTTAGTCAACAATACCTTTGAAAAACAGAATGCATTAGGATATTTCTTTACAAAAATACCAATTTAAGTCTATAATTTATTTAAACCAATATAAACTGTCTTATTTTAGATTTTGGTTAGCCTGGGGGGGGGTAAGTGAAACCCCTCAATGAACAGGTGAGTTAACTTGGGAGTGATACACAAAAAGATCCATATTAATCTTGAAAAATTGCATTGTAGGACAACATGCTGAAGCCAAACCTGGGTTCATCCTTTTATGAAGGTAAACCAACCAAGAACATATATCAGCAAAAAGCATAGAGGAACAGTGGAAGGTCACCTCACTAGGTGGAAAACAAGTCACCGTGGGCGAGATGCAGCGCATGGCACGGGGGCTGTCATCTGTCCTGGGAAGGTGAGTCCGCTGAATACACAGGTTTGCATCATTTTCCTGATCTGTGTATGTGCACATTTCTTCCACCCGCCCCACAAGCCTGAGACCAGAGGTCTGATGCTCCTAATCAGCTACTGCCCAAGCTATTTTGTCTACTGTTCCAGGCCCCACAAACCCAGCTCCTATCTGATGTTTTGTTCTCTACATTTTTTGCCATGTTGTTGCCTCCTTCTTTTCTTTGCCCTGAGAAGGACAAACCCCGATCATAAAGTTTTGCTCTTTCCTAGACTCTATGCATAATATGGTTCTTTCCTTAAACTAAGCTGACTTTCCCATATAATGCCCAGTAAATATCGGCAGGCGAACCTCCACCTGCAACATTGATTGTGGAATAAGTCACATTTACTATGAAGTGACCCCCGATGAGAGACCCATGCTAGGTATCAGGATAGTGCCTGAATATTAGACTTCTTTTGGGTGAAAAAGTTGTCTTAATGACAGTTGCATGTGAGAAAAATGTTTGTGTACCTATGTGTGTCTGTGTTCATATATATCCATTCACTCATATATTGCTTGAGTATGGTAGTTGAAAGGGTGATATCAGCTGATTTAATGCCACTGACAGACCTAAATGCCCATATGGAACAATGCAGAGGGCATTGTTCCATACAGGCACTAAACCATGCTTTAGTTTAACACGCCAATGAAATACTAAATTCATTGCACAGTGAGGAAATACGAAATAAATTGTGTCCCATATTGGTTAAAAAAGGGACAAAGCATATTATTTCTTAATATTAGGTGATTGCACAATACATGGGATGGGTACAAACAATAATCCTCACATTTTCCAGAAGACTTAATTGCTCGACTTTTGTTCCTTCTGCACAAAAAGAAATGAATGTTCTTATTTATAGTATATATAAGGATTAGGTACAATCAACAAGAACAGAATTTACAATCAAAGAATCAAAATATTTTTAATTATTGGCTCTTTCCCTTACGGTATACCAATTCATTGTGTATATATCTGAAAAGGAGAGTGATTAACCACATTTAAAAATTCAAAACATGAGCTCAGCCATCAGTCAGGATGAAGTTCTTTGTTTGGCAATATTCCTGTTATTTTTTGGGCAAAGAATCTGTATATTCTAAGTGAAAGAGCCAAGAGATAAAAATACTTTGATTTGTAAATAATGTTCTTGTTGATTGTAGCTATTCCTTTTTAAATACTGCTAATAAAAATGTTCATTTTTTGTTTGGCATTTATTCCGTATATTGTGTGATCACTCCATATTGAAAAATATTGAAGTATTGAAAAATACAATACTTCTAGAAATTATACAGGTTGGTGACTATGAAATGAGTATGGTTTAGATGGGCGGAGCAAGTAATGGGGCTCTCAGGAGAATACAATCCTGTATTTCCAGCAGTTGCCATTCTAGTTATTATCCTGTGCTAGGTTGTACATTGTTTGTACACTGTTTGTGCACTGACTTTTTTACATTTGAGAAATCAAAAAAGTTTTTTTTAAGCTTTTTGTGTGGCCATATAGAGTTTCGTCACTACAACTGGTATGAAAAGGAGCCTATTAAGTGGAGTCACATTTCTTGTATCATGCGGTAGTGACAGAGGAGTTAGATGCACTTCATTGCATCTCTGTTCTCCAGCAACACCTGACACTAAGTGAGAGGAGTGACAAATTCCACCTTGATCGAAAGATAAGCACCTTTGGAGAGGTGGGAGCCAGCTAGATTGAAGGAGAACACCCTCAAAAAGCTGCAGCTTATGTTTTTAATCTGAACATCAGGATAAGAATGATTATCCACCCTTCTTGCATTAAGTGTAATTAAAGAAAGTAAAGACTTTTTTTACACAAAAGATTTTTTAATATAACATAAACTTTTCCAAAATATTTAGATTTCCTATGATTTCCTCTGCAGCTGAAATAAATATATATTTTTTTTATTTTAACTTGCATTAATTGGGATTAATTGGAGTAAAAGGTTGCCTGCAGTATCTTTATTACAAGGCCTGCAAGACATGCTGTACTATTGATATTGTTGCTATCCATCCTTTGTCCATAACTGCATAGATGGCACAACTCAAACAGTATTTTTAGGACCGTTTAAACTTTGCAGACACATTGTATGGGTGAACATCTTGAAATGATCAAATTTTGAGACAAACAGCCCCAAACCTGAAGCAATGCCGTATAGTGGCAGCAAAAGGAAGGGTGACTGCTAATGACATTTGACTTTCTGAGTGTGATCAGGCAAAATATATTTCATGGATCTTATTGCTACTTCAAATAAAACATTATAGGTGAGGATTTACACTGATTTCATTTTGAGACAAACTGCCCCCAAATTAAAGCAACAGTACTATGTGACAGCAAAAGAAAGAAAGGGCAGCTGTAGACATCTTGAGTAATGTTTTTGTAGCCTTGAATACATAAGATCAGTGACACAGGAAATTCTGACGATGGCAGGTCTGTTTGCTTTAAGCTCCAATACTGGAGTAGTAGTTAAAATTGTTTCAACCCTGTTTTGTTTTTCTAACTTAATGTACTGAACAATTAAAAAGTAAAAATGATTTCCAAATCGTTTGTATTAACATTGAACCTACTGTATTCATGCATTAATATATATGTTTCTCCACAATTTGACTGAACCCTTCTGTTGCTGCCTTCTGTTATATTTTTGTAATTTATTTTGTATTTTAATTTGAATGTCTTTCTCTTAATTTGTTGTGCAATATGTGTCACCAGATAAACAAATGTAAAACCAATGACAGGATGTAACATAGACAGGAGGCTATGTTACATATTATTGGACTATCCAGCCTCCAACCACATATGCTGGTCAGAGTCATGTAGGGGGTCAGTCTAGAGCCTAAGACAAAGAAATTAAGGAAATGCTTTTAAAACCAAATGTTCTTCCTTTGTTGAGTGGCTCCCCTGACACAGCTCTCTGTTGTTATGTATAAATCACAGTCGTCCTAGTTAGGGTATTGTAAGTGCAGGTGATGCAACAGAGAAAATGAAAACCGAGGAAGCCAGCGGAACAATGATGTCAGTGGAGCCAATCAGAGGTCATGCACTATGAAGTGGAATGCTGGCTGGTGTGTATGAGTTGATGCTGTCAGAAAGCCAAAAGGACCCAAGCATCATTGTGAGTACAGTAAAACCTTGGATTGCAAGTAACTTGGTCTGTGAGTGTTTTGCAAGACGAGCACAAATTTTTAATAAATTTTAACTTGATAAACAAGCGAGGTCTTGCAATACGAGTATTATATATACGCTTTACCTAGCATTACGTGATCACAACTGAGCCGATTTTTCTTCTCTTTCTCTCTCTTGCTATGGGATTGTGGGTAATTGTGTCCCATGCTCGGTATCAGTCGGCATCCCTCACTCATATAGTCAAAATTTAGTAGTAAAGTGCCAGCCGAATATGGCCGTAGCAGTGTGAGCAATGAATCTGTTTAACGACAATGCAATGTCACATTTCCGCAAAATCGAAAAGGAGACAAAAGCAGCTGTCATTGGATAGATTCCTTGTTAAAATCACAAAAAAAGAAAAAGATTTCAGTGAGCCAACAGCAGCGATTCCGGTAGTTATAGTGAGTCTTCCTACAAAATAACTCTCCTCTTCTCCTCTCTCTCATCTCCCTCACACCATCCACGGTTCTTTTCAAAGGTAAAATGCAGGTAAATTTGTTTTATGTATTTTTACTTTATATTTTGTATTAATCATTTTAATATGAATATTTTTTGGTTGTGGAACGAGTCATCTGAGTTTCCATTATTTCTTATGGAAAATTTCCTTTGATATACAAGTGCCTTGGATTACAAGCATGTTTCCGGAACGAATTATGCTCGCAAACCAAGATACCACTGTATTTCCTTTTTCAGGATGCACAAGAGATGGAGGTGAAAAGCTTTTCATAATTAACAAGCCAAGACAAGAAAGGTACAATATGCACAAGACTATTTACTGCTTGAATGTTCAATTAGGGTGAATAACTTGAGGCTTAAGTGTGCAGTAGCAAAAACAGAAGAAAAAGAAACAGTGAGGAGAAATGCAAGGAATAAGCTAACAGTGACACAAGTCAGTAAAAAGTTAAGTTTGTTTACTGTTGATTGCAAAATAGTATTTCTTCTTCTGTAGCTAGAGAACGGGATAGTCCTCCCCAATAACTATTTGGAAATGTGCACTCTGTCTCACCCAAAACACATTGATTGGCACAATGAAGGTAATGTGGAAGTCTTGATTTTGTTAGAGCAGAATATCTTATTATCCTGAAATCTTAAAACTCCTTCTGATGGGAGAGAGGCTGTACAGTGAAAAAAAGCAAAATGCAACAAACTGTCCAGGAATATGCCTCTAATCTGAGAATATCCATGACATCAATCAGCTGCACACATGATTACACACATGGTTGTGTTGAACTCCTACCACTTCAAACTTGCACCTCTGTTTCCAGAGAGTTGGGAACAACACAGAATAATTTGTAACCTGTCTCTAGATAGTATTGGACAAGAACATTATCCAGATATGCATCTGCATATTTGATTTGAGATATACAGTTGTTGCAGTGTGGCATGGCACAGGCAGGGAAAAGATGACAATCCACTAGTGGCTCTAAGACAAAAGGGGGTTTATTAAGATAACAGAACACATTGGGGTAAAATATAAAACAAAAGGACCACAAGAGGTCAAAACTATCCATCCATCTATTAACATCCGCTTAGCCAGGGTACGGGTCGCGGGGGTATCAACTTGAGGAGAGATATCCAGACCTCCCTCTCCCCAGCTACCTCTACCAGCTCTTCGGAGGGGATGCCGAGGCGTTCCCAGGCCAACTGAGAGATACAATGTCCTGGGTCTGCCCTGGGGCCTCCTCCCTGTAGGACATGCACGGAAAACCTCTCCGGGTAGCCGCCCAGGAGGCATCCACGCCAGATGTCCAAACCACCTCAATTGGCTCCTTTCAATGTGGAGAAGCAGCAGTTCAACTCAAACTCTCCCGGACTTCTCACCCTATCTCTAAGGGAGAGCACAGACACCCTGCGGAGAGACCTCATTTCGGCCACCTGTATCCGCGATCTCGTTCTTTCGGTCATTACCCATAGCTCCTGACCATAGGTGAGGGTAGGGATGAAGATGTACCAATTTTCCTTCTGGCTCAGGTCTTTCTTAGCCACAACAAACCAGTTAAGCACCTGCAAAACTGCATCTGTCCAGCTCTCGATCTTGCCTACCCTCACTCGTGAACAAGACCCCAAGATACTTGAACTCCTCCACTTGAGGCAGTACCTCCTCCCTGACCTGAAGAGGGCAATCCAACCATTTCCAGCTGAAAACCATGGTCTCGGACTTGGAGGTGCTAATCCTCATCCCCGCCACTTCACACTCGGCTGTGAACCGCCCCAGAGCATGCAGGAGGTCCCCAGGAGGTGAAGCCAACAAGACGACATCAACCGCAAAGAACAGCAATGCAATCCTGAGGCCACCAAACTGGACACCCTCAACACCCTGGCTGTGCCTAGAAATCCTGTACGTAAATATTATAAACAGGACCGATAACAAAGGGCAGCCCTGGCGGAGCCCAACCCGCACTGGGAACACGTCAGACCTATTACTGGCAATGTGGACCAAGCTACTGTTCAATTCATACAGGGGCAGAATTGCCCACAGTAGTGGGCCCTGAGCACCATATTCCCGAAGCACCCTCCACAGAGCACCTTGGGGAAACAAGTCTTTTCCAAGTCCACAAAACACATGTATACTGGATAGGTGAATTCCCAGGCCCCCTCCAGTACTCTTGCAAGGGTATAAAGCTGGTCCAGTGTTCCACAGCCAGGATGAAAACCGCATTGTTCCTCCTGAATTCGAGATTTTACTATCGATCTCACCCTCCTCTCCAGTACCCCAGAATAGACTTTCCCAGGAAGGCTGAGAAGTGTGATCCCCCTATAGTTGGAACACACCCTCCAGTCCACTTTCTTAACCCTCTGGAGTTGACGGTGATGCCACGTATCTTTCTTGTGTATTTCAGTTCATACCTTGCTGAAATCTTATTGAAACATGAAAAAACACTGACTAAATCCATAATCTTAAATCCATAGTCTTCTTTTCAAAACGTCCATTGTTGGAAGTATTAAAGTTTTTAAAATTAGGTTAAATCAGCAAAAAGAGTAAACCATGTCACCTTTGTTTTACCTGCATCGGGGGCATGTAGTGCTGCCCTCATCTGAAGATCGCTATTTGCATTCTAAATACAGTAAAACCGGTCTAAGTCGACACTCGTGGGACCAGCTTAAAAGTGACAACTTAGAGAATTGACGAGATACACCTAAGTCGACACTTCGGCGACTTATGTCTATCTCGCCGTTTTGCCGACTAGTAAATATAACACCATACCTCTACTCATCATGGCCTCGGCCTCGGATTGGCCTCCGTGTACTTTATGATTTCATACTTCTCTTTATAAGTTTTTGTACTTAATTTACGCTTTGAACCGCCACTAGCCATTTTGAATAACAGTGGCAAAGAACCGCATCCTTCCATGTGCTACAGGCCTACTGTGATACTACACTGCACTATATACGCGAGACTTAAGACCAGGGAGCGACTAGTGCGATAGATGGGGATTCCCCGTTTCTACATTGCCGTGGTGACAAGCAGGCATTGTGAAGCAGGCGGCGGGAATGCAGCAATTGGGGTGTCGACTTACAGGTAGGAAAAGCCATTCATTTGTGTTGTTCGGGACCGGGATTTAGGTGACGACTAAGGGAATTTGACGACTTACAAGCGGCGATTTACACAAGGAATTTTAAAGGAAACATCATTAGGAAAAATCGGGACTTTTGCTTGAGCGTTGACTTGTGCACATTGACGAGTTACAAGCTGGCGACTTAGACCAGTTTTACTGTAGCTGCATTAGCGCATATTGAAATCGCATTCACATGGTAATTTGATGAACAATGTAACAGTGAAACGCGATCCAGATACATCCACATCAGCGCCATAAAGGGGGGGATGTGGCCAGGTGTGAATGGCTCATGCATATACATGAAAGCTGCTACATATTTAATGAAAGGAGCCACATGAGTGACATGAGTTTTTCTTATTTATTTATCCAATAGAATGTTGCAACTACACCCTTTAGTCATCTTCATGCAGCCAAGACTTTGGTGATCAGATCTCTGGGATCAAAACAGATCCTTACCATCATTACTTACTATGTACTTTTATAATGTATCTGCAAGTGTTCCAAACCGCATTTTGCAATGTCTATACTTTGATGTCGAATTACAAACTTCACATAAATCTGACATATTTACAAAGTACACTAAGATAAAGATGAGTTTAATGCCAAAACAAATATATAAAAAATAATTTATTTGCCGTGAATTAAGTTTATGATATTGAATGAAATGTGTGACCATGCCTCAGTCAGAGAAAGTGTGTTTCCTCCCCTAGACCCCTACCCCTTTAACCCCCTAGAGGGTTAAAGATCCGGCAAACAGGAGCCTCTACTAGACATTCCCAGCAGACCCTCACTATGTGCTTGGGCCTACCAGGTCTAACCGGCTTCCACCCCTGCCACCTGAGCCAACTCACCACCAGGTGGTGATCAGTTGGCAACTCTGCCCCTCTCTTCACCTGAGTGTCCAAGATAGAAGGCCACTGATCAGATGATATTATTTTGAAATCGATCATCAACCTGTAGCCCCAGGCATGTTTGTACCATGTCCACTTATGGACACCCTTATGCTCGAACATGGTGCACAGAAGCATTGCACAGAAGTCCAATAACAGAACACCGCTCGGATTCAGATCAAGAAGTCTGTTGCTCCCAATCACCCCCCTCCAGGCCACACTGTCATTGAACTACAAAGGGAAACAGGTAATACAGAGAACAGGGGGGTATTCCACGAAGCAGGATTAAGGGAAAGTCTGAGTTATTTCGACATGTCTGGCTCATTTAAGTGGAAATTCCGTTCCATCAACGTGTCTTAATTGAATCCCCGCTGAGCTACCATAGTAACTTAGGTGAGTGAACAAGTCCACTCCAGACCAGGTTAACTGTCTTTTCTGAAGTAATCCTCTGTGTGATACTTCCATAATATGGAGAACAGAGCTGAGATTGCTATATAATCAATATAATAAAATCTATAAAATCACGTCTTAGCATTCCAATTAATTCCAAAATAATTACAGTAAAATCCCTTTATAGTAGACTCACAAATAACGAAATTTCGCTTATAATGGACAAACAATTTGGTAGGACCGCTTTTGGCTGTAGTTTTGTTTGGCTATAATGGACATGCAGGCTTCGCCTACAAGGCGTGTGGCGTGCCGGTGATATCCAGTGCAGATACGTAGTCGGGATTACTAATAGTCACGCATCTGGTCAGGTAAAGTTGGATTATTACATGTACAATATAATAATCTATACCACAAGTGTGTCTGCTGGGGTGTGGCACGAGTAAATGGTGTCTTGTAGTTGTGTTCTGGACATAAAGCAACTCTGGATTTAACGAACTTGTTTTGCCAGGTCCCTTGAAGTCCTTTATAATAGTATTTTACTATAAAATAAAAGCGTACGCATATTACAAAGGTCAAACATGAAATGCAATGACTGAAATTGGGGAAAAATCCATTAAAATAATATGAACAGGAAGATATTTTTATATTTTGTTTAGTCACTGTCTACTTTGAAAGTTTATTACTAAAATAGCAAAGACAATATACGGTTATTTGCGCAGAACATTTCACACGGATGTGATTGAAAGTATTTTATGGAGACATAATATTATACAGTAATAATGACACATCAACTCAACCCAGAAGGTTTCCCATCGGCTATGGGGATTGAACCAGCAACTTTCACATTATAAGGCGACAGCATAAACCACTGTATCATCATGCCACTGTACTAAGCACTTGTAACATTTGCGTAACTTATGCATTTATTCTGTCTGCAATTCATTGCGAAGCCAACTCCCTGGCTGTGTTTATGGCCATAGTACAGTGGTACCTCAGTTTTCAAACTCATTAGAACTCGAATTTCTTAAAAGTCGAACCAACCAGTTCGAAAAAATTTTACCTAGATCTCGATCTGAATCTCAGAAGTCAAACCGTGAACGCCGACCTAAGATAACTTGTACGCGCGGGGAAATGAGTCACGTGGCACGTATCTCAGCGGAAACAAAGGGTAATGCTTCAGTCTCAGCCTTGGGTTCGCTGTGATTGCATCGTGCATGTTTACACTAGCTGAATACATATATTTAGACAGTAACAATACATTTAGACAATGATAGACAGTAACAGTAATTATTATTATATAATAAAATACATTTAATAAAGATTTATTATTAATTATTTTATTATTAATAATAAACCATTAATACGTTTAATTATAATAATATTGTCCTGCCGAGCAGGGACGGAACCAGACAAAGGTGCAGACGTCAAGGGTATCGGGGAATACGGGGTTTAATTACAGGTAAGGCAGGCAAAATGCAGACGGACAATACAATGCCCAGACTGCAGAAACAAACTGAAACACAGACGAAATACAGAGGACTAATGATAACAAACAGAAACAGCTGATCACACAGGGATTCCACATGGGGTTAACGAGGGGGCGTGGCACACGGAAGGAGTGGACAATTGGGGCAGGAGACATTGTTTTTTTTTTTTAACTTTACACATTGTTTGGATACCTTTATTTTCTTACTTTACAAATTACTGTTTTGATAAATGTGCATAGATGTGTTTAGTGCAGTATATGTTCTTCTTGTTTTATCCGGTTCATTTTGTGTTTAAATGTTTAAAAAAAAACATATTTAGGTGTAATTTTTTGGGGCCGGGAACCAATTAATTGGTTTTCCATTATTTCTTATGGGGAAAATTCGATCACATCTCGAACTTTTTAGGATTCGATCCAGAGTTCTGAACGGATTAAATTCGAGTTCTGAGGTACCAACGTATTGAAGAATACAGTTTTACAGGCTTTTGGACTCATTTGGTCGATCTATCATTCATCCATTCATTTGGGCTTCTTAAATATCGCAGGTGTGCGCACTAAGTGAGACTATGCAAGTCTGTCTTGAATGAGCCTTGATTAGTTAAACCTGAACTGCGTTTGTGGAACGACATGAGGCAAAGTTTAGAGATGGAGCTAAGTTGAGTCTGACTTTTTTGGGAAACTCTGCCTTTCTTTAGCTACTTTCATGGAATACCCCCCTGAACTCAGAAAGCAGGCAGAGTAACAAATATCAAACAATATACAACAACTGACTGAAGAGCAGAACAAAGGCAGGCACCTAAATACACTGAATGCAACCACTAACAAAGGGCATGTGTGGCTATACAGGACTAGGGGCAATGAGGAGCAGGTGAGGACAATAAATTAATCAATTACAGCACAAGACGACAGGTGGAATAAATTACAAACACACTAGACAGAATAGACAAACACTGAGGGCTAGGAAGGATTAGAAACACAAACACAAGAAAAACAGAATTAAACCAGGGGAGTGTTCCATTAAAGTAGCTAAAGAAAGCCAGACTTTCCCAAAAAAGTCAGACTCAAACTAGCACCATCTCTAAACTCATGTCGTTCCACTAACGCAGTTCAGCTTTAACTAATCAAGGCTAGACGGACTTCCATAGTCCCACTTAGTGCGCACCCTCGAGATATTTATGAAGCCCAAATGAATGGATGAATGACACATCGATCAAATGAGTCGGAATGCGTGTGAAATGAGAGCAGTGGTTTTTCTGCTGCAGAGCAAATGCTGAAGGAGCAGTATGAAGAAAACAAAGATGTATTCACCAAAAAAGGCAAAACTGTGGCAATAAATAAAGCCAGGGAATTGGCTTGGGAAAGAATTGCAGACAGACTAAATGCACAAGTTATGTAAATTTTACAAATGCCTGGTACAGTGGCACACTGATTTATGCTGTCAATTTACACCACAAAAGTTCCTGGTTTGATCTCCTTATCCAACGAGGAACCTTCTGGATTGAGTTCACGTGTCATTCTTACTGTATAATGTTATCCTGTATTATTTGATCTCCATAAAACACTTTCAATCGCATCCGTGTGAAATGTTCTGCTCAAATAATTGTATCTTGTGTTTACTTTTTACTAATAAACTTTCAAAGTAGGCTGTGACTAAACAAAATAAATCTGTTCATATTATTTTAACAGATTTTTTTCTATTTCAGTCATTGCATTTCATGTTTGACCTTTGTTACGGTCCCCAGTCTAGGGTCAGGGACCGCCAGAAAGGTAAGGGAAATGGAGAGGGGAAGACAAGACAACCAGGGAATAAGGGAATGGGAACAAGGGACACAAGAGGTTCTTTTTTTTATGGTTTTTTTATTTTTCACAAACACGTTCACAAACACGAGGTGCAACGAACTTCGGGAGTGACCCACACCAAAACAACAAACAAAACAGCTAAATGAACACGTCCCAACTAAGCTAATTCCTAAGTGAATGAAAACAAGCAAACAAAACGACAAATACTATACCTGACTCCCTAACCAAAAACACACAATAAACCACGATCCGCAAAACAAAAAGCAATCACTCCCTATGCACCAAGATGAGACAAACATACAGCAAATACACGGAGACAGGAAATCACGGTATCCGAAGGGGCGAGCAAAGGAGAATAGTCGGGAGCCGGGCGAGGGATCAAAACCAGTAAATCAAACAAACCAAAGCGAAAGTACCGAGAAGGGGAAGAAGCGAAAGTCGTAGTCAAGAAAG
>JAODJU010000025.1:8115068-8129678 GCA_026776725.1 Gnathonemus echidnorhynchus
TGGCAGTTCATTTAAACTGGTGTGGCAGAGGGGACAAAACACCGATGAGGAATACAAACATCATAGATGTGATTATCCGTAAGTAAAACCACAAAATTACATTGCCTGGACGGAGCTGTTTCAACGCTGCACTGGCCAATGTGCAAATGACTGAAATGCTACTAGATACCGACCTTTCAAGAAACGTATCAGCGACATAGCGCCGACGTACTTGTGCTGACTGGGTTGTGATCGGATCACCCAGGATACAGCATTGCTTTAGTATTGGTTAAGTTTGAATAAGTCCAGATCTTGACCGATACAATGGGTTCTATTTTGAAGAACTAACACAAAATGTAAAGTGCAAGGCACAACTAACATTTATGATTGTGTCCAAATCCATTTTGCTATTTTCATGGCATAAAAAACAGATTTCTCTCCAACGCAAGGCACAAACAGATTGTCCTAACTGAAATATTCAGAGGTGTGTATTGGGCATAACAGGCAATAAACTAATCAGAATGACATGTCGCATCACCTTTAAAAGACAGGGGCTGAGTTTCCCGAAGTCTTCTTAACGCTACGTTGCTAACGTGTAGTTGGAACTATGCAAGCAAGATACATGTGTTTCCTGAAACCATAGTTTGAACGAACATTCACAAGCACTGGCATTAAGTTGTGTAGTTCAAACTACAGCCCTCGAGCTGTGGGTAGGTGCTTAGTTCCGGGTGACTATGTCATCAATGATGGAAAATGCAGCCGAACAACGGTAGTCACCATGTAAATAAAGTGAATGCTTTGAAATTGTAGTTGTAAGAGTACTTTTTATGTATTTCTCTTTTCATCAGTATGGTACAACTGGTGGAATATGGTAGAATTCATTACATAGATAAATATATATTTAGGGCTGCACAATTTTGACATTGCAATATCACACTGAGGAATATTGCAATATTTATAGAACCAAAAAGGAGATGAAATTACCTGAAATAAATTATTGCCAAATAGAACTTACCTGACAATAGAGTGTCTCTAGTAAATTGGTGGTGTTGCAAGTCGTTTCAACAAATCAGTGCCGACAAATGTGATATGATTACTACGCATGTGCACATCGCAATGACTATGTTAAAACGTTTTTTCAGTACTTATGTACGCACAGTATTAAAGAGAAAAAACATGGGGAAGGCAAATATAACACACGCAAATTACAGACTAAAATAATGAATCACTTCCTAATCACAGAGAGCTTTCATTGCAATGAAAAAAGATTAAAATAAATTAATAAAATAAGCACTAGTACTTGGATACGAACCCATGGTTGTGTAGGAAAGAAATCTGGTATACCATGTTGGGTGTTTTGTATACCCCTCAATCCCACAGGGCCACTAAAACTGCATTAATAGTGATGGATCAGGAATTTATAAGTGTTTTTCAGATCTAGTCAGGTTGGGGACAGAGGCGTCAAAAGTACACGCAAAGCTGACTGGACTCCATGTCCAAGCGTTATGTAGAATGCAAGCAGAGAAAAACAAAGCCGCATAAATACTTAAAGCTCCATTGGCCATTACCATCATTATACATGATGATTACCTTTTTCCTAAATACATCATGCAAAAAATATCATAGTACTGTAAAAGAATGAAGGATTACAAACTCAATGTGCATGGTGTTCAAAAAACTTTATTTGTATGCAAATATATTAGATGTTTGTGTAAGCCAGAAGAACTCAGGCACACACCATAGGACTAGCAGAACTCTCTGTTTAGCCTCAAAAGAAGCTGATTTTCAAAGTTCTTGGAATCAACGCATGCCCTTTTCGGTGTGAATATCAGTGTGGCTGTGCTGAACAGTCTCTGGCATGCAGCTGAGGCTGGTAGTGGAGTGTTAAGCCTCAATGACAGGTTGAATACTGTCGGGAGAGACTAACACTCTCGCCGGTTTTATTAGACATTTCATCGAGCTACTTTCTTTTCAAGCTTCTTTCTTCCACTGCAATCACGATATCTTTTCCCACTGAGTTGCTGCCTGGTTTTAGTCTCTCTCTCTCGCTTTATTGTGTCTATCGTGTCTTATAGGAGAGTGTTTACATATTTTTAAAAATGTTTTTAAGCCTCAAAACAATCAGTCAAGTCCTCTGAATGGTGTGCATTATTGATTTGGAATAGGTAAAATGCATGGCACAATGCCCTAATAAACGTTATTTAAATTAAACAAAACAAGAGTAATGAGTCTAATTTGAAAATGTAAGGAGTAGAAAGTAAAATATACATTCATACTAAAATGTACATAGTAAAAGCTAAACGTTTACACAAAAATAAAATTAAATACAGATACTCAAATTTACTTAAGTACAGTAATGAAGTATTTGTACTTTGTTACTTACCACCTCTCATTGGAGAGCATCCTCGGGATCCCCCAGGCAGTCCAGTCCCACACTCTGGAAATGGCCATCCATCTGCTGCAGCCAGGTGTCACGTGGACATCCCCTCTGCCTGGTCCAGCCGCTTGGGTCCTCATCCATGAGGATCCTGTGAGCCATATCACCCTCAGGGAAATGTGCCACATGGCTGTACTGCCGTAACTGATGCTCCCTCATAATGCAGTTAATGTGCCTGATTCGGGACTCTTCTAGCAACCACTCGTTTGACGCGAAGTCAAACCAGCGGTACCCAAGGATTCTCCGAAGAGAGACAGTACCGATGGAGTCCAGTCTTCATCTCAGCTTACTGGATAGTGTCCATGTCTCACAGCCATACCACAAGACAGAGAGCACCAAGATTCTAAAGACTTGGACCTATGTCCTGTTGGAAGGATATCGGGAGCGCCACACACCCCTTTCCAGCAACCTAACCCTAACCCCCATGCTCCCCAAATCTGTCTGCTTACTTCATAGGAAGACATGAGACATGACACCAGAGACATGAATGTCGCTGCCGAGGTAAGTAAATCTCTCGACAAGGTCAACATTCTCCCCATAGACCAGGGATGGGCAACTTTAATGATGGAGAGGGCCACAAATTTTTCAAGAGGGCCTCATAATTGAATAGGAGAAGGCTATCATTTTAAATAACACCAAAATATATGTCCGTATGTTTATTGAACCAACATACAGCACAGTAACTCCATATATTTCATGCTCAAATGCATTTCAAAAGGATTGAAGAAACAAAAATGATCACATCCTTGAGGTTTTTTTGAGTGGAAAGGCTCTCATAAATCAAAATCATGAAGGCACAGAACTGCAAAACAGCACCCAAATATTAAGTGCAACTAAGAAATTGTTAATTTCCATATGCTACCTCACCCATAGCTTTCAGTAGGACCTGGTTCTCTGAGTGAGATACTTGTGGCTTTGCCTGCTGGTGCACAATAGACTGAATGTCAATGTCAAACTCTTTGCATCAGATGAAAAAGTGTGTCATCCGTGAGCCTGTTTCTTTCTTTTGACTTGATGTGCTTCATTGTTGAAAAACTGTTTTCACAAATTTATGTGGTCCCAAACATACTGATCATTGAGAGAACAAAATCTCTGAGGAGGGGAAAACGGGACTCTGGTAGCAGCTTCCAAAATGAATTCCCCTTCTCATTGTGCCTTGCTTGAAAAAACGGGTCTGACTGCAGATCGCAGAGTTCAAGCTGCAATTCTGAGGGTTGCTCGCTAACAGTGGCAGAGAGGGGGTCCACGGAGAGCGCTATTCATGGCTGTATCACGTAAAAATCTTGGAAACGATGCTTGAACTCTTTCTGCAATTTCTCGACGTCAGCCTTATATTTGTGAAGTAATTCCTCACACTTAGGGACAATTTTTTGCATCTCCTCACAAGCGGGAAAGTGTGTCAAATTTAGACAATGGGATGAAAATCCTTCTTTAGTCACAATTACTGTTGTGATTGCTGGACACGGAAGCAGGAACGGGGAGACGAGGAATCAGGATCGAAGGGTTTATTTGGAATCACTCCAAATGCAGGACACAGGAACATGTAACATCAAAACTTCGATGACAGACCTGGGGTTACAGACTCTGACGTGGACTTAAATACACCGGACGAATCAAACTGACCGAAAACAGCTGGTCACAATCGGGGTTGCACACATGGTTAATAAGGGGGCATGGGACACAAGAGGATCATACAGACAGGTCATGACAATTTCATTTGCATTACCCAATATATTAGACAAAATAAGAGAAAATAAGACATATTAGACATTGTCATATTATTATTGTACATTTAATTACGAAGAGCAAAGATGCTTCCGATCATTTTCACTTCTCAATCAACTTTTTAATGAATATACAAAAAACCACGATAGAGTGAAGCCGCGAAAGTTGAAGCACGAAGTTGCGAGGGACGACTGTATTACTAACCTGGTATATGATACAGTGCAGTATAGGGCAGTTCACTCTGCTCTGTTGTAGGAGCCCTGCAAAACCGGTGTGTCTCCCCTGCATCGTGGGTGCACCATCCGTAACAACCGCTGACAGCTTGTCAAAGCCACCATATGCGCTTGCAACATTATTAACGGCATTGAAAATGTCCATGCCCCTAGTAGTGTCGTGCAACGACACCAATTTAGTAACTCCTCATGCACTTCAAATGAACTGTCAATAGTTCTTGTAAAAATCAGTAGCTGGCTAACGTCCGTCACATCAGTACTCATCAGTACACACATCCAGGGCCAAGGAGAAGTACTTGCAGTCATGCATAACTTGGAGTATCAAGTCCAATGATGCAGCTCATGGCATTGGAACCAGGACCCGCAGCCCCTGACCTTTTGTCAAGGAACATGGAGTCACTCTCACCCCGGTCTCCAGACCCATGGGGACCGACACAATCCTCATAGCCAGCTCTGTCAGTGCCAGTGGTCGCATTGAAGTTATCCATGACCAGAGGAGTGTCACCTCATGGGCACTCATCAACCACCGAGTGAAGTTGCGAGTAAAATGTTTCCCTTAACAAGACATCACTCACTGCAGTCATAGCATACACTGAGACAACACACAAGACATCCAAGGAGTGCCTTAGCCTGAGTCTCATAATACGCCTCTTGAAAGGAATGACATCAGACACCATCGGGAGGAGCCAATCTACTACAGCAACAAGTACTCCTTGAGTATGGCAGCCATCAGAGTGATCAGACCAAAAGTAGGTATACCCACCTACAGAGATCTGGCCACTCTCCGGTCTGCGAACCTCAGAGAGTGCTGCCACCGAAATGCGGAGTTTATAAAGCTCCCCAACAGCAGAGAAAGATGGTCATCTTGCCAGAGAGACAAGACATCCCACACGCCTACTCGGATGGGCTGCCTCAAACTGGGACCTAAGTGCTGTTATGCAGCAGGCAACACCTCAGCACCACCCCAGTCCCAGTCCCCAACAGGCCTGACCCTATTAGCTCACTGACAATTTCGACATCCAGGGATGAGGCTCCCCCACAGAGAGCAGAAGGGTATCGTGCCTGTTTATTTCGAGCTGTTGTGAGTTGTTTTACGGTGGCTGGAGTGCCAATCCCACCACCAACCCCCAAAATGTTATCATTGCAAGTTGGACGTCCACTTGCAGGGCCTGATGCAGTTAAACGTTATACCCAGGACATGTGTGTAAGTGGTGTGATTAAAATAATAAATCGAAAATAAACGTAATTACAGATAGAGCCGATGTCACTAAATTAATTGTAGCCTAATAGCTAATAATTCTTTTTTTCCTTTACGAGATGCATCATGTATCATATTATTATGATGTTATTGCTATTTTTAATGGTTTTAATACCATTATTGCTGTTACATGACTAACACGCTAAATTAATAATGTAATATCGGCAAAATTGTCGATTTATATTTATTTATATTTTGATGCAATATCTCTCAAAATTTGACCAGTTTCAAGTTGTCACCAATAGAATATGCCCGTAAATTTTGAAAATGATCTGTCAAAACATTTTGAGTTATCATGTTAACAGTAAAGCATCTGTGCTGGAGGACTGGCTCCAAAACCATATGTATTTCCTGTGCGGGGAAAACAAGCAACTTGATTAGTTAAATAATTCAGTGAGGTATTGATTAGCTAAACAAGATGTGATAGTGGCCGAGGGAAAAAAATCATTAGTGTATTAGATACAGTAGTTGCTGCAAATATTAGGCTTATTTAAAGAGAGGCTTTAAAATGGCTAGTAACACACTTTGACAATCATAATATCACCAGCAAGAAGATCACTTAAACATCATTTTCTTTCACTGCCAAAGATTTTTGGACAGTACTGTATGAAATCACAACTGCGATTGCATTACAAATCATAGTACTAGAAAAACTTGCATTGCTTTCTTTGTCTAAAATAAGGTTAATATTTATGGGTAAAGTGATAAATTGTGAAGTATACCCATCATATTTTCAGGTTAACCAAACAAAAAAAACACTACCTGAAGTACACAAATACAGGTAAATATTTTGGGATTTGTATTATGTATTCTTGGCAATGCCACGTATTATGGTCTGCATTCAGTGGCATAGAAGAAATTTATCTGGGAAATGATAAGATCTTCACTGCTTGCTGGAGCCAAAGTTGCTTTAAAGGGAAGACCATGTAATTCAACCTTTAATGCACACCCATTCCAGATACTTCACTGAAAAGTATGAATGAAAACAAGATAAGTGAAAGCCAGTCAGGCCCTATGCTTCCAGTACCTAGTTTGGACATGTGGATAGTAATGATTTTTTTTCTTTACAACAACCAAAATCAACTGATCTATTCATATGTTTTTTTTTTCCAAATGTGTGACTGGAGTTCCACCAGGATCAAAGAGAAGCCAGGTTCGGAAGAGCTTCTGAGAAACAGCACCATGGCTGAAGAGTAGGTGAGTTGATAAGGTTGAGTAACAGGAAGCTAAAGAAAGATAGTGCTTCAGGGCACTAAGAAATAGGAGAATGGAGAAACCTCTGGGCACGTGTGTGGTTAGACAAAGGGAATGCCAGACCGGCACAGAGGCTTTTCTATATGTTTGTAATTGTAACTTGAAAATTTATCCAAAAACAAACCAGGACCAGGTGGCCTCACATTCATGCAGTCCACTTACAAATAACAAGTGAAATTAGCATTAATCAGAAATAATTTAAAATAAACTTTGCAACAGTTTATGTTACAACTATGTAAAGTACACTTATTGTAATGTATCTACTATTATATCAACTGAATGATACATCATTGTCTATGTTTAAAGAGTTAATCTCTTAAACACTGATAAACCTGTCTTGGCACCAGAAACATATGGGCAAATATATTTAAAGTAAGCTTTACACTCCAGTACAGTGTTACTAGTGGTGTTTAGTTAATTGTGATGTTGTAATTCTTCACAAAACTCAGGGGTTAAGAGCTAATTTACTCAAAGGAATAGAATATAATTGTACTATATTTCGACACAGTTCTTGAGGCATGTCAGCAACTACCTGAAAGAGAGGTCAGTGAAGTACAGTACTGTGTCCCAAAACCAATCATTATTCTTTATAGTAGAAACAATATTAAATCATACTGGGATATTTTCTTTAATGCATAACCTTTAAATTAATGTTTAAAAATGCTGTGAAAAATGTCCATCTTGCCATTTTATTATTGTACATTGTAGGTACATCGCAAAAAGGCAAATCTATGTAAGAATATAAAATGAACTAAGTCAATATTTATAAATGTAGGTTTTATTAATCACTATACGTCTTCTAATATTATAGTCCATTTGGCTCATAACGTATATGGTAAAATTATACTCTATTTACAGGATTTTTTTCCAGTTTTTTCCATAAACCATTCATTCACTCTATACCTTTTAAGATATAATTTCAAAATTAAGAGAAACTTGTTGATTCCATGGTTCCCATGGGAAATACTGTGATGTAATTTTAATGCATTCGTACATAGTACAACTATACCTCTTTGACCCTATTAGTTCCACTTTATCACTATAAAATCATGTAAAAACAAAAAAATAAAATATTATAATATTATTAATATCATGTCATTTTATAGAAGCCTTTGGGT
Source organism: Gnathonemus echidnorhynchus (assembly GCA_026776725.1). NCBI lineage: Eukaryota > Metazoa > Chordata > Actinopteri > Osteoglossiformes > Mormyridae > Gnathonemus > Gnathonemus echidnorhynchus. Next base: position 8,123,073 of record JAODJU010000025.1, read on the forward strand.
TTTTTATTTTAGAGGAAGTGTTTGAATTTTTTTTATTGGTCTGTATACTTTCAATTTCAGTTAGCTTTATTGATTCAGATAAGTGCAATAAAAAGCTTAGAAAAGAATGTTTTACCACAAGCTGCTGCAGTGTGTCCAGTATGTCAACTATTCTAACCTTCAAAACCTTGAATCATAGACTCAGACTGAATTTATTGATCCTCTTAAACAGCCTGTCTTTAATAAATACAGCATTAAAACAGCGGGGATCTGCAGTCATGTTAGCTGATCAGGGAATGCTATTCAGTGTGAGTAATCAGAGCAAGTTCAGGGTAAAGATCATCTTTCTCTCTTTGCATCCTCAGAGACATTGGCTAGGCAATCAAGGGCAACAGTAATTGCACCAGTTGCTCTTGTGAAATCATAACTCACAGGGCCTGCCACTGATGGAAATGTTAAAATCCACCCTCTTATGGCCAGCTTTTCAAGTGAACACTGATTGGGCTGTTATCAACCTGCAGCACCTTTCACATGAGGATATCCATTGCATACCCAAAATCTGACTGCTGTGTATATTCAAGGGAAGAATAACATATTTATTATTAAAATGGTACATTGATAAAATGACCCAAACATGAACATGAAGATACATGCAAAGCGTTATAATTTTAAAGTTAAAAATTTTATTAAAAAAATATATTTTTTATGTAGGCCTATTTTTTCCATTTTAGGCTACCAAAAGGAATATTTCATAGATAGATAGATAGATAGATAGATAGATAGATAGATAGATAGATCAATAAATTAAAATTTTATCAATTTTGCTTTCACGCATGTCAGCACATCACACATGCACACAAGAAACAGATATTACAGTAAAACAAAGCTCAAAATTAATTACAGAAGCATTTTTGTCAGATTACTCTGGTAAAAATCTGGTATCCCCACATTTTAATCCACTGTTAGTGTATCAACAAAGGCCTGTTTCAGACATGTGATGTGTATGTTTCATTCTAACTGTAAAAACAATATTATATTATCTAATAGCATTGTGCATTCCAAAAAATCTGGGGCATGGAGTTGAGAGGGCAATTAGGTGACATCATAAAATGGAAAGAAAACCATTTTTAAAACACCAAAAGACAGCAGTCCAGAAATGACCAGAGCAAATTTCTCATTGTTAAATTTTAATGTGGCTTTTAAGGGTTGAGTTCTCGTATGAGAGAGGTGGAGTCCCAGGGAAAATATTATTATTGATTCAATCATTTGGATGTAACCAATGCCTTAAGTAATTTTTCAGGTTTTCATTGTCAATTTTTGAGCATCTGCTTGGACTGGGACTATCATTAAGAACAATCTTCATTTAAAATTCTGGGCCTAAAGTACAAATTGTTCTCAATATACTCACAGGCACATCTGTTGAAAGCAAACATTAAAGATCAGTAAAAATAATGAGTTCAATAAAAGCACTGCCTGTTAAAAATGAAATGGCTTTATGAAACATTACAATTAATAGTCCTGCAATGATCTATTTTAAAATATTGATCTATTACTGTGTGTAAAATTAAAATAAGTCAATTTTTTATGTACAGAGAAACACCCAGAGTATAGATAACACTGGGCTATGGAAAGCTACTTTATTACCAGGCACTCATATATCTAAAGAAAACTCACCGGCAGGTCTCTATACAGGTATATAGATATCTACAGGACCTGATGATATATTTACTTCTAACATCTGCTTAATACAGGTTTTTCTCTCTCAGGACAACATATGTGTAAGCCCAAGTTTTGCATTCTGTACATCTTAATTTTCCTGACTTCTTGCCATGAACCTGGGTAATATGAAAAAAATGCTTTTCTGCAGGGAGGTACATATTTTTGGGATGGCTCAGCAAACCACACCAGTTGTCATTTTCTTTTTTTGTCAGAGATAAACATTACTATTACAGATAAATTAATAGCTTTTTTCTAGTCACAGTTCTAATTATATTTCTCAGCAGTTTGTCTTCAGAAATTGCTCCCCTGCATTTACATAAACATTTGTAAATGTCAAACACATTGCAATTCCACAAATGATTTAGACAGGTGCTGAACAGAATTTAAAGGGAAATGAGATTAAGAAAATAATCTTAAATACAGCAATGACAAATCTGAAATCCACACTGCTCCTCTAGGGCTGTGAGAGGTCATTGATAAAATCTGCAAATCTGTGAATTCAGAATAATTAATTTCACAAATGAGGCATGATGCTCCCACATAAAGTCTGTTGACGTTCTGGTACGCAAACAAACAGAGAAAAATGCTAGGGACTGTGGGAATGTTACTGCTGTGCTATGTAATTTCAATAAAAAATATAACAGCCCCTATAAAGGACTGAGTAGATTAAGTGCAATTTGATGAATTCTACATGGCATGCTTCTCAAAATAGTTGATCCATAGAACTTCATGTAACATTTATACATATTCATATGGTATGTAGTTTTTACATCCATTTATCCAGTTTATACATCCATTTGAGAATACTTGTTAAACTGATCAAGCAAAGTGAATTAAAATGTCATAATATTTTTCTCATTTGTCTCCACATACTATCTAAAATTAGGCCGTTTCCATGAGCAACTTTTCACTCCTGTTATGCGGTAAAGAATAACACCTTCAGTTCTCAACTGGATTAGCGAAACCTAAAGAGCAGGATGTTTTAGGAATAGGAAGGTTTTGTTACATGCATTTTCAGGTCAGATAAGATTTTGATTTGAAGAACAGCGGTTTTAATGCATATCAGTCAATTTAAATCAAATTTGAACTTTTCAGACACTGACTAACAAACCAGCAACAGTAACCCGAGCTAAAGTATTACATCTTCGGCACATTAAGAGAACTTCAAGAAAGCCAACCAAAGAGAAAGTATAGGTTCATGTTTCAACCCGCAATGAGTGTGAAAATACCCTCAATTTGATAAAAATATTATAATGCAACTTTTCTAGTCTTAAATTTCGCCCAAGTCCACTTGAAATGAGCACTTGTTTTCCCATTATGGTTTCTTTAATCTACTTACGTCTGAGTTGTCTCGCTTAAAGATCACTCCATGGTATTGAATGTTCATAGTCTGAGGTATGTGTTCCACTGCTGAGATGATGAAATAACACAACAGTTTACATATTTCTAAACTTGATCTGATAACTGATTTAAAAATCCATACCAACAATCAAATTTCCCTGAAAATATATACACACAAGTCACCGTTGAGGTGACTAAAACGAAGCAAATCTGGTTTCAGGAAACAGGAAGCAAGCCAAGACTAAAGAGCATAGATCAGGCAGCAAATGGGCACTCGTCGTGACCGGGAAGGAAACCTATCCACCCCAGGGGACAATTAACGGAGGGCATGGAAGGCAAGTGATGGGGAGAAGAGTGTGTGTGTCTCTCTTCCCTGCAGCCACATTAAAAATTCAACTAGGGGGAGGGATCCCCTTTCATTATCTTCCTTGTTTCTTGCGCCTCTAATGACAGTTGTTGTAAACATACATTGAAAAACAACATTCAGTGCTTGTCCAGCTTTGGTTTTGTCAGATGTAACTATTAAAATAAAGAGAATTTTATTTTAAGCATTTCCTGCATTGAAGTTTGCATCTTCTGTTTAAAATCCTATATTTTTCCCTTTGTGTAATATGGATTGTGGAAACTAATTTCCAGGACAGGCATACACATTTGTGCTTCTTCAAAACATTCAGCACTGATATTAAAAAAAAGGAAAAAGTTAACCTACTAGCCAGGTTAATAGCACTGTAATTCTGTTAAACAGAATAGCACTGTAAAGCTTCTCATGCATGATTTGGCAAATCAGTAAAAATGAAATAAATTTCATAAACAAATTAAAATACTCTGTATTCAAGTATGATCTATGAATGTGGGTATTGTAAACTTCAAAAAGTTGCTGCATAACTTAACAACTGGTGATTACCAATGTAAAGGAAGTAATGTATCCAGCAGCAGCAAAATTAGCTCCACGACAATATAGTTGTTCACTGTTAGAAGCAAGTACTCAGTGGTCTGCATTTCAGAACAAGGTGCATACACTAGTCAATATTATCTACTGGGTAGCCCTTTGTCATGGCCTGCTTGTCCGATCCTCCTGTGTGCCAAGCCCCCTCGTTAACCTTGTGTGGCATCCCCACGTTTACCAGCTGTTTCATTTTATTTCTGATTAATTCTGAGTATTTCAGTCCGCTTTCAAGTACGTTTCCTAAGGTCTGTCATTGAAGTCTGATTGTCTAGTCTGAAGAAATGTTGCGTGTTCTCGGCTTGTTTCCATGTTCCTGCTCCAATTCCCCATTAAATCCCGTACTACCCAGTCCAACTTGTTCCTTTCCTGCTTCCCCGCTCCGTGCATCCAGCCTGGTCACGACACCCTTAGCCTGTGACCTTTGCATCACACAAGTGTGATTTGTCAAGTGTGGTGAATAGTTTGTTTAGTAGTTTGTTCAGTAAAACCCAAGTTCGGTGTTCCACCCCATGGAGTTCTTAAGCCATTTTTGTTTATGTATTTTTCACTTTCAACACACCTGGAATATGCTTTGTAACTCACCTTTGACCTTTAATGATAGGTCATTCTCCTGAAGTTCTATGCCTACACAATTGTTTCAAAAGCATCTGTAAGTCATATTAGTCACTTGGTTTCCTTGCCACACAAGTCCCAAAAATCACACCTTGCTACGCTCTTCTGCAGTAACCAGAATCATTTATACCCATGCATGCTATAGTATTAATAGATGTACAGAAGACATTGTTTTCAATATATTTAGTAACATTCCATTTACCCATTTGCTTTTTATCTTAGTTCAATAGCTGTATTTCACTGCAGGCCATTAGCTGTAGTCTATAAATTTTAGGATATATAACTAGCCCTGGGGTGGCATGGTGGTGCCGTGGTTAGGACTGTTGCCTCACACCTCTGGGACCCAGGATCGAGTCTCCACCTGGGTTACATGTGTGTGGAGTTTGCATGTTCTCCCCATGTCCTCGTAGTGTTTCCTCTGGGTACTCTGGTTGCATGTTCTCCATATGTCCTCGTGGTGTTTCCTCTGGGTACTCCAGTTCCCCCCCCGCAGTCCAAAGACATGCTGAGGCTAATTGGAGTTACTAAACGGGTGTGTGTGCCCTGCAATGGGCTCGACCCCCATCCTGGGTTGTTCCCCACCTCATGCCCGTAGCTGCCAGGATAGGCTCCAGACCCCCCATGACCCAGAAGGATAAGCTGGTTTGAAAATGGATGGATGGATGGAATGGAAATAGCCCTGTAAATATATATCTTCCTTGTCATTCATATTTACAAACATCATTCCACTCATTTTGTGGGAATTAGACAAATACTTTGAAAGTCTCGTTTCCCTCACCCGGACTAGGGTCACCGGGGCCCCACCTTGGAGCCAGGCCTGGGAGAGGGGCCCTTTGATGAGCACCTGATGGCTGGGCCTTGGCCTGTGGGGCCCGGCCGGGCATAGCCCCAGGTGGGCCCACCACCCGCAAGGGTAATGTCAGGGGTTCAGTGTATTGTGGATTGGGTGGTGGCCAAGGGAGGCCCTGGCAGTCCGATCCCTTGTTGTAAGCCATATTAGTCCCTTGGCTTTATGCCGAATGTAGGTTCATAGTACCCGGCCTTCTTGGATTCCCTTAGTGGTATGCTGATTAGCGTGCCATGAGGGGATTCCATCGTTTTGCTGGGGGACTTCAACGATCACGTGGGCAATGACAGTGTGACCTGGAGGGGGGTGATTGGGAGGAACGGCCTCCTTGATCTGAACCCGAGTGGTGTTCTGTTATTGGACTTCTGTGCAATGCATGATTTGTCCATAATGAACACCATGTTCGAGCATAAGGGTGTCCATAAGTGAACATGGTATGAACATGCCCGGGGCTACAGGTCGATGATCAATTTTATAATTGTATCATCTGACCTGCAGCCTTCCGTCTTGGACACTCGGGTAAAGAGAGGTGCAGAGCTGTCAACTGATCACCGCCTGGTGGTGAGTTGGCTCAGGTGGCAGGGGAGGAAGCCGGTCAGACCTGGTAGGCCCAAGCGCATAGTGAAGGTCTGCTGGGAACATCTGGCAGAGGCTCCTGTTTGCTGGAGCTTTAACTCGCACCTCCAGCAGAATTCCAACTGCATACTGGGGGAGGTTGGGGACATTGAGTTTGAATGGACACTGTTCCGGACCTCCATTGTGGAAGCGGCCGTACGGAGCTGTGGTTGCAGGGTGGTCGGTGCCAGTCGTGGCAGTAACCCCCGTACCCGATGGTGGACACCAGAGGTGAGGAAGGCTGTCAAGCTGAAGAAGGAGGCTGACCAGGAATTATTAGCCCGGGGGTCTCCGGAGGCAGCTGACGGGTACCGGCAGGACAGGTGGAACGCGGCTCGGGCGGTCACAGAAGCAAAAACCCGGGTGTGGGAGGAGTTCAATGAGGCCATTGAAAGTGATTTTCGGTCGGCCTCAAAAAAGTTCTGGCAAACCATCCGGAATATCAGGAGGAGGAAGCAGCTCCTGGTTCATACTATTTATAGTGGGGAGGGGGTGCTGTTGACCTCACCTGGGGACATCACCTGGAGGTGGAAGGAATACTTTGAGG
>JAODJU010000025.1:8129778-8152412 GCA_026776725.1 Gnathonemus echidnorhynchus
GTTTGTGATGGTTTTTGTATTTTGCTTACCTGCCCGGCTTTTTGTTATTATTTAGTCTTTATTTATCCCATTTACTTTTGACCCCTCGTGGTCCTTTTGGTTTTGGTGTTTTAATGTTTTCCCTTTTCTTTAATAAACCCTGTTTGTGTTCCTGAGCCGCAAGTGGGTCGTCCACCTTTTTGTTCCTGGCCATGCCCCGCTCCCGCACCCGAGCTGCCCGCCACCGTGACACTATCCAGTCTACATGTGTTTTGTGGATTTGGAAAAGGCTTACAACCAGGTTCCCTGAGGTGCTCTGTGGGGGGTGCTTCGGGAGTACGGAGTCCGGGGTCCACTGTTGTGGGCGATTCGGTCCCTGTATGAATGGAGCAGAAGCTTGGTCCGCATTGCCAGTAATAATTCGGACGTGTTCCCAGTGCGGGTTGGGCTCCGCCAGGGCTGCCCTTTGTCATCGGTCCTGTTCATAATATTTATGTACAGGATTTCTAGGCGCAGCCAGGGTGTTGAGGGTGTCCAGTTTGGTGGCCTCAGGATTGCCTCGCTGCTTTTTGCAGACGATGTCGTCCTGTTGGCTTCATCTGCTGGGGATCTCCAGTGTGCTCTGGGGTGCTTTGCAGCTGAGTGCGAAGCGGCGGGGATGAAGATTAGCGCCTCCAAGTCCGAGACCATGGTTCTCAGCCGGAAATGGGTGGGTTGCCCTCCTCAGGTCAGGGAAGACGTATTGCTTCAAGTGGAGGAGTTCAAGTATCTCGGGGTCTTATTCACAAGTGAGGGTAGGCAAGATCGGGAGCTGGATAGACGAATCGGAGCGGCGTCTACAGTTTTGCAAGCGCTTAAGCGGTTCGTCGTGGCTAAGAAAGAACTGAGCCGAAAAGCAAAGCTCTTGATCTATTGGTCCATCTTCGTCCCTACCCTCACCTATGATCATGAGCTATGGGCAATGACCGAAAGAATGAGATCGCGAATACAGGCGGCTGAAATGAGGTTTCTCTGCAGGGTGTCTAGGCTCTCCCTTAGGGATAGGGTGAGAAGTTCGAATATCCGGCAGGGCCTCAGAGTAGAACCGTTGCTTTTTCACGTCGAAAGGAGCCAGTTGAGGTGGTTTGGACACCCGGTGCGGATGCCTCCTGGACGGCTACCCGGAGAGGTTTTCCGTGCATGTCCTACAGGGAGGAGGCAGATCCAGGACTTGCTGGAGGGATTATATCTCTCGGCTGGCCTGGGAATGCCTCGGTGTCCTCCCCGAGGAGCTGGTAGAGGTAGCTGGGGAGAGGGAGGTCTGGGTATCTCTCTTGAAGCTGCTACCCCCGTGACCCGAACTCCGGACAAGCAGCAGATAATGGATGCATGGATGGACTTTGAAATCAATGATTTCCATTTAGTGAAATTTATTTTCTATATTTCAGTATGTTAAATAATTATGGCTAGGAAATTTATCACATTACTGCATAACATTAATTTTAGTCATAACACATTATTTCTTTGATCGCCTTAATGCATGCAGTATTTTGAAACCCAAAAAAGGGTTTTAATTTAATATTTTATTTATTTTATGTTCATTTGTCTTTGCTATAGGTTGGTGTTTTTTTGTATGCCACTTGGATTGTAATTTGTATTGTAGTTGATGCTTGATTTGTGTGATTTGTAAAATAAAGGAGAGGTGAAAAAAAATAATTCAAAGCTAAAATCAAAACATCCAGCTAGCATTTCACAAGGAAGCTGATACTACTTGTTTTTTTTTTATTTCTAAAAATTTCCAGATGGAGACATACATAGGATAAAAATATTGCAATTTACAGTATTTCTTTTATTTTATTAAAGGCTTATGTCTTAAAATCTTAAGGTCTTTCTCCAAGAGCACTTTCAGTAGTTGTCAGGCTTCTGAATCTAAAGCCGTGTTTGCCAAATAGGTTTTAGATTTTACATGAATCACGTGGCTGGAATTCAATAGTCTGTCATTCTGCCTGTGAAGTATCTGCAATCATATGTACATGTAGTTACTGACATTAATTGCTATGGTGTGCGATTAAAAACAATAGCTTAACATTGCAATGACCTCTCTTGACTTATTTCCACTTGTGCATTTAGCCTCTTCAAAAGCATTTGAGTATTTTTTCCAACTAATTGTCACGTGGTGAGAGACAAAGGACTTGTAGACAGATGTTTGGGTGAACAAAGGCAGTTTATTGAACTACCCGAGAGCAGGGAAACAAACAAGACCATGAGGGAACAAAACAAGAAGGCGAGTACGGGGAAGGACACAGACATACAGGAGGAGAGATGTTAATGACCAAACTGGGGCTGATGAGACAAACAGGTACTGAAAAACTAAGTCTAATGAGGGGTAACAAGCAAAAGGTGTGGCTCATCAGGGAGGAAACAGGAGGGTCAGGCAGACATGATGTAACACTAATTTTAAAAATCAGAGAAAATTGATGTTACATTAATGCATTTGTGAGAATGACCAAAACTGTCCCATTTGTGGTAATTCTACATTAATTTAGGGATTCAATATGTAGTTATTGTAAGGTTTAATGTACGGTGCGATTAATTGCAATTAATTGCTGAAAACTGTGATTCATTAGTTTTTTTTCCACAGTGCTAATAATCATGCGTGTAGTACATACAAAACAGCATCTTATAATGGGTAAATATAACTGGTCTTATTTTGTAGTTCCTTGTCAACTGAGTTCTGGGCTAAAGCCCTGCAAGGAATCAAAGGTAAGACCAGTTACAAATGCATGTATTATCTAACTATATATCGTACACACTCATAACTTGTAGCAATATAACAATAAAATCATGTGACCGTACAAGCATTCATGTTTCTGAATGCATTCATATATCTGGATTTTTCAAGTAGAAATAAAATAGTGATAATTCAACAAAGAAAAAAAACGTTATAGTTTAAAAGTTAATAAACATACTTTTTCAAAAGTCCTTGATATAAAGATTTTAAGACAATGTGTACAAGATGTAAATGGACTGCATTTATGTAGGGCTTTACTACTCCTATGAATACTCAAAGTGCTTTACAAAACATGCCTCCCATTCACCCATCCATACACCAGTGGCAGAGGCTGCCATGCAAGGCACCAACCTGCTCACTAGGAGCAATTTGGGGTTCAGTGTCTTCCTCAAAGACACTTTGACAGGGTCAGGAGGAATGAGGGGTCAAACCTGCAACCCTATGGTTGCCAAACAATAGCACTATCTCCTGCGCCACCATCTTCCCCAATATAGACCTAGTAACATTACTGTTTGCTGAGATGTAGTGTGTTTACACACAATATCATTATTATAAGCACACAAATACACACACAATGTCATTCTTATAAGCTTAATGCCAATTTAGAGTCACAAATGCGCTTTAAGAACATGTCTTTAGATAGTAGAAAGAAACCAGGCAACCTGAAGAAAACCCACATGAAGCCCCATACCACCCTTGATGCACTTCCTTGCAGTACAACATGTGCTGAACAGATAGCTAATCAAAAGAGATTATGAAACAAGGAGTACACTTCTTTGCCCCCCCGCTTGGCTCAAATAGCTTGCTTCATTTCATAAATTCCAGCATTTGGTACTCCAAGTGAGAGACTTTTCAGCTGCTTGATTTATTTTACAAGGAATGAGAAGCCAGGCACAGTAGATGATGGCAATTTGGTTGCAATCTGTGGAAGACTTGAGGAAACAAAACGAGAAAGATGGGGAACTTGGGAAATGAGATATACTTTGCTATCAAGGTTATCCAACCACTAATTAGCCTAGCTAGGAAGATAAATAAAATATCTTCTTTTTACATGTGTTATTTGTACTTGTATTTTGTAACTTATAAATAAAGGAAATGTTAAAATTAAATAATTGTACCTTATAAGCTTACTCTCCTTTCTAATTAACCCTACTGTGGGTAAAGTAAAACTGTTACTTAAGAATCATGATGGCTTCCAAGCATGGATTTCATATAGTCCAGTAAACACTTGAGTCAGAATTTTTGAATCGCACATAAGTGTAGAAAATTTAAGCTGAGAACAAGGTGGACTTTTTTTTCCTTTTTTTGTTTGCAGGGTATTACATGACCTAGTAGCATTCTTGCCTCACCCATTAAATTAAATACTTTCCAAAGTTAAAGCCTAATTAATGTGAATGTATTTTACTGTTATTCATTTACTTGTATTTGCTATTCTTATATTAGCGAGGCCAGACATGTGGGTGTTTTTCTTAAAACCGTGGATGTCTTTTTATCTGGAGATTTTTGTTGTCTACCACTTCTCTTTCAGATTATCTCGAAGAATCTAATTTCATTTTCTCTTCATCTATAAGCCAGTTTCCCTTGACTGACTGGCTTCAGTTGTGGTGTTCTTCATTGTATTTTGTTATTTGATATCTCTTCTTGAATCAGAATGGGGAATAAAGGTATCTATATTAAGCACAATCCTTTAATGAAATGTTTGTTTATGCAATATGACATGAGGGGCCATGCTGTATTTCATCAATAAAGTCACAACAAAAGCTTATTGTTAGCTAATAGGGGTAATCACTTGCAATGCACTGGCAGCTAAAAAACAACTCCATGCTCAGGATCTACTTTGAAACAGAAATGTTGCAACTTGGGGTAAACAACAAATGATAAGCACTGGATTCCTTCTAAGGGTAGCAATAATATATTCCATGCAACAAAACATCTGCCCCACACCATCTCAGAATAACCATAGCATCCTGGAGGCAAGAATTTATAGAAGCCGTACGGTGTTTTATGTAGAACTGCACATCCACATCACACTTGTCAAGGAATAGGTGTAAACTGAATCATATGACCATGTGACAGTTCTCCATTGTTTGTGTGTCCTCAGCCTGTGGCCATTGACTCCACAATTGTGAATTGTTAAGGTAAGGTAAACCTATTCTGTGCAGGCCTACATAAAAGAAGCATGAAGTAACAATGACTTAAGTGACAAACAAACTTGTTGATTTTGTAGAAAATTATATATAATGCCTTATGATCGAAGAGCTCCTTCATAAAGAGGTCTTTGACTAGGGGCAACAGTGAACAGAAAAACACATTAATTCACCAATTCAAAATACAAAACAAACTGAAACCTGGGGTATGTTTCCAAAAAGCATAGTTGCTAACAAAGTTGGAACTGAGTGTTTCCAACTATGCAAGTTGCTCACTTGTTTGGGACAAGTAGCCCTGGCCTGCAAAGAACTAATTAAATCAAAAATGGTCTGTCAGAAACAAAACCTTCTTGCCGCACTGGAATGTTATTATGGTCTGCAATATTTACAAAACTAAATCAATTTATGTGTATATTTTTTATATATAATTTTAAAAAGATGTCATCTTGACAGCATCTTTGGATAAACTAAATACATGTGTTCTTTCAGATATGAGCCTTTAACTTAATGAGTTTCTGTGTATAAAGGGTGAAATTAGTACTATTTTAAGTTATAAGTAAATAGGGTAATTTTTCAGATATGAACCTAATTTAATGACTAACAATAGCTGAGCGTGGGGGAAATTTTATAATTTCAGCAGTTTTAGTTTTAATTAGTTTGCTAGTTGTACTAGCATCCATTTTTGGATCCATCTCCCCACATGGGTTTCAAGTTGTGTTTCTTGTGTGCAATCTTGTGTTCAGCGCTTTTCCCCATTGGAATGCATAGCAATTACATCCCCTACCTATAACGTTTCAACTTATAAGCCATTTTGCAGAAATGCATTCATGCTCATAGGTAAAGGTATACCTGTCTATAGTTTCTTTACTATTTACAGGGCAGGCCAGATGCAGATGGGTGTCTTTATAAACTAGAAGCTTTACAAATAATTATATTGTTTTTGTAGTTTGGTGTTGGCTCTGCAAGAAACTGGCATACCATACACTTTATCCCCAGCTTTGTGCCCTGCTGGAAAAGCAAGATGGATGGATAGGTGGATTTTTGGTGCTACAATAAAAAGTATTATATTCTGTACAAAGATTTAAAGGTCAGAATTAGTATTTTATATTCAGCTCTAGATTTCAGAGGAAGTCAGTGTTCATGAATTTCAGTACTAGTACAAATTCTTGCAGCTGCATCCTCTAGCAGGTGGAGACACTTCAAGGGAGCGTTTCAACAGCCAGATAGCAGAGTTATACAATAATCTAATCTTGAATTAATTAATGCATATGCCATCCATTCTGCAAAAAGTAGAAGCAGCATCGCCTTGGATTAGACTATATTTTACTGTAGAAACAAAAGAAAGCCACATTTATTATATATTAAATGTTGGACTTTGTCCATTTACTCATCATAAACAAAGAGTTAGTTAAAAGTTTGAGAATATATATATTTGTGAGAATTAAGCCCTCTAGGTTTTTATTATCTGGGTTCTGCAAATGAGAATTTTATATCACCCAAACTGTATCAGTTACTCATCCCATTATTTAAACTTATTACACGGCTCTCTCTTTGTCTGACATAACTTCCTCTGGTCTTCTACTTGCATATTCTGCCCCATGGAAATATTTTTACAAAATATGGTTTTAAATACAACTAATATGGAAAAGATACGCAATTTGCTAAGTTCTGAGTCCATGCACAAGACTCGGGTCCTGATCACACTGTCGGGGCTTATTTCTGCAATAACTACCGGCTGCCTGTACATTATCCCTTACATATACATGTCTTGTGCATGGACTCAGAACTTAGCAAATTGCGTATCGTTTCCATATTAGTTGTATTTAAAACCATATTTTGTAAAAATATTTCCATGGGGCAGAATATGCAAGTAGAAGACCAGAGGAAGTTATGTCAGACAAAGATACTAAGTATTAATAAAACAAAATCTGATACAATGTAATGTGCCTGTCTCTTGAAAACACAGGTGGGGTTTGAACCCCAAAGTACTGGAAAGGAAAGATGTTCAAAAATTAGAATAATTGCTACTTTGGCAAGAGTCAATTTGAATTAGTTTCATTATATGGATTTGACAAAATTGATAATTATTTTAGATATCATTGTTAATGTTATAAGTACAGAGTGTATAACTAATGAAATAATTCATTTCTCTAATTTAGAATAATTTGCAAATAAGTATTGGTGATCAGTATGTATAGGGCCAACATTGACAGTTCAGCTTAATGAATAAAATACTTGGATCATTATGTTAAAATTTTGCCATCAAAGAAATTGAGGTAGCATGGTATTGCAGTGATGGGCACTGCTGCCTCACACCTCTGGGAGCAGGGTCTGAGCCTGCAATGGGTTGGTGCCCCATCCTGGGTTGTTCCCTGCCTTGTGCCCGTATTCTCTGGGATAGGCCCTGGACCCTAAATAGGACCAGCAGTTACAGAAAATGGATGGATGGATCAAAGAACTTGACTGTTATTGCTATATAATAGGCTGGTTAGTTGATTAGTGCTATGATTAATCAGCAAATAAACTGTAAGGCAGCAAATTTTCCATAAGCCTTCTAAGTCTAGGTTTGGCCTTACTGTCATTATAATGAAATATTGTATGTCGACAAATAGTGCTTTCTTTTAAGTCATTTTCTTTCCAGACAAGATGAAATATGTTTAATTTGCAACATTTATGTTTCAACCTTTGGGAAGTCTGCTTGAAGATATGTGTGGTCATTATACGAGGGGGCATTTATTTTAAGTTGGACATTTTTATTTATAATGGGTGGCACTAAATTAAGCTTAATGTGGTTGTTTCACTGTAGCATCAAATCAGACAATCTTTATTCTGATAATAATTTTGTGGTTGTGCTTAGAGATATATTTTGGTGTAATAACCTACTTTAGAGAGAATATTAAGTAATTCATCATTAAAAATAGATTATGAGCCAGGAGTCCAGTTGGCAGTGGCAAGCAGAAATGATTGACAGTAAAATCATTTACAGTGATCTGCAAAATGAAGCACGCACTGCAAAACTAAGACTCTTCATATTTGAATATGTTGTGTAGCTAGATTATTCTTAAAGATATGTTGCTTACACGTATTCTGTGGGGTTAAGTTGACCTCCAGAAAACTGAACTTATTCCAAAGACAAATCCAGATTTTTAATTAGCATACAAGGGTTTTATTTGTTACATGTAAGGTATACAGTCAGACTATAACCTGCAGTGAAATTCAAGGTGGTGAACTCCACCAAAATAAAAAGAGTAAAAGCATTAAGACATAGAAAGTAAAAATATAATAAATATGTGATAATAAAAGAACAGAGAGTTATGCTGAAAACAAAAAAGACCACAGTTCAAATAAAGGGCAACGAGTATTAAATAGGGAGCAAATGTTAGATTATAGCTGTCGATTAAGTAATCTGTTTGCTTAAGGATAGAAGCTCATCCTCAGCTCACTGAGACTGCAGAAGCTTTCCAGACCTCAGCCTGACAAAGAGGTTGTTGTATGGGTGGGTTTTGTTCCTGCTGATTTTGGCAGTTCTTCTCCTGCGTTGTTTGAAGTAAATCTCCTGCAGGGAGGGCAGGTCAGTCTTGCAGATGTGTTCAGCTGAACATACCACCCTTTGCAGAGCTTCACGGACCAGGGCAGAGCAATTACCAAACCAGGTTGTGACTCCCATGGTGAGGATGCTCTCCAACCCTCAAGAGTAGAAGGTTCTGAGAATGACTGGTGAATACTTAAACTTCAGCAGCTGCTTAAGATGGCAGAGCCAATGCCTGGCTTTAGATATCCCAGTATATGATTCAACCAGGTGAGGTCATCAAAGATACAGATTCCCAGATATCTAAAGCTATTCACCCTCTCAAATGGGACCATTTTGATGATGAGAGGGCTATATGTACAACTGTTTAAGCCTAAAGTCCACCACAATCATCTTAGTCTTTAAGGTGCTGAGTGAGTGGCAGTTAGCCTGATAACACTGGGTCAAACAGTTCCCCTCATCCAAGTAGGCCTTCTCATAGTTTGGAAATCAAGCCAATCACGATTGTGTCACAAATTTGACTATTTTATTTGAGCTCTTTGGCTACACAGTTGTGCGTACAAAGGCTCAGAACACAGCCTTGAGAGTCACCAACATTGAAGGTTATGGGAAATGAAGTACAGGATCTCACCCTCACCACCTGAGGTCTATCTATGCAAAAATCTAGTACCCACTCACATTCTGATCCAGTTTCTTGAGTTTGGAGAACAATTCAACTTTGGTATTGAAAGGTAAACTAAAATCTATGACAACATACACAACATTCACACATAGTTCCCCTGCCACTGTCAAAGTGGGCAAGAGTAGCATGCAAGATGTCAGGGATGGCATCGTTAGTGAACCTATTTTGGCAAAAGAGAAACTAAAGTGGGGTGGCACAATGATGCAGTGGTTAGCACTGTTGCTTCACATCTCTGGGACCTGGATTCAGGTCTCCGCAGTGTTCCATGTGTGTGGAGTTTGCATGTTCTCCTCATGTACTTGTAGGAATTCCTCCAGGTACTCCAGTTCCTGCCCCCCCAGTCCAAAAATATGCTGTAGTTATGTGCAGTTGGTGCTTTATCATAGGTTGTACCCTGCCTTGCGCCCATAGCCTCTGAAAGACTCCAGACCTCCTGAATAGGACAAGTGGTTGCAGAAGATGGATGGGTAAACTGAAGCGGATCAATGGTGGAACAGATATAATCTTTAACCAGCCTCTCTAAGCACTTCATGACAAGGGAGTTCAGGGCAACAGGGCAATAATCATTTGGAGAGGTGGGGTTGCATGTTTTTGTAACTGGGACAGTGGTGGATTTTTTTTTTAAAAAAAGGGGAAACAGCAGTACTGGCCTACAGTCGACACAACTACATATTTTTTGATCGCCTTGGTCCCCTTGGCAAGCAGAGCAAACAGATACGAGAAACGCAAGATCACTATGAGATCATTTTGAAATATCACATGAGAGGCTGCTGGAAAAACTTTTGCCGTCTTCCAAACCAGCACTGTATATATATTTTATATATTTTTGAGTTACTAAACTTTTTGTGTGTCATCTGCTGACCTTCATGTGTTCTCTGTGGCTTTTGGCAAACTTCCAAAAATTCCCATTTAATTTTTTATGTTGACCCCTGTGATATTTCAAAACTCCAATGGAGAGAATCAACTGTTGCTTGAACATTTGTGAAAAAAAAAAAATCCAGCAAGCTGATCAATGCAGGACCACAGAACATGTCCAGATATATAATCCGGGCCAGCTCCTTCACTGCCGCTCGCTTGCTGCAGGGACATGTGGACATGTTGCTCGGTGACCATAACTGCATGGAGGAGATCGTCCAGAGAATCACTCTGGGCTTCACTGGCACACTCAACCACAATGTCACCAGCAGTATTCACGGCAAAGCGAATGAAAAAAGGTGTTCATGTCTTCTGCCTGCGAGGAGTTGGCACATGTCACCGAGAGGGGTTTACCTCTGCAATTGTTTACCTCTGTAATGATTGTACTGAGTCCTCACCATAGGCTTTGAGCATCCCCTGCGTGAAAGTGAAAGTGGGACTCCACCATCACCTTGTACCTCCTCTTCGCATCCGTCACAGGTTTCCTCACACTATAGGAAGCCGCTTTATAGTTGCTACTTACCTAAATTGAGTGTTACTTTATATTATAAGGCATAATCTTGGTATAATCACTGTACATTTTATTTTACTGTATTATTACATTGACAAAGTATTAAATGTTTTATCCTGTTTATAATGAAATACAGGACCAACAGCATGGTTAATTAAAACTATATTAATAAAAAATGAGTGATGTAAGACTTATATCTATAGGTTCACAGCAGCACATAATAAAGCTGGTCTCTTTGACAAGCTAACGTATCAAGACTGGTGACCACCAGGGATTATGCATGGGAATGCATATTACCCACCAGTATTATACTCAGCTGAAAAAAACAAAACATATTAGTTTCTCATAAGTTTTCAAGTGGCCCACGGATGAGAATGAGGAAATGCAGGTGAGATGTTAGATGTTTTGATTTGTAAGCATAATCTGTTATTTACTATTTTTGCCAGTAGATGGAGTGCTTGGTGTCACTGTATTGTAGTCAAAAACAAGAAGACTAAAAGCTTAATATTTCTTAAACACTATAAACAAGGAAAAAAGTATGTTGGTATGGATTCCTAGAGCAAATGACCTAGATCATTATAATTGTAGTTATTATGAAGATCTTAATAAAGATACATTTTAAACATATTTTGGTCATTTCATTACTTGATTACTATTATCCCAAGGTTCCTAGATTTTTCAAGAACATAATTGCCATTATTGTAACTAATTTTCTGTCTTAAGAACACTTCATACCAAAAACTTTTTTTCCTGTTATAGACCAAAATGTATATAAACAAGTTACCTAGCCTAGTACTTCCTTATCTTTCATAAAATGTAAATTTAAATTGTAATAAAAATATTTCTGTCCCCTAGTGTAAAATGATTTATTTAATGTAAGTTAGAAGTTATTTTTACTTGATTAAACTTGTAGGTTGTTGCATATGATAAATGTTGTTGCCATAAAGGAAATAGCGTTTCCAATATCAAAAACTATGCAAAAAAGTTTATGAAATGTAAAACCAGTAAGTTCCATGAATCACTCTTCTGGCAAAGTGTTACTTAAATGCATGTCAGACTTCATCTGTGCAAGAGTTTAGTGAAAAAAATTATTTCAGCACTAAATTAAACACATTAAAAATTACTCCTCATGTAGCTCAGAATTTTGTACAGTGACTTGGGATTAGTAAATTATTAAAAGACATATAGACTGGTTGCTTTCTTATTACCGTTATTATATTATTTATTTCTTATATTCATGAGGTTATAAGGTTAAATACAATAAATGATCAAGTATCAGTTGTGATTTTAAAAAGTACCAGTGAACTTTTTGTGAAATTTAGTAATAGGAAAAGCAACTGGGTAAAGCAAAAGTCAAAGAGGGAGGTCCTTGACACATAAGTATGTGCATTAGTTTTGCATTCTTCTGTTTTAGGCATAATTTTAACCTATCTACATGGCCATAATGTAATGCTCTGTGTGAGAGATGCTGTTTCCCTCTCAGCAGTCAACAACAGTTTCCAGGGCCTCATTGCCAGAAATCTTAACACATCATCTTTGGGTTTTATAACCTTCAACTCACTGGAACAAGTCTTTTAATGTTAGAAAGTTTCTTAATGGAGAAAGCACATAAATAATATGTGTAAGCTATATGATTCAATTTGCTTGTTTTGTAATGTAATTTTAAAAAGTCTGTTGTTTATGAATTTAATTAAAGCTACATTTGACAGTGTTTCTAGAGTCATGCAATAGTTTTAGTTATGTAAAAGTGCTATTGGAACTAAGCAATAAATACAACTTTAACAACAGAAAACATCAACATCAGTCAGCTGTTTAGTTGTTGTTACTGGTTGAAACAGAGAGGTAATTACAGAATTTAAGACTTTCATATTGTTCAATTGTTGTCTAGTAGAATGAAAAAGAAATCAGATGGATGAAATTTTAAACAAAAGGCAGAAATAGCCATGTCGCAGCATGTGTAGCTGTTTGTAACACTTTTTCTACAACATATTGAGTGTGATTCAGAGGACAAGAGGATCGATTGCTTTGAAGAACATAGCTTGTCCCTTGCTTGAGTATCAGCTGACATTTGTTTTCCAGCACACTAACTTTCCCTTTTTCCATCCATCTTGGTAATTCTGCAGTAATTGTGTGACTGTGAAATATACACATACTGGCAATGTGCATCTTATTGCAAACAAGTGTGCTGACATGTTGTGGCTGGTGGTGTGTGGGGGTTGTTATCTACTTCTCTTAGATCAAGATGAAAATAACCCATAGACAGTTGGCTGTTGATAGATTTTGGTGAGGTGTTGATTTTGGGGGGAGGGTACTCTCTGTACACAAGCTTGGCAAAATATTTTGGTGGGAAGTCATTATTGGAAGAGGCAGATAGTGAACTGTGTTTTTTTGGAGATCAGCAGGAATCTTGATCTGCCTATACAAGCTACAAGCCCCTTGGTGCCCATCGAGCCATGCTGATATATTGCCAAGCAATGGGCAAATAAGCAGGACAAACAAAAACGCTGCTTTAACCCCCCACCACCCCTATGAGTGCAAACCCGACCCCCACCACCAGACCAGAGACAGCCTCCTCTAGCTCTGTGCAATTAAACACTCCATCTGTCTGAGAAGCCTTCATAGTCATTCTAGTATATTCACACGCTTCTCTAATTTCAGTTCCTTAAAAAAAAAAAACACTGAGGGCACAATGAGTCTTATTGCAGAGTAGCAGCTGAAAACAAAATTGCAAACAAGCTACAGATACATTTTTAAAGGATTAATACAAAATGATCATATATATATATATATATATATATATATATATATAGAGAGAGAGAGAGAGAGAGAGAGAGAGTATGTATATTTATACACACACACACACACTTTGAGGATTATATAGTTGTTTTCACATATAGAGACAGATATGCAAGCACAGACGTAGCTTGCTACTTCAAAAAAGAATGTTCTTTGCCTGATATCTATTCTTTAACAAAGTGTGAATTGAGGAGGGCTGGGAGCCAGATGGGGCAGACTTATCAGGTTACCTGTTATAGCAGCACATCTGCCAAGGCAGTCAATCACTATGATGTCTGTGACAGGTCGATGGAGCCTGAGCAGGAAGGGCTAATGCAAAGGGAAGAACGGCTGAGGTGGTTCTCCAATAATCACTCCACTCCTCTCTCTGGGGTTTCATCCAGTTCTAGTGTTGGACTTGAATTTGCTCAGACTCCCAATTCTGCCTGGCCCTAGACGCTCAAAACAGCTCAGTTGCAGAGGCTTGTGATGTACCACCAACACAATGCATATTTGCACTGTTTCTGCATATAGTTTTTACATATTTCATGTTGTGACGATAGATGCATACATACATCTGTTCATGAAATGCAGTTCAAGAATATTCAAATTTTTGTACATTTGTTTTGGACAATGGAGAATGTGGGATTTAATTTAAAAAAATGCCTAACTTGGTAAATGTTTCTAGGTGAAACTGAATATTTTTATATGTATAGATAACCAGATCTCTTTATTTGTAATACATAATATAGTTTCAGAAATGATAAAAACATAAAATGGGTATGCATGCCCATACGTGAAACATACTGTTTTAAATTCTGTTGCTGTTACTCTGTCTGGGCACCCACTATTCTCAATGCCAGTCAACACACATAACTTGACATTTTTAGCAGATAAGAGTTTTTTCTAGGAATACAAAAGATAGGAAGCAATGATATTTTTTCTCCACAACGTTTAAACTCAAACAGCAAAGTGGCCTAACCTGATATGAGCCCAGCAAACTATAGAGCAGGTATTTTTAATATTCGTATACTTGTAAGTGATTTGTAAGTGCATTGTGCCCAGACAGTGTCTGAACTTTCCTGTCAGCTACTTTAACAGCAAATAGATAGCTTGATGAATTATTCATGGCTGGCAATTTTCTCCTCGTCACTGACTCATCAATCATAGGTGCCTTAAGACCTCCGAATTGGCCAGTTGAGTTGCATTTGCAGGCACTATTATAAGGGGAGAAATAGTTACCATTACGAATCTGACAGCTCAGGTGGTGGTAGTGCAAAAATTCCAATTGTAACTATAGGCTGTCTCCAGTTTACTTGCTGACCAATAAATGGCCTTACAATCTTGCGTTTTTTTCTTTATGTCTTTAATATGCTTGCTATTGAAAGGCATGTAAGCTGTAGCAATGAGGTGATTCTTTTTCCAAACAAAGGTGTATTTTCATAAAAAATCAATGCAAATATTTGCACTTTTTTGTCTTTTTTGGTACAGATAGAAATTCTTTGGTGAAAAGGCCCTCTTCAGAAGAACGATTTGATACATGATTGCATGCATTTACCCATGTAATTGAAATAATGAGAGATGATTGCTTTGAGCTATTAGTCATAAGTTCCTGATCTTTTTGTTTAATCCTGGCATCAGCTGTCAGCCTGCTCACTGGAGCTTTGGGAAGATGCACTAAAGATATCATTTGCATCACCTCAGACTGTAATTTTGCTGTTGTTTTTTTTCTTTCTTTTTCTTTTTTTTCCTTCAGCTGATACAAGCTTTATGTTCCATATAACTCTCCCTGGAGTGTAAGGCCTATTGTATTGTTTAGATAAGAAAGAAAGATGCACGGGTCTCAGTTAAAATCCACAAAGAAAAATAAAAACCTTTTACAAGCGTTTATAATTTAATTCTTTCATATGTACCTGTTGGACATTGTTAATGCGTTGTATTTTATATCATGAATTTTGTATTGCTGTTAGAGATTACATTAGTATAATATAAATAGAAATCCCTGTTGCATGAACACCATCTATACCAATAAAAAAAAATGAAATACAGGTAAAAAAAAAAATTGGAAGTTCTCATTCAGATAACCTTATCAAATAATTTTTAAATTTTTAGCCAACATAAGACAAACATATGAATTACGCTTAGGTCTTATAGTTAAGGTGTTTTTTAAATTTAATTGAATTTAATTTAATTTTATTTTATTTTTAGTATCTGTACCTCAAGCAATAACACCTGACCATTTAATAGTTGTTTGTACAAAGAAATTGTACTTGGACAATTTTGTGTTTGAATAGTGTTAATGGTTCATGGTTTCAAGAATAGTTTTCATCACTGAAGAATTTATGCACATTTTTTCTTTTATTATTATTATTATTATTATTACAGCTGGATATAGTAAAAGTGTAATACATTTTGGAGACCCTGCACATATTGCTGATTCAAGGTCTTGATCTATTTTAGAACATAACAGTCATCTCTTGTATGTTCTCTGTAGCAGTTGGTCTGTAGTTCGCCGACACTGCAAGAAATCTGAAACCGGGTGGTCTCATTTGCTGTGTGTCATGCTGAAGACTACAACTTGTCAATTTGTACTCTTCAGGTGGTAGGAAAATCATATTGTGACTCTGAAACATTGGGAATCATTACTTTGATTTTAGCTTTTAATGTCCTTTATTCTGGGGGAGAGATCCATAATGTGGTACGGTATCTGGTCTAAAAGTATTGTTATCTGGAACCTTTGCATTTTAGAGAAAAGAAAAAAATGCCCCTGTGTGCTATTGTTCAGCGATACAGGGATTTCTCAAAGCATCTGGCAGCCTCAGGCAGAATTTTAATGCTCAAAGCTCCACAGAGGAAACCTGAAAGGTATCTTGCTGTTATCATGTAACACTCTTCTAGCTGTAATTAAATAGAAGTGCTGGGCACAAAGCAATTTTGGGCAGAGTAAATGCAGGATTTTTCAAAACCAGTTACAATTTAATTGAGCCATATCAATTTATTTTCCATTTGAAAATGTCATGTCTTTTATAGGAGCTAACCAAATTTGCATCAAGTCACAAAATGTTTTAGAACGGAACAGAACATATGGAAAATAAATATATAAGTCTAAATGGCTAGTATTTATAAAGCATCAAACCATGACTTGTAAATGCATGATGCCCTTACTGCTATCACTGTAGCTATGATATTTGCTGAATCTATTCAACTCAACTAGTGTCACTCAGTAAAAAGGATCATTAGTTCTGTAAAGTCATTATTAGTTTTAACATGTGAGATGGACTGGTTTCAAATACAGAAAATTTTTTATCTTCCTAACATTAACCTATAATTCTGATACTCAGGCGAATAATTGGCCTCAGGTGATTTGCTCCTCACAAAACAAGGTATTAACAACGCACAATGTGTATCCATAGTTAATCATGTCTTTTCTATGATTATATTTACAAAATTTGGCATGACATCAAGAAATTGTTTGTTCATGTCATTTATGGAAACCCAGTTCTTTGAGTAATTAATTTCAGCAAAATACTGCAGACTAACAATATACAGCAGCAACACTGCACACAGATGATGGAAAGTAAGCCTAAGTGACAAAGTTTTGAACTATGACCTACAAAATCCAGTTTACTCGTGGTAAAATATAATAACATAATTTCATCAGTTTGTCTTTGTATTGCTGGAGGAAATCATATTCCTATAATAATGCTAGACAGAGTAAAGCAAAGCAAGTTTAAAGGAGTACATGAGGCATGGATTTATTTTTTGCATATATTGTATAATTCTCTATCAAACACCAGCACACAACCATCCTTTAATTATTAGCATTTATAAACCTGGTTAATGACTAACCTGAAAGCCAGAGGACCACTCATTTTTAATTTGAATTGTTCTGCATGCATCTGTTATTGCTGTTCAGTGGCTATGGAGTGATGGTCACTACAGGCTCAGATCTAAACACATCTTTGAGAACTGTGCTGTAAAAGAAGTCCAGGAAGTCCAGTGTCCTCAAAGCAGGAGCGAGGACAAGGTATTGGGGGCTCTGCATCATCAGAAATAAGGAACCTGAAAGAAGACACAAATGCACTCTGAGAAAGGGCAACAGTGCTATTACTGTGAGATGAGAAAAGTAGATACTATATGCAGTTTATAACAAATTGTTTAAATAAAAAATGGCAGATAATATAATTGTTGAATATGGAAACAGAGTTACCAGCAAGGGCCCTGCCATTTCACATTAAGGTACTTATATTGAATTTCAGTAAATAAAATGAGTTACTGACAATAGAATCATCTTTAATAACAGAACTCTAAATTTAATTAAGACACTTAATTATGAAAAAAATGCTTAGAACTTGGCTTAGTCTAACTTTAATAGTGATAGTCAATGTAACAAAGGAATATGTAACCCTATGACATGGACAAGAAGAGGAAATGTGACAGCTGGGCAAATGCAATTTAGACCAGTTTCATTTTCTTATCATTTCAGTGTACTATGCTCATTTACTTAGCAATATTAAGAAGTACCACAAGAGGGCTAGGACTCAAACTATTAAAGTGCATGTTACTAGTGTATGACTGTAATGCTATGAGTCATTAGTGACAGACTCTCCTGTTTACTACATAACAAGAGAAGGAGGAAGTGACTAAGTGAATATAACCACCCAAAGTAACCTGCATAGACCCTTAATACAATTATTATGGAGCTGGTGATAATTTACACTGCAGTCATATGGCTCTACCACTCAATCTTAATATAGAATTAATATGTGTCAGTCCCATTCTTAATTAATATTCTTTGAACAGATTGATTAGATATGACCACAACATTCTTAATGAACACGCCTGGATGAATTGCACTAAAATATTAATTGTCTGATGCATGTGATTTAAAATGCATCCCAAACGTCTAATTCTTAATATAAAGCATGATCTTTGTCACAGATTGGCCTGATTCCACATTGCTGGCTACCTCCAAATGGTAATCATTTACACCTAAAGGCTATCTATCTATCTATCTTAGCTCACTCTGGCCACTTTGCTCAGTCTTGAGTTTAACGTTGTCGATCTTGGCTGTCTTCAGTGATTGTCATTTGTTTGTTTGTTTGTTTAATCTGCTAATAAATTGACTTAGCAGGGCAGGAAGAAAACCTGGTACTCTGTATGCAGTTTGAGGTCTATTTACCCCTATATTTGTTCCCTGCTATATGATTTTTATGTTATATGCTATATGAGATTTTTTTTTTATTCTGTCCCATGGCTGTAACATTGTTTTCTATCTCAATATACTGCTCTATGTTTTTTTATAATTTTACCAATGTAACTATATTAATAAACCTTTATGCAGCTAGACTTTACAATGAAACAGGTAAGATTCTGGTGTTTAATCTTTGTGTATTTACGATTGATACCTTAGGATTTTGAACATTTCTTTTATTTTGCATCTTGTACAACCAAGCAGTCAATGAGCCTGAAGCCTAGAGGGCACACACAATACAAGCAATTTAGAGAGAGCAATCTTCTCAAACCATATGTTTCTAGACTGAGGGAAGGTAAAAGGCAAACACTCAGAGACAGAGTGGAAATCAAACTTATGACCTGAGAAGAATGAGGCCACGGTGCTAAGTACATAACATTTGGAATGTTCCGAATGCTGCTTATCGAGGGGATACAAATCCAAAAGAGAAAATACTGATGGTGTTAGTCTCAATTTTTGTCAAAAATTGACTTTTAAAAAGAATTGCAATTTCCTTACTTGAAAAATTTTCAGTGCCCTTATATCAGTATCATTTCCCACCAAATCTACATGCAGAATATGACCAGGACATCGATGGATGCTGTAATTTCAGGAGATTGTAGTTTGATCTTAGACACTAAAGATTTATTTAAATGTTTTTTATTCAAAATATTGTTTTCATGACATGCAAAATAAAGTACATTAGTTATGATTAATGACAAATATATTTGCATATCCTATAGAAAAAAGTAAAAGATCACTAAATTCTGTTTTAGACATTTAAACGTCTTTTTTTGTTCATGTTTACGTCTTATGAAGGTCAGGCTTTCTCAAGCACTTTCCATTTAGTGTATTTGGTTGATACGTTAAACTGTAATATGCAATAATAATAATAATCACTATTTCATTATATAAATAAACAATTGTCTGGTTGGATTCAATGTGTCCAGTATTATTATAAATAAATGAATAAATAGATACATTTAATATAAATTAAAATGTATTAATTTAAACATAAAGGCAACACCCTTTCAAGTTATAATTGTAATTTATTATTGTTTGGCTACCACAACCTTATTTACTTTTAACTAAAAATCTCTTTAGTTTGCATCTGTTTTGGACCATAGCCATGTCACCAACACCTTAAGTTTCAAAATTATGCGATGTAGCAGATAAAACTGGACTCCATGTAATTTAATGCAGGATCAGCCTTATCACAGTCACAAGTGCAAGGCATGGACTGAGAGGTGCAATAATCCCAGTGACAGCTCTGGCCCCCAAGCAACTCTCCAACTCTAGCTAGAAAAAATTGATGTTGTTGTGAAACTGTTATCTGCCTCACAAGTATTTAAAGTCATTATCACACACTATTTACAAAACATTCCTAAAGAAGAGCTTGACATTTGACCAGCTATTTTGCTGATTGTGTTCAATGGAGATGTCACTATTTTAAAAGGCGCTTCGGAATGTGTGCAAACTTTGCCAAGGTTTCAGTTATCATGTAGCACTTACCAAAGTGTGAGTAGCACAAGGAATAAAGGGAGATGAGTCACTTTCAAATTCTTACTTGCTGTCACTGTGTGAAAAGGGCACATTTCTATTCAGTTTTAGTTTTTAGAAATTAAAAAATTAAAAGATTTTGGGAAACACTCAGACTCTTTTTCCCTTTTCACCCTCATGATAAATAACTTAATCGTTACAGATATTGTTAGGGTTGCATTTGATATATAAATATCTCCCACAAAATTGCAGATCTGATTATCTTTCGGATAAAGAATTCATATGCAGTTGGTTCAAATTTGTTTTACTCTTCAGAATAGTCAATAAAATAATTTAGAGCTAGAGTAATATATGCACATTCATGTTACTGCCAATTTGTGCACCTGAAAAGAAAACACATCATGCCTGGAATAAGGGATAAGCAATGGGCATCCTTAATATTTAACAAAGCATACAGCATGAACTCAAAATTTACTACAGAATCATGTTAGGATGATGCCCCTCAACACTGGTACTGAGTGCCTAAGGCATGGAAGCAGAGCTAACTTGCATGCTGATCACTTTTAGTCAGTGCTGCAATCTTTGGCATAAGGTAGTGCAAAGAGTGACAGGTAGGGAGAAGAAATATTTGGGTTAACTTTGGTCTCAACTAACAGCAAGCTCTCATACTTTTTAACTGTCAGGAACTGTATTATGGCATTTCCAATATCATTCTAACATAATTAAGCACATCTGGGAAGGGCTGTTGCCAAATCTTCTGCTTAGGGGTGTTATTCCAGGTCTGTTGGAGAGGCCTGGAGTAGGACATTCTTTCATTGTTAATGGGTCCAGGCAAAGAAATATGGGGACAGAGAGGGCAGCAATTCTGTCCACTGCTTGGGGTATGTAGCTAACATTGCAGATGGAGATGTAGTGTGGGCCCTCATGTGGAAGGACAACCTAAGAATGTCTAATCTGAGGATTGTGAAAGGGACAGAAAAAATGATACATCTGTAATCCCACCCGATTCCCTGTACATTTGCCCTGCCAGAGACACTTGCCTGAGTCCTGTGTTTGTCTGGTCAATTTTGGAATCATATGATGTTGTAAAAGAGCTTAGTATAAGGTCAGTTTAATGTTGGTCCAGTAGACAATAAGGCAGAGGTTAATGACTGTTCAACAGCAGAGGTTGTGACCCTGGTGGAGCTGTTTGTGTAGACAGAGGAAGATCACTTCCAGTACCAAAACATTATAGACTACTGTGCCCTAGCCTGCATTGGAGGTGATATCTGAGAAGAAGTCTACAGGCTGCCCTAATAAAGAAGCAGACTCCTGGAGATTTTGTGTGAATGAGTGAAGCGTAATGTAGCTAATCAAACACTACTTTAGAAGGCCTAGGATTAAGACCTCATTGAAAGGTCTATAAAGGGCAGGCTCATCATTGATCATGGGCTTAGACAATGCTAATCTGTTGACTATAGAATGTGAAACAATGTCTTGTAGCTTAGACTATAATCCCCCCACACCTCAGTATCATGTACAACCATGCCCAAGAGAGAGGGTTAATTTCATTTCATCTAGATCTTTTATTTATTCTCTAGAAGAACCGGGACCTCACTTATCAAAGTTACACAAAAAAGATGCTTGAAATGTGCTCATGCAACTTTTTATGCGAAATCCCAGATTTACAAAACTTATAAGCATACAAAACTTATGGGGCAAAACTCAGGCACAGGTGTACGCAACATTTTGGGGAAAAGGCGACACCCTTTGGAAGGCAGGAAACTGCAAGTAAACCATCTAAGTCAGGGGTCCCCAACCCCAGCTACCGGGCCGTGGCGTATTTTGTGCCGGGCCACGGCGAACGGATAACAGAGGCTGTTTTATTTTGGAAAACACTTCCATCTGTGGCTCATAGGTGGCGATAAGGCAACGCACTTGGTGATTACAGTAAAATCCAGTTATAGTGGACTCGCTTTTAACGGAATATCGTCTATAACGGACGAGGGCCGCTGCAGAAAAAGCATCGGATATAGTGGACTCGCATATAACGGAATGTCACTTATAACGGACAAACAATTTGGTCCCCAGGGCTGCTTTTAGCTGTAGTTTTGTTCAGCTATAACGGTCATGCAGGCTCCGCCTACAAGGCGCGGGGTGTGCTGGTGATATCCAGCGCAGATTCGTAGTCAGGATAATAGTAGTCATATATCTGGTCAGGTAAAGTTGGATTGCTACATGTACAATTTAATAATCTATACCACAAGTGTGTCTGCTGGGGTGTGGCATGAGTAAATGGTGTCCTGCAGTTGTGTTCTGGGTATACAGCATAATGGTCTTTAGATAGAACGAACTGTTTTGTAGGTCCCTTGAAGTCCTTTATAACTGGATTTTACTGTAGTTAAATACAGTGGTACCTCGGTTCTCGAATTCACTAGAACTTGAATTTCTTGAAAGTCGAACAAAGTGACCTAGAACTCGATCTGAATATCAGAAGTTGAACCATGAATGCTGACCTAATATGAATTGTACGTGCAAGGAAATGAGTCATACTACAATGCAATTCTTACTTGAATGCCTTCTTCACAGACTGGACGATTAACCAAATAAAGCA
>JAODJU010000025.1:8152512-8165776 GCA_026776725.1 Gnathonemus echidnorhynchus
ATCAGAACTCGAACTTTTTAGGATTCGATCCGGAGTCCGGAACGGATTAAGTTTGAGAACCGAGGTACCACTGTATTGCCCACCTTATCATTTTTGTTACACATCTCCACTCCCTCCTCCAACCCGGCTCGTAAGAGGGAAACAAGCTCAGGGCTCCCACTAATTCAGCGGGATGCTGAGTTGTATTTTTATGCACTTTGTTTTTAGTTGTTTCTATACCAGTTCGTGAAAATATTGTTTTACATGAAATTGGTTCATGCCGCAAAAAAGGTTGGAGACCGTTACACATCTCCGCCCTCCCCTTTCTCCCCAGTCTGCGGAAATGTCAATGGAATAAAACCGGTCCGTGGTAGCAAAAAGTTTGGGGACCACTGACCTAATTGACCATGCACATGCCAACAATTCATATCACCAACCTGGTTTTTGATGTGAATCTAAAATCTAAAAATGTTAAAATATTTTTCCATTTATTTGTGTAAACCAAAGACTACCTATTAGCCATGGAGAATTTAATTTGCTATTTTAAATACTGCATCTGTCACCTCTTCTCATGAATTGAAAATATATGTAATTGTCATTAGTTGCACCAAGTGTGAATTAGGTATCAACCATTCGCATGCATAGATTCACATATATACATAGCCAACAGTCATGAAATGCAATATGGCATAAAGGTGTTCCTGGTAGCAACTATCTAAACTGAAGGATTAGAAGGGAACAAGTTTTCATGGACCACCAAGATCATTTTTACTCATTTATTTACTCTTTACACTATGTGTAATGTCCTTGCACTTTGTTTTGCATGAAATGTATTGCTCTACATATTCTGCTGCTCTATGCACAAGAATTTCCCCTGGGAACAGTAAAGTTTATCTTATTTTGTCAAAGATGATGACTGGCTTGTGTGCATATTAGATTTCCATTATTTTACATTTATGTACTGATGTGGCTGGACTGGCCATCAGGAGTACTGGGAGATTTCCTAGTGGCCTGGCCTACCATTTAAAGTAGACCTTTAAATAATCAGATAGCAGAACAAACTACAAGGCTCTGAAGTTTCATCAAATGTTTGGAGTAAGATTACATTAGGGGTGGAATGTGTGCACATCCATGTAATAACGTGCTTGCAGCGAGATCACATGTAACTTATTTTGGAATTTACTCAGAAACAAGAAAAACTAAAAAAAAATTGGATTGGCTGGTAGGTAGATATTAACTCTGTATAACTCAGGACAGCTATGAACTCAGCAGAAAACTCCAGTGCGTATGCTTGTGCCTCATCCATGAATTCTCTTTAACAGGAACCTTGGTGGGTGTTATCCCTTCTCAGCATGAGAAATGCAAGGTTTGGCGTGTGAGCATGTGAACTGGTTGAAATGCGTGAAAGCCCCGAAAGCCCTGAACTAGATGTTTTAGTGCAAAATGCACAGACATGGTCCTGCTCTGTGCCTCTCAGTTCATGGTATAATCTGCCTTTCATGATCCCATAGCACTATGCCACCTATGTATTGATATTGCATCACAGCATGTATTGATAATTAAAATACCACATATAGTTCAGCTAAATAGTTAATTTGCACAAACAAAAGGCATGTAGAGGAAGCTCCCTTGAAGAGGATGCTGAAAAATGTTCTAAAATTACTGACTTTTTTATTCCTGATTTTTCAGTTCAATGGCACATTGTCATCTTCCCCGTTGACATAACTTGTAAGAGATAACATACAGATATACACATCATGCACTATTTATTTTTATTAATTATAATAGCTCAGTTGCTGTTACATCAACAAAAACGAACAAACACCCTTGGCCAATTTTTATCAATTTTAGCAGCTGTAGAAGTCCTGTTATTGACTCTGTGACGCACTTGTCAAACAAATGATCTTGTTTGTGATGGCAGGGCATGACGAATGAGAGGCAATTTACATAGTGGCTCTCAACAAACAACACAAAGGGAGAACCAGAAAACAGACTCCGAGGGGTCAAAAAACAAAACAGGAAAACAAGAATCACCAACAAGTAACCACAAACAAAACTAACAATAACAATACAATTATGAAGACATGGGGACCAAGCAAGGAGCAAAACACTAATAACACAGGAACAAAACACACAGTAAACACAAGGCAGCAGCCACAATTCCATCAGCAGAAGCAGAAACACAGGGCTCTAAGCAATGGCAAACATACTGAGTGACTGAGGAACAAGAGCAAAGGCAGGAACTTAAATACACAGCTAACAAGTGTATGATGAGGGACAGGTGTGAGTCATTACTAATTACATAAATACTAGCAATTAGGGCAACAAGGAACAGGTGAGGGTAATTAATAGGAACTAAGGAGTTTAATGCTAGGAATATGAGTGAAACAAAACATTACTACAAAATTAAGTAGGACACAGGCCAGAATGACCAGAACAGATACAAAACAAAAATCTATACTACAAGACACTGACAAAATAACCAAAGGGAAAAAACAGTAAATATCCAGTGTTGAGGCTGGTCTCCTGCCAGCTAAATGGGAAAAACAAGAGAAAACAGGACAAGGCAGGGATAGATCCCAACTACCACAAAAAAATAAGTTTCTCTGCTAACATTAATGGTTGAAGCCCCACAAAGATGATTTGCAGTGGATTTCCCATTCAAAGTCCTTAAACAAAAACCTCTTACAAATAAAAGTGATCCAAAGAACATGTTCATTTCATAGAATAGGAAGAATGAATTCCACACCAACCATGCCTTCTGTGCACCAATGAGATGTGGATAAAAGCAACAATTGAAAGAGTTCAAACACCTCTAGCAGGCATGATTGCATGTTAATTTATATTATACCGCGGCACTGTCACATTGTTTAATCTGATGGGTATTGATTCATTTTCTATAATCACACACCAGTAAGGTGAATTACAGTAGTAAATCACAATCTTTAAGTCTAACACTACTGTGACGGAACAATGCAAGAGTTACCGTTTGTAGGAGGGTATAGCCAAAAACTCAGAGTGAGGGTTTCAAAGAATTGATCATTTGTTCAGCCTTGAAATAGATCAAGCAAACCGTTATAAAAAATAAATTAAAACCCAAACAAACTTTAATCAATAAGGGAAAAACAAAACTGGGAAAAAAGCAAAAATTAACAACAAATCCAGCAAGCATGCAAAATATATCTAAAACCTGCAAGGCTAATATATAAAGCAGAGGACAATGGTCAGCCGTTTCTAAGGTCTCAAGGTTTGACCCCCCCCCCCCCAACAGGACAGACAAATATATAAACTGGCTTGGACTACAGCTAAGTGACCCAATTAAATTCCCCCACAATAATTTTGCTGAACAAAAGTATTGCAGTATAATGAAAATATTAATATTAAAAGCCTTCCTTACACACTCTCCCCACAAAAGTGTCACAAAATTGAATTCCCTCTTGATAAATTTCACTGGTTCCCCGTGATATATTTTGCCAACTGTCTACCTTGCTAGGTTCTTTGCCACCTCAGCAATGTATTTCAAATTGTGCAATGCACGACCCTTATGTATCTGTCAGTTTATAAACAATTTTCAGTTTAAATTTATTTCAGCTCTGTAACACATATTACAGGATTGTCCCATAAAAATAAAAAGCTGTGGCCCAATTTTAAGCCACGTTGTTTTGTACATCCATCCCACCCCCTTGACAAATTTCATCATCCCCCATTGGATCCCCAGCCTCCCAGTCTAGCCCTATATGCTGATCTGGGCCTAGCATTAGAGAGACCAACCACTCAAACTCAGGTTATACCTGTACATATGCAGCTATATGCTGGGCCCACTATTTGTTTTCTGTCAACAGGGTGCTGTTATACTGACTGGGGACATCTCACCAACCTTCAGCTCCTACATTTCTTCCATATTGGATGCCAACTTTTTTTGTGCCAGGCAGTGTTCTGTTTTTGTTCATACAAATTTTTATCAGGTTTCTTAGATGAGGCCCCTGGAACAGGCGGTTGGCGACCAGTAACATCACAGATGTTACTCTTTTTCATTGTGTGGCAGGTAGTTAGTCTGCAAGTTCACTATGCCTCAACATTAATTTCAAAGAGAAAGTGATCTAATGCAATGATGGTGCAAATACTTTTCACTTTTGAGATTTCTTATGTGTCACTACTACCTCGCCCCCAGGTTGGTTACTGTGGTGCACACAGCAGCTACAAGAGGCTCAAGGGGAAAAGCTGAAAAATATCAGCTGAAGGACAGCATACAAACAGGCCTTCCAGCCTTCCAGCAGGTGAAACAGGCCCTCCTGAAAATCACGGCTTTCATTTCTGCTGGCTTTAACCTGTCCTTCTGTCACTATAAAGGTGTCATCCAATTTTTGTGTAAGAGGAGAGAGTAGAAACCTTGTCTGAACATTTTTCATCCGACATAGTAACTCAAACAACCAAAAACTACAGTTAATTTAAACTAGTGTGGTCGAATTGGGGAATTGCTTAAAAAAGCATCTGCAACAGCAAAATTACTCACAACATGTTTCTCATAAATCGGCAGACAGTCAGATAGGTGTGACCTAACTGAGTTGTACATTTAGCGGTGGCACATGGCCAGCTCCAGCAGAGCAGAGGAATCTTGCGACAGCCAGTTGATGACTGTTTGGTGAGTGGGAGTGACTGGAAGTGCAGGTCAGAGTGATTGTTAGGTTGTGTATGTACTTCTGGTACCCAAAGAACCTGAGGAGAATGTGCTCCTTCTACCATTTAGCAATAGTCATTCTAAATTGTCCTTGGGGTAATTTGTGGGACACTATCCAAATAATCTTTTCTGCTGATCTTTTATTCTTTTTACTCTGTATTTTCCCCCATCAATATCCATGGACACCTTCAACTGTTAAGTAAGGCATTACATATTACTTGGATTACTTAAATAGCTCTTTCTGCATTATTAATAATATTGAATGAAAAATGCAAGAAGAAATGAATATTTAAAAGGTTTCATTCATTAAAAAAGCTTTCATCCTTTTTTGTTGGATATTTATTTTCTTACATTAATGGGCAGCACAGTGTAGCCAGAATAGCATAGACAGTAACAAAAGCTTAAGTTTATATTTTCCAAGAGTTTGTAGTAGGCTATTTTGTCATGTATAGATGACCATTTGTAGATTCAGAATATTATATTAAAGAAAACCAATTCCTTTATATCATGAAATGTTATTGGTATAGTTTGAGCACTACATCAAGAAAGATGTTGAAAAATACGATAATACTTTCTACATCGCATTTCAAACAAAAAAATTAAACAAATAAGTACTCATTTATTTCAATCACATTTCAAACATATTTCAGGAACTTTTACCATTTGTGTTAAATATTACATAAGATCTTAAGGTTAAATATAACATCATATGACATTCTCCTTTTAATTTCCTCTCCCAAAGAAATATAAACAGGATTTCAGGTTCCTCCTGAGGCACTGCCAAAATACAGGCAACAACAATAAACATCTGTCTATAAATGACACAATTCCCTTTGAGGGCAAAGGTGGAGTCAAAGCCACAGTGTTTGATGAAATAGATATTGGTGTAATTCTTCTGAACAACAGACACAATATGGGTTACTTTCAACACAGGCATCACTGTTTATTTTTGGTTAATGCTCAAATATAAGCATACTGTTCTACCTGTGCTGTGCCTGTCCCAAATTTTCAATAGTGCATGCACCAAAAATCCATTCTTGCAATTTGACAGACCTGTATGAAGTTTTCGTGCAACAACACCATTGAAGGGATGACATTATCCAGATTAAACATATAACTGACACATAATTGTCAATAAAAAAGAAGCAACTTTGAACAAATTTTCAGACAGCCAACATTTTTAGGTGTCTTCTGGGTTCATTTTTTAGATACATCATTCCATCTTCGGTTATTTCGGTCACAGCCTGTCCCCGGCAGCATAGGGCACAAGGCTGGGGTTCCCCATCACAGAGATGTACACACTGTTGCAGTCTGTTGAGGAAATATCATTGTATGCCATAAATGTATTATTTTTACAACGATCCTGACAAGCCTGTCCTTATATAAATTTTAAAAAAGTATCAAGCCAAATTACTGCATGATTTGACTCGACAGTACAATTCACAAAGAAATAATAATTCATAAAAACAACTGAATGTCCCTCCAGTAGGTGGGTAGTATGAAAGAAAAGAATGAAAGGAAAAAACACTTCTGATGTTAGCAAAGCAGAAGACGTGTCTGCAAATATAGACTATACGCCTGTAATTCAAATGCTCTTTCATTTAGTTCAACTGCAGGGACCAAGCCACAAAAAGACAATACTGTCCATTAATCCAGCAACAATAGTGTGCCTTCCCTCTGGCAGCATAATACTATTAGCACCTTGGCTATAATTATAGTTATTGAAATGTCACATGATCTCAAGATCAAATGTATTTTAAAATCACTGTCATGTATATAAATGTAAACGAGTGAGTCACTAAATCCCAGAAAAGTCAACATGTTGACTCAGTGTGTCCCTAATTTTCACCTGAGTTTGACAGGAGAGTATGCTCTGAAAACCTGATCCTAAAATTTGTTACAGTCATTGTTGCTTCAGCTAAGAAGAAGTTGAAAATGTTTTTTTTCCCCCGGCCACATGAAGACAATGTAAACAAGTGACTGATGACTTGTAATATTGAATGTAAAGAGGCATTGTTCATCGCCAAGTCATTCTTCATGTAAAGATTTGGTGTCAGGCCCCAGGCTAGGTACCTAATGCTAGTCTCACCTTTCTTCATAAACATCAAAGCAAACTTGTTCACAAAGATCTCAATAAAGCACACTGAGACTCCCTCCACATTCTTAGAGCAGTTCATTCAACAGACACTAAGTCTTGTAGCACTAGAAGAGGCAGACATATAGACCCCGAAGAATTTTAGCTTGGCAACAGGACCGGTTCCAAAATATTTCCTTAATACACATTAAAAAGAAAAACTAAAAAAAAAAATGCTGGCATTTCTGGCTATGTAATTGCCAGTGGCAGTTTATATTTTAATAGGTGGGTAGACTGGGTTTCACACAGATGTGATGCTTCTTTTAATTTATTCACAAGATAATGACCTTATACTGTACATGCCATTTTGAATGATTTATTCCAATATTCAGATACCATTTAAATAATCCAGTAAATTCTGACCTCAGAAATACTGTCTCAAAATATAGCAGTCTACCTAAATAAAACGAAAATCACTAAAATTACTAACACCGTGAAATTATTTTAAAAAGTTAGTATATTGTACTTAATGGCAATTTTAATGGCTGGTAATGGGGACAGTGTATATCCGAAATTCCCAATAAAGCGCTGGCACCAGGAAGTAGGTAGTCATCAGGAAAAAGACTGAGAATCGTTAGCATTCCAAGTAAATGTATGTACAGAATGGTGTGTGTTCATTTATAACGAAATATCTATAGTAAATAATTGGCGTCCCATCGAGGCTGCATCCTAGCTTTGTGCCATGTGCTGTCTGGAACAGGCTCGTGGCCCCAGGACCCTGATAAGAATAAAAGGTTGCAAGAGGGACTGAGTGGATATTAATCATAAAATACATTATACAACATAGTGCTAATAATATTTTTTACAAACATATTATTATGGTATTATTATCAATAAATAAAAACAAAGAATTAGACTTGCCAGGCTTAGAATAATATCAAAAAAAAAGCTGGGATTTTGCATCTTGTTTCCCAGGATAAAAGCTTTTACACCTCCAACTATCATTGCATATCCAATTTCTCCAAGTGCCCCCTACCCCATTTGTAATGTCAAAGAGCACTAGCTTCTTAGGTTACTTTCCCCTCTACCATTCTCCAGACCTGTGACAACCACACACACACACACACATATATATGTGTGTGTGTGTGCACAGACTTTATATAATAAAAATTTAATTAAGGATTTATAAATTAAATTTTAAAGACTTTTTGGGTATAATTCATGTTCATGTACACACAAACACACACACACACACATATATATATATATATATTTTAGGGCTGTCGAAATTAACGGGTTAACGCGGATTAATCCATCATCATGATTAATCGGATTAAAATTTTGAATGCAGTTAACCCATCTACAGCACAGAATGACTCAAAATCCCTGATATGTCTCTGTAAACTCATTTCCATTTGCCCTGGGAACTCGTATTCCGAGTTTTGAAGCCGGAAGTAACAACATGCGCACTCCTGTTTCTAGGAGATCCAAGAAATATCTCGGAGCAGCACAGAGGATCCCGAGTTCAGAATCCAAGATGGCTGCGGCTTTTATCAACAGAAGGGAAAGTTGTAGTTCTATACTTTTTAAGCACTACTTCTCATTTGTGGCTCATTAAATCGGTTGCACATACTATACCGTCCAACTTATCTGTGGACATATTGCAAAAAAGATTGCTTTTTGATATGGGTCCATGCTATTGCACTTCTGTGGCAGATGGAATGCATCTGACTCGTGTTCAGGATGTTCTATAAACATATGTTAAGTGCATATATATTCCCTTTTTCTTGAGTCTGTTTGCTCATGCAAAATGAAATGCAGTTAATATAGATTTAAAAATGAATGATATTTAATCGTGATTAATCAAAATTAATCCACAGAAACCCTGTGATTAATCTGATTAAAAAATGCAATCGTTTGACAGCACTAATATATATATATATATGACAGGAATAAAATGGAAAAGATTGAAATGTAATTCTATCCTTCCAACAAATTAAAAACAAATATTATTTGGAGAGTTAATCACAAGTACAGTCTCCCCAACAACTATGGCCAAATACTATTGATATTGTGATTGCAATGAGCTTAGCTACGTTATGAATTTATTTATATTCAGCTGCTTAAGGAGCTCAAAATGTATCCCATTTGGCATAGAATACAATGCTTTTTTCCAGAGAAATATATATTAAGTGTGTAATTACATACAATTCAATTTAATTCAGTTTTATTTTGTATAGCATATTTTCACAACATTACATTGTCTCTTGCTCATTATCCCTGCCCAAAGCCCCCAGTGATCAAGCCAGAGGCAACAGTGGCAAGGAAATACTCCCTAGAAGGAAGAAACCTTGGGAGGAACCAGACTCAAAGGGGGAGCCAATCCTCCAGGGACCAACAGAGGAGGTCAAATGAACAAGATGGCAAAATCCTAATTTATACTGTCCAAATTTTAAGATTTCAGTCTCAGTGTAGACAACAATGGTTGGGGTGACTCTTCTTGTGATTAACTCTCCAATTTACTGTCTGTTGGAAGGACATAAATACATTTATGTCTAATATTTTTTTAAAATATGAATCCAGAGAACAGTTAAAGTGGGAAAAGTTTTGTTTCTGGTTTTGCTTTTTTATTTGGCTGATATCATGAGCTGTTGTTCTATTAGACTTATTAATAAAGTTATTAATTATTTTATAATAAAGTTATTAAATTGAAGTTCATATAAGGTGGAAGTCTAAAAATAGCTTTTTATGACCCAATTTGAAGTAAATTTATGAATTATGTGCAAAGAGGGCATACTAATCAGAGCACATCAGAATATATCTGCAGTCATATTTCATTCATAATGTATTTGTTTGAAAAGTGCATGGATACATTTAGCAAACTTCTATTATGTAGAATTTCTACATGAACTCATCAAGGTGCTGTGAACATTAACACCTGTTGCAATGAATGTCAGCTTTCAGTTGTCTTTCCATCATAATTTTATTGCTGCAACAAATCAAAATGTATGAATGATTGTATAAATTCAGTTTTACAGCATAGCTGTTAACATGGGTGGCATGGTGACTCAGCAGGCATCGCTGCCACCTCACACCTCCTTGGTTGAAGATTCTAATCTTATCTTTGCTCTTTGTGTGTCTGTGTCTGTGTGCGTGTGTGTTTGTGGAGTTTGCATGTATTGTACATGCAGTTTGACTTACTGGCATCTCTAATTGCCCATAATGTAAGATTCTGTGTTTTGTTTGGATGCTGACATGTACAAATATAGACCATAACTAAATGAGGCATAAAATTAAGAGATTATAATGAAGAGGCTACAGGTGAATCATTCTGGTTTAACTACTCATGACCCTGTATTGGTTAAGTGGGTGGATGGATGGATGGATGGATGGATGGATGGATGGATGGATGGTGTAAATTATTGATGTAATCATTAAAGATACAGAGTATCCTGTGGGTGTAGATATTACACTATTTAAAAGCCCGAACAAGTTCTTCTAATCCAAAATTATTGAATGTTATTCTCCAAATAATAACATATATCTTCCATAGAAATATATTATAACTAGCATATATCTTTTATTCTAAAATACATTAATTATAACTACCTTTACCCTTTCAATAGCTCTCTTGCATTTGAATGATCCATTAAGGCATAATTACTGCGCTTTTATTACTACGACCATGTACAAATTTTAGTGTAATACCCAACCTAGTGGGCCTTTTGACTGAATAAAATTGCAAAGTATGTCTGAGTAACTTTAAGTTTGGCATATTTGGCTTGTAAGTGTACTGTGTATCTGTACAGGTATGATAATACTTAGCAAGATCATACTCAATGTGTATTATAAAAAAATATTTAACATAGCTTAACAAAATATGGGGCAGCGCAATGGCACTGTGGTGGCCTGCCTGACTTCCTGAGTTTACTTGGGTAAAGGATTTTTCAAAGGATTCTTGGGAGCAGTATGACATTCTCAAGGGTAACTTGTCTGGTTGGATATGTTCACCTTACAAATATTAGACAGCTAATCATAATCATTAGCAGCAGAAGAATTACATCTACTAAAATAATGGAGATGAAAAAATAGAAAAAATAGTAAATAAATACTTTGAAGTGTAATGTGCAGATGTCGAGAAATATTAACTGTGCATTTGTGCAAATTGAAGATGTGCAAAAGAGCTTAATGTGCAAAAATTACAGTATGAGGTAGAATGTCAAGAAATACAGTGGTACCTCAGTTCTCGAACTCATTAGAACTCGAATTTCTTAAAAGTCGAACAACCAGTTAAAAAAAAATTTACCTACAACTTGATCTGAATCTCAGAAGTCAAATCGTGAACGCAGACCTAAGATAACTTGTATGCGTGGGGAAATGAGTCACGCGGCACGTCTCTCAGCGGAAACAAAGGGTAACGCTTCAGTCTCAGCCTCACATTAGCTGTGATAGCATTGTGCATGTTTACACTAGCTGAATACATATATTTAGACAGTGAAAATACATTTAGACAATGATAGACAGTAACAGTAATTATTATTATATGATAAAATACATTTAAAAATAAAGATTTCTTATTCATTACTTTTAATATATCAATAATAAACCATTAATATATTTAATTTTAATAATATTGTCGTGCCCAGCAGGGATGGACCGGAGACAAAGGCGCAGACTTCAGGGTATCAGGGAATACGTGTCATGCCCCGATCGTCCGCTCCTCTCGTGTGCCACGCCCCCTCATCAACCCCGTGTGGATTCCCCGTGTTTACCAGCTGTTCCCGATTGTTGTCAATTAGTCCATTGTATTTAGTCCGCGTTTCCGTTTGTTTCCCGAGTCCGGTCATTGTAATGTAACGTCAGGTGTATTGTAATGTTACGTGTGCTTTAGAGTCTCTCAGCCCCGAAATAAACCCGTTTATGTTCATATTCACGGCTTCCTTCGCCTGCTTCCCCATGAGTCGTGACAGAATGACTGGACTCGGGAAGAAAACGCCTCAGATCGGTGAGGCTGAATACCTCGACCTCACGGACGAGGTTTTATATTGGCTCGCCCAACCCGAAGTCCTGGAGGATCCCCTGCTTCGGGCTATAGCCAGCCGGAGCAGGGACGTCTTAGAAGAGATGTCCCTGCCCGGAGACGTGCACCTTGCGGGGGAGGTGCGAAGCAACTTGCGGTGGCTGAGAAGCAGGGCGGCAGCAGCAAACCTGCGTAAGGTAACCCTCTCCTGCGGACTGCCATATGAGCCACTCTCCGAGTTACCCGAGAGGCCCCAAATGCCACCGGCCACTGCAAGAGCGGGGAAAAAGAAGCGGAGAAGCAGAAGATGGGAAGACGCGCAGGAGGTCTGTCTGGGAGCCGTCTCTGTTTCCGCCGCTTACCCTGCTGCGTGTCGGGAGACTCCACGCCCGATTCTCCACCCGGCGGTGTTCGCAGGTGACGTCACCGCCGCTTCGCCTAGGCGGACACCTGAAGTTCATCCGCCCGCCGCTTCGCTGCCTAAGCTAGCCGCCTGCCCCTTCACCGGGACGCGCCTAGCCCTTAAAGGGGCCAGGTCCATTCGGGACGCTATCCCGCGGGTCCCGCGGTTTCGGAAGCGGGCAGCGCCCCCCGTGTCTCCAGAGGCTGCAGCGCCCCCCGTGTCTCCAGAGGCTGCAGCGCCCTGGCCCGGCCTGGAGATGGCTAGAAGGTTTTTTACCCTCCAGGGATTATACTGGCGGGTGGTAGGGGAGCCCGCCATGAGAGACTCCCCAGAGGCTCTTGTGCTCCTGGAGCAGCTCCGGGAGGAGTTTGCTGGTGTTACCCCTGAATCCCTGCTCCAGCAGCTTACCCGGGCAGAGGAAACCCTGAAGAGGCTGCTCTGCTTAAGAGCGGAGCAGGCCTCCCCAGCAGGGGATACCGTGCCCGCACCTAAGGCACACCCACCTGCTCAGGCTCCTGAGGTTCCTGCCTTCGCCCCAGAGGTTCCTGCTCCTGCGGCGCCCCCAGAGGCGCCGGTGGAGTCGGCGGCGCCTGCAGCGCCCCCTGTTGGCCCGGAGTCATTCCCTGCTGCGCCCGAGGTCCCTGCTGCGCCCAAGGCCGCTGCCACGTCCGTGGCGCCCCCTGCTGGCCGCACACCTGAGGTTCCTGCCTTCGCCGCCGAGGTTCCTGCCTTCGCCCCGTGACTCCTGCTCTCCCCGTGACTCCAGCGGCAGTCCCCGTGGTCCCTGCAGTGCCCGAGACGCCGCTGCCCGAGACCCCTGTCCCCGAGGTGGTCCCAGACTGCTGCACAGATGCTCCTCCCTCCATAGTGGAGTTGGAGGGGGAGCTTGAGTGGGACCCCTCGGGGATTGCCCTGGCTACCCCAGTGACTTCCCCTGTGGTTACCCCCGTGATTTCCCCCGTGACTCCTCCACCAACACCCCAGTGTGACAGACCCCGGCTCAGTCCCCGCCTCTCAGTCTCCCGGAAGAGGAGGGGACACCTGCGCTGGGGTCGGGTCCCGCCCGCCCTGCCCCCCGGCTCGCCTGCGGCCCCCCTGGCTGCGGCTCGG
>JAODJU010000025.1:8172958-8198068 GCA_026776725.1 Gnathonemus echidnorhynchus
AGGCAGCAATGTCCTTCTTAAAGTATGGTGACCAAACCTGCACACAATATTCTAGGTGGGGTCTTACCAAGGAATTATATAATTGTAGCATCACTTCCCTTGACTTAAACTCCACACACCTAGAGATGAAACCCAACATTCTATTGGTCTTTTTTATTGCTTCCCCACACTGACAAGAGTGGGACATGGAAGCATCAACATACACACCGAGATCTTTGATATACACTATAAGAAATATTGTGTAACTGTACAGTTATAGCACAAAGACTTACCTATTCTCATATTTAAATGTCCTAATGACCCCAGCAACAGTACAGTGGCTTAAATTTGCATGCACTCACTGACCAGCTTTATTTGCTCATGCCAAGTTGATAACATTAGAAACTAAATAGCTCTTATTTCACTGGAAATAACTTGCCTTCGTCATTCTCTGTCTCCCTCTGCCCCTTCCCTCTTTCTGCTCTTTTCTAATTCCATTGTTCTATTTTTCCTTGAGTTGTTTGGAGACTTTTACATGCATTTGGAAGCTGGGACCTCTGTGCATAATTTGGATTTATTGTGCTCAAACAGGTACTAGAAGTTTTTGGGGTAAGCTGAGTTCAGATTAGTGACCAAATAATGTAATGAAATGAAAGTGAGTTCATGGTGAGAAGTGGGCTGAAGCACTGAGAGATTCAGTATGTGTGCATACTGTGTCTTGGCAAAGAGAGTACATCAGGATTGCAAACTGTGTTGAAGCCATGAGAATGTGTTTATAATTGTGATGAAACTATCTATGATTCTGTAAAGTTCGCTTAAGCTAATGCATGCATTCAATCTCAACAAGGAAAAGCATTTTTAGAAAGAAAAAAAACTTTATCCCTTTATTTGGATTGATAGTGTGTTCAGAATAAACATCCATAATTTACACATTTGGATGCCTGTATGTATGTGTGTTTGCTACATGTATGGCAGCACTTTTCTGCAAACTTCTATGCCCTGCACAGAAGTAAAGCCAAGAGTGCTTTGTACTTGTCAGTGCATAATTAGTGC
Organism: Gnathonemus echidnorhynchus; assembly: GCA_026776725.1. Classification (NCBI taxonomy): domain Eukaryota; kingdom Metazoa; phylum Chordata; class Actinopteri; order Osteoglossiformes; family Mormyridae; genus Gnathonemus; species Gnathonemus echidnorhynchus. The sequence goes on from JAODJU010000025.1 coordinate 8,173,991, forward strand.
TTCATGTGCAAGGTTTGTGTATATTATATTGACACAAAAACCTTTTTTTGAAAAAGTGTGAAGCTAGAACTTCTATTGTTTTTCAAGATTAGTTTTCAAGTATAATAATTTGTTGGTTTGATGTAAGCCGAAATCCCCAATTTCGGTCCTGGAGGACCAGAATCCAATACAGTTTGCAGATTTCTCTGTTCAGGCACACCTACTAAAACTGGTAATTAGTTGATTAGGATGAGTTTCAGCAAAGAAATCTGCAAACTGAGTTGGGATTCTGGCCCACCAGGAGCAGATTTGGAGAACCCAGGTATGAGGTTTTGTGGTGAGTGTGAAGCATTTTGCAAAATAGCCTATAGTTTCAAAGTTGCTAAGTGCCTAAGCAACCAGAAAACTGTGAAATATTCAATACTTTACTACAAGCACTGCAAAAGTTTGGAAAACCTTAAGTACCTTTACCACAATAAGGGTAAAACAAAAGATCAGACCTGTGTGTGGTTAACTATACAATTTGTTTTAGCTGTGCCTAATTACTGTTAGATTACAATTTCAGGATTCTCTTTGTGATCGATATATTGTGTGTCCAATCAGTGGCAATGTCATGCCCTGATCGTCCGCTCCTCTCATGTGCCACGCCCCCTCATTAACCCTATGTGGATTCCCCGTGTTCATCAGCTGTTTCCGGTTACCGTCATTAGTTCAGTGTATTTAGTCCACATTTCAGTTTGTTTCCCCAGTTCGGTCATTGTAATGTTATCCCGTGTTTTGCCTATCCCTTTTGTTGCTTTTCCTATTAAACCCCGTGTTTGCCCTGACTTCTTGCTTCCTGCGCTTTTTCAATGCTTTGTGCGCCGTCAAGCGTGACAAGAATGACCGGACTCCCGAACAAGATGCCTGGAATAAACAAGGCGGAATACCTCGACCTCGTGAACGAGGTTTTATATTGGCTATGCCAGCGCGCAGTCCAGGAGGATTCCCTGCTTCTGGCTATAGCCAGCCGGAGCAGGGACGTTTTAGAGGAGACATCCCTACCCAAAGACAATTTGTGGCAGTGGAGACGCGGGGTAGCGGAGACAAATATGCGAAAGGTAGCCCTCACCAGCGGACTGCCCTTTGGTCCACTCTCGGAATTAACGGAGGTACCCGAAACGCCGTCGCCCGCCACAGGAAGGGAGCTAGGAAGGCGGAAGAAAAAGCGGAGAAGACGCGGACAGGAAGACGCGCAGGAGGTGTGTCTGGGAGCTCTCTCTCTCCACTGATTCCCCTGCTCCCGATTCTGGATCTGGCGGTGTTCAGGTATGCCGCCAGCGCCCCGTCTGAACAGACGCCCGACGCCTGTCCGCCCGCCGCTCTGCTGCCAGCATTGGCAGCTCACCCCTTTCCGGGGAAGCGTCTGGCCCTTAAAGGGGCCAGATCTATTGAGGACTCGATCCCGCGGGTCCCCAGGTTCCCCAACCGGGCAGCACCCCCCAAGGTTCCTGTGCTGGCGGTTCCAGCTTTGCACCCAGTGGTTCCTGTGTCTGCAGCTTTGCACTCAGTGGTTCCTGTGCCTGCAGCGACTACAGCGCTCCTATGGTTCCCGTGCTGGCTGTTCCCACAGAACCCCCAGAGGTTCCTGTATTTCCTGCACCTGCGGCACCCCCAGAGGTGCCTGCAGCACCCCCGAGGTGCCTGTGACGCCTGCAGCGCCCCCCGAGGTGCCTGTGACGCCTGCAGCGCCCCCCGAGGTGCCTGTGACGCCTGCAGCGCCCCTCCTGCTCAGTCCACCGTGGTCCCTGCGCCTCCTGCTCAGTTCCCCATGGCCCCTGCTGCTGCACCACCCGAGGCCCCGGTCCCGGCGTCTCCTGCTCAGTCCCCATCGTTCCCTGAGGCTCCTCTGCTCCCCGCTCAGTCCCCATCGTTCCCTGAGGCTCCTGTGCTCCCCGCTCAGTCCCCAGTGGTCCCTCAGGCTACTGTGCTCCCCGCTCAGCTCCCTGTGGCTCCTGTGCATCCCTCTCAGCTCCCTGTGGCTCCTGTGCACCCCTCTCAGCTCCCCCGAGGCTCCAGCGGCCCCTGCGGCGTCCCCCGAGGCTCCAGCGGCCCCTGCGGCGTCCCCCGAGGCTCCAGCGGCCCCTGCGGCGTCCCCCGAGATCCCCGCACCCTGTGTTCACTCCCCGTCCTATTTCTACGTCGTTCCCTTCTAGTTCCTTTTGTGCCCTCCATGTTTGCTCCTCGTCCCTCTGTGCCTTTGCTCCCCTCTGTGCCCTCTGTGTTTCTCCTTCGTCCCACAGTGCCCACTAGTCCCTTTGCACCCCCTGCGTTTTCCCCTCATCCCTCCGTGCCTTTATTCCCTGGTGTGGTCCCTCTGTTGTCCTTTGATCCCTGGTCCTGTGTTTCTGTCTTTGGTGTCTTTGTGTTTGTCTGCATTCCCCGTGGTTTGTGGCTTATTGTTTGAATTGTCTTCCTTGTGCCAGTTGTGTGTGTGTGTGTCCATACTGTTTCCTGTGCCCCATTGAGATTGTGTTTTTTGTCTCCCCAGGTGCCGTTATGTCCCCGTCACTTCACTCCCCTTAGGCGCGCCCAGAGTGTGCTCCTTTGGGGGGGGGGGGTCCTGTCATGCCCTGATCGTCCGCTCCTCTCGTGTGCCACACCCCCTCATTAACCCTATGTGGATTCCCCGTGTTCTTCCAGTTACCGTCATTAGTTCAGTGTATTTAGTCCGCGTTTCAGTTGGTTTCCCCAGTCCAGTCATTGTAATGTTATCCCGTGATTTGCCTGTCCCTTTTGTTGCTGTTCCTATTAAACCCCGTGTTTGCCCCAACTTCTTGCTTCCTGCGCTTTTTCAACGCTTCGTATGCTGTCAAGCGTGACAGACAAAGCCATGGGATTCAATAAGTTTCTACCTTTTCTGGTTTTAGTTAATGTTTTCTGAATTGTCGTTGTGTTTTCTGATGTGCCTGCTGCCCACTGCTATGTCATATATGGGTTGAAAGCAGAGGACACATTTTGTTGTGCAATGTGTCAACAGTGACAACTAATCACTTTCATTCCATTTTATTGTGTTTTCTGATTTGCTGTTGCGTGGAGCCTGAATCACAAAGCAGGATTTCCTGCTTAACCAGATCACTTGTCAGATTTAAAGTATCCCAGTTGAAATGACCTTCATTCATTTATATTTAACAGATCACCTTTAGTCCCACATGTTATCTGCTAAATAAGATATCTGGCTTTGTGATACAGGCTCCTGAATTGCCACTGATTTTTGATTTCTGTTGAATTTTATGAATTGGTGTTATTTTTTTTCGATGTGCCATTGTATTTTCTGGTTTGTTGTGTTTTCTGATTTGTTCATTTGTTTTGTATTTCAGGGTTGCCATAGGATTTAATTAGTTATTCTTTCTGCCTCAGGACCTTTATCTTCATTGTTAAAACCAATACATTTTTTGCAAATATAATGCTTAGTTTTTAGATTGCTTTATTTCTGCCTGGTGGTGAAATGGACCAGCATCTGTTTAAAAAGCTAAGTCTCCCCATGGTATGTGTTTCCAGTTCCTGAAAGATTCAACCTAATAGAATTTCCATAATTTTAAAAAATCCATTATTTTGTACAATTCTTTTTTCAACCCATAGATATACTAACAAATTTGTGTAATCTTAATATTTAACTGGGTTAAGCATGCCAACATAGACATCCTTTTAACCAAATTCCAAAGAATAATGTAACACCTAATATTCCACTAATTATGGCAAATCACAAGAGTAAGGGCATATCCTTTTTAACCATTAATCACTGCTTTTTCTAGGCTCTCTCTGTTTGACAAGCTGATGACCTTTCACTGCGGCCTCTAGGAACCTCCAGTGCAGATGTTTGGCCAAGAGTATATGGCAGGCATTAAAATAACAGCTTGAAACCAGCAGTGACCTCCCTGCCCGGATTATGGGTCAATAGGAAGTCATGCCTTCACAGCTACAATAAATTTTGATGATGAAAAGATTCAAAAGACTGTCATTTGCTGTAAGGTTATACAGTCATTTTTTAGTTAAATAAAGATAACCTCAAATGTTATCTTTTTAACTACAACAAAAAATCCAACTGTGATAAACAAAAGAGTTATTTTGACAAAATTTTCTTTTGTGGGGAAATGATCTTATTTAGAAATATATGACGTACATGCAACATGACAATATTTTGTTTCTTAGCCGAAAGTGTGCATCTAGCCGAAATATGGGAGTATACATTTAAATGAAAAAAGCACTTTTTTAATTAAAGGCCAGTTCATGCATGCAGACTATGCGGTTACACATCTGCACATATAAAGGACATAGAGCTATTCATACTTCTGTGGTCAAGTCCACATAAAATGCATACATTATTCACACATGCACAGAATGCATAGGAAGAACAGTGGTGGGAAAAGCACACAATTTTCATAGTACAGATACCACCCAAAATGTTAAGTAAAAGTAAAAGTCATCCAGTATACCCCATCCATCCAACCATTTTCTGCCAGTTATCCAAGACACTGGGGTAGCAGTCTGAGCAGGGATGCCCCGACTTCCCTCTCCTCAGCTTCTCCGGGTTCTCTGTCACCTCCCCCAGCTTCTCCAGGAGGATACCAAGGCATTCCCATACCAGCTGAGAAATATAATCTCTCCTTTCAATGCGGAGGAACAATAGCTCTACTTTGAGCCCTTCCTGAATGTCCAAGTTGCTCACCCTATCTCTAAGGCTGAGCCTAGACACTTTGCAAAGGAAACTCATTCTGCTGCTTGTATACATGGGGCCCTATTTTGCGTGACGCAAAGTGGTTTTGCTAGTTTAGTACCAGCACATGCATGTCATCAAAATTGCAAATGATTTTGCGGGCACTTCACACTCGTAGGAGTGGTGTTTTTTTTAATGAGGCATGGCCTCATTAAACAGGCACATTGTCAGTGCATTGCTATTTTAAGGAAGTTAAATCACATCTATCAACCACGTCAAAAGTCAGTGGCGCATTGTTAAATGGAATTTAAGTGGCGTGTTTTAGAAATGTGTGGGTGAACGACGCTCGTTATTGACAGATACGTGCTTAAAGTGCAGTAATGGTATTTTGCTATTATATTTGATTTATATGCGTTTTATTATTATAGTACAACTCGTCCATTAATGTAATCATGAAACAACATATGAAAAAATATACATATTAAGTAAATAAACCATATCATTTTAAAAATCATTCAAATTAATTTTCAGAATTAAGCACATACTTCAATTGAATTGACATTCGGATTACTGAAAATGCATTTCAGATGTTTACATGAGTTAGGTAAAACATATCAATACAGCCCTCAGAAAGTCGTAGCATTCTTTGTGGCATGTTGTATGTTGCGTAACATTGCCAAGCATGATAGACATATATGAGGACACATTAGAGGACTTTAGACAGCATGATACTGAACTGCATGTTCCAATGACAACAAAGGAGTGTACGGCAGCACCAGCATGGTCAAGTAAGGATCAGCTGGCAGAATAGTTGAATCATCTGTAGCCTCGTGAGGAATCTAAATTGTGAGTTATAGAAAAAGAACAGCCCTATTGCATTTTATTTGAACATTTTAAAACACCTTAAAACTGTAGGTTGTGTTTTGTTTGAACAAATATAGCAATTTTATTCACATTTTGCAAACTGCAGACCCAAAATTAAAAAAAAACACACACACAAGCATGATTAAGTCCCCATTCCCAGCCTCTGTGCTCAGTCAGCAGCTAGATTCTGTTTTCCCCATCTTCTGGCATCATTATACTGCTTTTGGCATTGACCGGGTGATCTAATGATGCCAAAAAATGAGGACACACTTGCTGCTACCTCATCCCACACCTGCTTCACCTGGATAGGCTTAGGTAGAACAGTCGTGTTCCCATAGATGATGTGCTCGCACCTTTTCACCTCGCGCACGAGTACGTCTATTTCCTCGGGTGAAAATCGATCTGGCTTGCCGGGCAAATGCACCATTGTAATAGCAATCCGCCATAGGTCATGTGCCACTGCCTTTCAAAGGTGGGGTGATATACCATTCCGATTGGTTTATTGCATGTGCCGTGCAAAATATGCCGCTGAATAATTAAGAAAGTTAGGACAATCTTTTTGCGCCTGCACTTGCGCGAAGTCTGTTTTTCCCACCATCAAAAGAGTGAAATGGATTTGGAGTGGGCGGCACGGTGGTGCAGTGGTTATCGCTGCTGCCTGACAGCAAGAAGGTCCCTGGGTCAGGCATGGGACCTTTCTGTGTGGAGTTTGCATGCTCTCCTCGTGTTCGCGTGGGTTTCTGCCAGGGGCTCCAGTTTCCTCCCGCAGTCCAAAAGTGTGCACGATAGGTTAATTGGCGACTCTAAGTTGGCCCAGTGAGTGTGTGCACCCTGTGGTGTGTTGGTGACTGCCCAGGGTTGGTTCCTGCCTGCACCCATTGTTCCTGGGAAATGCTCCAGTCGTCCCCACAACCCCAGTTGGGATTAAGCGGTTAAGGCAATGGATGGATGGATTTGGACATACTGATAAATGTTAGTTGCTCTTTGCACCTTATGCTTTGTGTTAGATCATCAAAATAGAGCCAATGATCCCATTCTCTCAGTCACTACCTAAAGCTCATGACCACAGGTGAGGGAAGGAATGCAGATTGGCCAGTAAATTGATAGCTTCGGCCTTTCAGCTCAGCTCTCTCTACACCATGACACAATGGTACAACTTCCACATAACTTCTGATGCTGCACCGCTTCGCCTGTCAATCTCTCTTCTTCCCTTACTTGTCCCCAAGGTAAACACCTCTACTTGAGGCAAAACATCATCCCTTATGCTTGCTTCATGATATCAAATTGTGATTTTCACAGAAGTTCAATAACAGAGCACAACTTGGGCATGGCATTCCTCCCAATCTCACCCTTTCAGGTTTTACTGTCACTATCCATGTAAGTGTTAAAGTCCCCCAGTAGAACAATGGAGTCCCCAGAGGGGCCCCTTCTAGCACCCTAAGGTCTTCAAGAAGACTGGATACTCTGAACTAGTGTTCAGTGTTTACACACAGATAACATTCAGAGCCCGTCCCCCGACTCGAAGTCAAAAATCTTCTTGGTCACCAGGGTGAATATGCTCTTGTCAATCCAGGGAGCTATGAGTAGACCCACACCTTTCACCTAGGGCAACTCCAGAATGAATAAGAGTGCAGCCCTTCTCCAGGCGTTTGGGTCCACAACCCACGTAGTCTTTTCGGGTGAGCTCGACTATATATAGACAGTGTCTCTTTGCACTAGCTCATGCTCCTTTTCCACCAAAAAGGTAACAGTCCATGTCTCTAAAGCCAGCAATCAGTCCTCTGAGGCTCCTGCCTTTGACTGTTGTCTGATATGCAATGCACTAGACCCCCACGGTCCCCTCTATAGGTGAAGTTGTTGGGCCCACAGGGGGGCAGACCCATGTAATTCTTTGGACTCTGCCCACTACGTGCTGCCCCCCAAGGAAAGCCTGGCTCCAGGGTGGGGCCCTGGTCTTCCTAATCAGGGCGAGGTTACATGGTCCTTAACCTACATAATTCATAGGGATTTTCTGATGTCTGGCCACTCACCTAGGATGAATTTGCCTTGGGAGACCCTACCAGGGGCAACTATCCCCGACAACAAAGCTCCTAGGATCAAAGTGTACAAATCCTCCATCATGATAAAGTGGTATTACGTCCGCGTGCGTGTGGGTGTGTATATGTATCCATCTTTCTCTTCAGATCCCATTCCGCAAGTCTGCTGATCCTGTTCCACGATTTCCATTTTTCTCCACAAACGCAGTGCCAAAACTGTATGAACTGGTTTTCGTCGCCTCGTTCCCGTTTCCCACGTCTCCACTGATGGACTATAAAAGAAGCCCCACAAACCCATCAGATAGCTTCTGCTCTAGCTTTGCTCATGCTGTTTGTTATCTTTGTCTTGGCTTGTGATTGTTGTATTTGACTGCCTGTTATGATCTGTTTTGGTTTTCGGTACACTCTCATTTGGATTTCGATCTGGATTTGGTTGTTATACTGTTGTATTTGTGTATTCACTATTTTGACCTACTGTCTAAATAACAAATATTCTTTGGATTACAGATTTGATTTGGTTGCCCTGTGTAAATACTTTGTATATAGAATGTATGTGTTAGGGTTATAGGGAGTGATTGCCGTATGTTTTTTACATGTACGACATTTTGTTTTTGTTTTGTGGTTAGAAAGGGTTAGGTTAGCGATTTTGTTTTATTTTTCTTTTGGGTTACAGGACTTTTCATTGGTACAAGTGTAGGTAGTTCACTGGGTTTTGTTTGTTGTGTCCGCCTTTGTCACTCCCGAAGTTCACCCTGGTGTTCATTTATCCCACATTTTCCAAAAAATATACATACATCTCTGTTAATATCGTTGCCCTGGGTGTTCATTATTTCTCGACCTCCATATCCTCTACTCCCCCACTCCCTGTTCCCTACTTGCTAGACCATACACCAGGACGTAACAGTGGGGAATTGTACAGTAAAATACCTGTTTTTGACAGTGCTTAAATAAAAAGTATTGTATATTCAAATTTATTGATTTTACAAACAGCAACTTATCTTTTTAAATTTACTCAAGACAGGTGAGTATAGCATTGTAAATTACAGTGCAGCACAATAAGCAATTATTCTATTCCATTAGTGAACAGACAAAGCAGAAAAATAACTTGCTGAGCTTGCTACCGCAGATTAGCAGAATGACTTTTCTGTTCTGTGGAAATCGAACAATTGATCTATGAGCTAGATTATTAAATGAATTATAAACATTTTGCTGGCCTGTACTTTGGGACCTCTTATAAATGGTGAATGAGCCAACAAAATCCCTTGTCCTTCACTATGAAAAATTGTCTGATCATCACAAGCAATCATCTCCATGATTTCAGTGGTGGCTATAGTACTGCTAACTTTAAATATTGATCAAATTTAAATATCAGCCAGCAATTTTGGTATGTTAACTGAAATATTGTGCATCTTTTCATATTGTTTCATAAAGACAATATGTAATATGAAATACTAATAATAATAGAATAATAAATAGAAAGAAAGAAAGAAAGAAAGAAAAAGAAATACAGTGGTCCCTCAGTTCTCGAACTCATTGGAACTCGAATTTCTTAAAAGTCGAACCAACCAGTTCGAAAAAAAATAACCTAGAGCTCGATCTGAATCTCAGAAGTCAAACCGTGAACGCCGACCTAAGATAACTTGTACGCGTGAGGAAATGAGTCACGCTGCATGTCTCTCAGCGGAAACAAAGGGTAAAGCTTCAGTCTCAGCCTTGCATTCGCTGTGATATCATCGTGCATGTTTACACTAGCTGAATACATATATTTAGACAGTGAAAATACATTTAGACAATGATAGACAGTAACAGTAATTATTATTATATAATAAAATACATTTAAAAATAAAGATTTCTTATTCGTTACTTTTAATATATTAATAATAAAACATTAATATATTTCATTATAATAATATTGTTGTGCCAAGCGGCGACGGAACGGAGACAAAGGCACAGACCTCAGGGTATCAGGGAATACGGGGTTTAATTACAGTTAAGGCAGACAAAACGCAGACGGACAATACAATGACCGGACTGGGGAAACAAACTGAAACGCGGATGAAATACAGAGAGCTAATAAAAACAACCAGAAACAGCTGATCACACGGGGATTCCACACGGAGTTAACGAGGGGGCATGGCACACGGAAGGAGCAGACGATCGGGGCAGAACACATTGTTTGGATACATTTATTTTCTTACTTTACAAATTACTGTTTTGATAAATGTGCTTAGATGTGTTTAGTACAGTTTATGCTCTTCTTGTTTTATCCAGTTCATTTTGTGTTTAAATGCTAAAAAAAAAAAAAAAACACTAACTCTAACCATAACCAATTCATTGGTTTTCCATTATTTCTTATGGGGAAAATTCCATCAGAACTCAAACTTTTTATGATTCGATCTGGAGTTCTGAACGGATTAAGTTCGAGTTTCGAGGTACCACTGTATATTGCTCAAGAATTATGAGAGAAAATCGTGATCACAATTCTGAGTGAAAAAATTTGTGATTTGTATTTTATCCAGAATCACCCAGTCTTACTCAGGTGTTCTGCATGCATTAGTATTTTTTATTGAGTGAGTAATGATGGTTGTGCAGAACCAATCAGGAAGGAGGAAAAGTCAATATTCCCAAACACAGACATGTGCAATAGGTGAGGACTTGTGCAGTCAGTGGCTGCATGCACACAAAATATTGGTGTTGCAAGTGTTTGACCACAGGTGAAGCACATTTACATCAATTGCATCATATGCATGCCCGCTTCCAGAGAAGTATGAACTGACCTTTATGCGCATGGGATAATTGACCCCTTTGGGTGGGTGCCATGCCAAAATATGGGTGCCACATGTAAATGACCCTTACGTGCTACTGACTTAAGTGCTTCTGATTGCAATTTTCACTCCCCATTCTGGAGGGCTGTATTAAGTCACACGCCTTTATGAGACCAAAAGTAATATTGCAATGTTCAGAAAGCTGAACATGTAAAAAAATAAAACTTTTTACTGTTTGTTATACTGTTTGTTAAGGTAAATAATTTAATAAATGATTTGACGTGAATTATATAACACAATAGTATATAGAAATATATTAATATATACAAATATATTACTATTAGGCTAGATTCATGTGACATGACTAGCAGGCAAATCAATTAGACTAAATGACTTGCTGATAAAAAAAACTACTTAAATAAGGAGTTTAAAAAATAGGTCCAATGGAATGGTCAACACTGGTACAGCATGGGTATGGTATAGTCTCACATGCACATCCCTAGAAATGCAACTACACGTCGTGGCGACACAGGCCACTAGAACTGTGATTGGTCTGCTTGGTTGCATCTCACTTCTTCCTATGCATTTCTGGCTGTTCCTTGGCAGTGTAACTGCAAAGTGATACAGGCACACTAATGCAGAAATACAAATGCTTACAATGGTGTAGGGTGCTTGCAAAGGTCACAGTGTAAGCTCAGTGTAGAGCCTACGAGAAACCATAAATCAGGCATAAGTTGCAATGCCTGTCCTTGTTCTCCTGTGATAGTGGAACAGACAGAGACAACCAAAGTTTTCCATCATCATCTTGATGTACTTCAGCTGACACTGAATGCTTTGCATGTTTCCAGGTATATCATGAAACACTCTGTTTTGGACCAATACAAGACATAATTTGTCCCGTATTTTTGTTTACATACATGCATTTCATACATGAGCTATATAAACTAGGTCAGGGGTCCCCAGTGGAACTACCTGACTTGGACAATTGTATAGATGTGTGGTTTGTTGATTGCTTGTTGACTATTATTTTATCAGCAATTCTAAACATTCAGTCCATGCTATTAACCAGGGTTGCATTTCCCGAAGGATTCGTAATGCTAAGTGGTCTGATATCTTGCACCTTAATCGTTAATTAGTGTTTCTCAAATCCCTTCGTAACTATTGTAGGTAGTTCACAATCTCATTCATAAATTTACTAGTGCTACAACCCACTCCTTATTCCTTATTTCCTGTGTCGTTCTTAATTTCTTCATCATTCTCTTTCTACGTCGTTCTATTACAACAATGTAGCAATGATAATGAATGTGATTATGATGATAAGAAATTATAATAAAAATAGGTCAATGTCACAATATAAAACTGTAAAGCTGTAGAAAACTGTAATAATAATTTTTATATTTGCATGTGTCTGATATGACAGTAATAAATCATATATTTCACCATCGAAATTGATGTTCCTGTTGTTATTATTCATTATTTTTTCATCCCAGTTCTATATATTAGAGTGCTTTTGCACTATTATAGAAATTCTGTGCTTTTCTCACACGGAGGCTGCGGAGAAGCCAACAAAATAACTAGTCAGTCCTGCTACAACGTGACTAATGGTTTTCTTTAAAACCTGACTAAATCTGACTAAAATCGCATGGTAAAAGGCACATATCCAATGGGAAAATGGGGTTGGGGAATGTGACTCCAAAAGTTACTAACTTACTTACTTACTAATATCTCACAAGGATTGCCTAGCAACTGCTTCAACCGAATATGCCGAATTCACTAACATCGATTGTCGAGAATCAGGAGTAGCGAGCCACAGCCACCATGTTGTGGGCATGCACACATTACAAATACAAAAAGTCTTTGCTATAACAAGAATTAATAGTGGGACCTGTTGTGGTTAAATACTTTTGCTTTAAATAAAAAAGTGTAATGACTCAATGTAAATGTTAATTTTATACAGGAATGATTGAAGGTGCAATACACTTCATCCCTCCTCTTATTGATATGAATGTGTATTCCGCACTGTAGCCTAAGACACTGATAAAAAATAAAAATAATTGGACTTTGTTAAAAGTTCTAAACATGATAGCTAGGCTTCCATGGGTGTTTCAAGCAACAATTCTTTATAATTTGATGTAAATACGAGGAGTTGATTGGTTTATTAGGCAGGGCCATGATAATGCATTTGAATTAGACTATTTGAAAAATGTATAAACAGAAAGTGAATTCATTGACTGAATACATTTTATGTCATTCTGTCACTTTCGGCAGGTAATAGTTATTTTATGGAATAGAATATATGCAAACATTAAAATAAATAATAATAACTGTGTGGATCAATGTTTTCAGATTCTTCAGGATACGCTAAGGTATGACCTGCTACTCCAATGTCAATCCTTTCAGCTGTTAAAGAAGTCTAATTCTGCTGTGAGAAAAGAAAAAAGTAATTATTTATCTAGTCATTGTGTCGGCTGTCTTCATTCATCTGTTCCCTTTGCTGTCTTTGTTCAGCCATTACGATTGCTGTCTGTTCTTTAAAAGGAAATTTGGTGTAGATTGTGAGAAAATAACAGGGGTAATTAGGAAACAATTAGTAGCTTCATTGAAACATGCCATGGATTGATATGGCTGCAAACTACAAATTGAAAAAATGCTGCATCACTCTTTTTGGTGAAATAGTTTTTAAAACTGATGCATCGAAAATGTTGGGAACAATTAACTTTTACAATTTGTTATATATTTGTTTGAATAACGGGTTTTTCTAACCACGGTCATTGTACTCAGTGGTGCATGCTTGAACACTACTTGATGTTGCTGTTTTATGGTGGTGTGTACAAACTGGCAGGAAAATGATTTAGTAAAATCAGGGGTTAAACTGATGATGAATGCTAGAGGTACATGTCTTGGTTACAGCTCTGGCCTGTGGGAGAAATTTTTCTTAAATAAATAATGATCTTCCTGGATATTTAAAATCCACTGAAAATGGATTTTAGATGATATCATAACAACTGTTAAATGTTTCATTATGTAAATCTTAAAAATAACTGTGTTTTTGATATATTACCTGTGGCCTGTTAACATGACAAAGAGGATTTATTTTTAATAAAGAAAACAGTAGGTTTGTAAGATCTGTTCAGTTGCAAGTATGCAGAAGAAAGTTTTAGGATTAATGCTGATTGCAGAATAAATTACTTACAAGGCTTATTGTCACTAAAGTATATTAGGTACATTAAATAATAGCATTATTGGGTGTGAGCGACCTGTTTAGTGGAGATGTTCTTATTCTTGGTAATAACACTATATTCCATTTATTTTTGTGATGAGTGAGCAGAAACAAGTGTAAACTCCTTTCAAATTATTTCGGTAACACTTTACTTAAGGCCATGCTTAATTTTTTTTTTTTAATGCATTATGATGGTCAGCATTGAAGATGCTTTATAACTGCAGTATAACACAATGCACAATGCATAATAAACGTGGTTATAATATTTTATGCCTTTTTATAAATGTTTATAGCCATGTTTATAATGCTTTTTGACTGCGATATAATGCATTATTAATGTTTTTATAAATTACTAAAAACATGGCCTTAGGTAAAGTGTTGCCATTATTCCTTTTACATTACACTGTGGCACTGTGGCATACCTGGAAATTCTGGGCTCCCTGATAAAATGTCACCTTGGGCCCCTCTCCCGGTAATTTTATGTATAATTTTACATATTCAAGGGCTCCTTTCAAATGCTGCCCCCCCTGAATCTGTCAGGGTATCCATGTGCCTCCAACATCCCTGCCACTGTGGAACTTAAAATACATGCCAGATTTTACAACAACCATATACCTTTCTTGATTGAGATGGATCCAGTGACTTCTTGTGACTGGATCCGGGTTGACTTGTAGATGCTTTTTCTGGATATTGTCATGATGAATGTCTGATTTAGTGGTTATGAGGTATGGGACAGTTGACCTATAAGCAGGGGAGTTTCTAACTATTGTCAAAGATCAGGGGCTAAGTCATGTTTACCTGGGGCTTGACTTTTTTTTGAAGGAAGATAATGGCATCAGGGATAAAATACTCTGGGCTAGGTTTAAAATACTCGGGGCTATAGCCCTGAGTAATCGGACTTAACAGTGGACTTAAGGATGAGCAAGATAAACACCTACATACATCCACAAATCATTGGTCATGATTTGGATGGAATAACAGTACATACACATTTATAATCCTAAAAGTGGGATTATTTCAAGCCATACCAAGTATAACGGGGCTGATGTCATGCACTCTTAAGGTGACAGCACAGACATATTTGGACAAAAGATAAAGATGTTATTTCAATGTTCTTTTTTTCAGTTTCTTTTTTTTTGATGTTCAAAGACATATATGTTTTAATGGGAAAACATGAGTGAGCTAGAGAGCAGTTTGCCAGCACCAGGAGGACTTCCAACATTTATACATCTGTTGTTACTCCAAGTCAGACACAAGAAATTGGCAGGTGATACTGGCCAAGAAATACATATATTCAATTACAAAAAAGTAAGCACCTGGAATAGAAGAAACCCAGCATCCCAAGGCAGGCCACTACTTTCCAAGATAGCCAGGTTTCTCACTGCCTGTGATGGACACCTTTCCTGGATGAAGGACAAGAGCTCTTCATGTTGGCAGAACATGGGCCACTGACAGGCAGAGGTATCTCAACTTCAGACTTAAATGTAATAATTCGTTATTGATTCCCATGGGGAAATTCTGTTTTTACCTACCCTATCTTACTGAGACACACATACAGGTGAGAGCAAGCTTGGGAGTCACAGTGTAGGGTAAGCCACCTACAGAACCCCTGGAGCTGGGGGTTAAAGGCCTTGCTCAAGGGCCCACTGACATGTGACTATTCTGCCAAGGCAACCCTGTAATCACAGCGACAAAGACTTAGCTTGCTGAGCCACACACCGAAGGTGGTAGGGACAAGGAACAAACTCAAATAGGAACATAGTAAAGAAAGAAACTGAGTGTCAGAGTATCCAACAAATAAAACTAGTTAAACCAATCAAATCAGCTAAAACAAATGTGAAACAAACCTAAGCAAGAAACTACTACTGTATATAAGCACAAAATTCATAATTACTCATGAACAGAGACCCAAGCAAAAATGAGGAGTGTACTCCAAGGGCTGGCTATTTGTGCCACCGCTAGTGTTCATTAACTGCTGGTGCCTCCTGGTGCTGCCGATTTGCATTCTCATGCACCTGTTCCATCCGTTTAGCAGGCACTGGCAAGATATCTGCTTTATACAGGAATGCACTAATTAATAGTGGACAGCCTGGGCCCCTGGTGGAACTAATTTTGGGAGCTCAGGTTAATTGCTAGCAGTTCATGTTGATTAATTTTAAGATTTGTTTGTAACAAAGACAAAGTTGCCCATATTTGGTTTCATATTTTGGTTATTTGTTGAATGTGGATTTGTAGTTTTCTGTGTTTAATACATTTTAATAATGTTTGAGTTGTGCTGCATTTTTTAAAGTATTTTCTTAAAGGCACCAAGCTTTGTTTTTGTGTTTTATTTCATAAGACGGTGCCCACACATCTAGGTGCACTGATAACTTGTGTCAAGGGCAGAATCCCAATACTTCATATTTCAGTGTTATTCTACTGTGTTACTAGGAGAAGCTAGGGCCAGAAATGGCCAGATAGTTATAATCTAGTGATTTGTTGAGGAAGGTCATTGACATTAGGCCATCAGGTGGTAGTACTACCTGGCCAGCTAAATAATACTGCCAACTCAACATTGATGCACCCAGCCCGATGACAGTTCTGGTGCCTTTTTGCTAAAGCAGCTAATATGACATAACTCCAAGCTCCACCCACAGATTTGATCAGTCAGTTGTTGTCCAACCCTAACAGATAGGGTGACCTACTCAGCCAGCCTGAAGGCAACTTGACTGACTTTGCCCTTGCTTGTTGATGAGATAGCTTTCTAGAGAAACACAAACCACAGACTTAATAGTTTAGTAAATGAGTATACCTGACACCTTCCATGCACCTGGAGCCAACTTCCAGAAAGACCACAGCTAGAAACCCTGAGGGAGCTTGGTTGTTGCTTATACGACAGCTGCCAATCAGTGTCCTCAAGGTGACTGCACCCCCTTTGGTGCCGCAGCTGCTGATGGAATGCTGCCCCTGTCTGTCTGCTTTATGCAGAAAAGTATTTATTAATTATGTGCTAATTAATTGTGTTAATTTTTCATAGTGCTTGATGTCTGTTACATTATTTGAATTAAGTCTCTTCTTAAAGCGCCAGAGCTCTGTTCTGTTTTCTGTGACTCAATTTTGTGTTGGTACTCCTTTTCTATCTCTGTAGAGACAACAACTTATAGCAGACTTTTTTTGACAGAGCCCCTATGGCTGATATATTTGTCCTGATTCACCCCACACACACACAGACTCACCCCAAATACACAAATAAAATTAAATAAATTATTACTTACATTTTTCATTTTAATTTGTTTAAGTTATTTCAATGCGTTCACAATATTTTTAATATTTCTTAAGGCTGTATTTTCAAAATAGGTCTGCCCCCACCTCAAACCCCTTGCACAGTCCTCTATTTTATGTCTCCTCACCTGTGTCCCCCTTGAAATTCCTTCACACCCCTCAGTTTGCATGCCTGTCATACAGTATGCATGATACCAGACAACTTTAAAAATGAATATTCACAATATATGTAACTACAACATAGCAATTGACTTTATACAGACACATGTACACACATTTTCGTTTAACATATATAAACATATAATTGTATCTTGGTTATTAAATTATTATTCAGCTTCTTAAGAGTGCCTGTTAGTGTAGCTAGAGGAAAACCTGTTAGAGTGCAGCATAACACCCTTATGATCGTAGGTTCATGGGAAAAGCTGGACTCAGATTGACAAGCGAATGTAAACAATCCTGGAGTAGCCAGACCAAACTTGAATGACATGGGGGGAATATGTATGGGGGGGTTGAACTCCCAAACCCGAAGCAACGTCACTAACCACTGAGCTATACTGCAACCCCAACAGAATATGCAGACTGACATATTTTATAGCCAGATTCACCTTTAAGATTTTCCTTTCTTTCACTCGAGGAATTTAAGAAATCATTCTGCAACCAGCCTATTCTACTAAAACATCTTGTCCATATTCCAATACATGCAAGTTGAAAATTTAAGTTAAACAATTGTCTACTTTTTAATACACATTCTTTTTTCTCTCAAAAATTACAATTAATCCTGATCTCAGCAGATTATGTCCTTTTTTTATAACATCAGAATACATTAACAGGCGTCCATCTTTCCAGTTTCACTAACTGCTTATTCTGTGCAGGGTCATCGTGAGTCTGGAGCCTGACCAATGATGCACATGGCATCAAGCTGGAGACACCCTGGATGGGAAACCAGTTCATCATAGGGCACAGTGTCACACACTATGGGAAATTCACAAACACTTTTTTCGGAGGAAATCAAACACAAGTATAATAAACAAACTCTATACACACTCCACAACTCTAGACAACACTGAACTACAATACTGCCCTATTAGGAAAAGTATTGAAAATGACTAATGTACAGGCAGTTTGTTTGTATGTACTTTGAAGACATATTTAACTTTATGTTAACTAGTCTGTATGTATATACATATAATGTTTTGCATTTATGTTATACAACTTCCATTTTTAATATCTACTATAAAAAGGAGAACTATTCTAGACCTGTCAATAAAATTATAGGTTGTCATTCTTATGATAATGAATGTGCTAAAATGTGAAACACTGTAATCTGTTCCAGGAGCCATTATAGTGTGTAATTTGAGCAAGTTTAATTGTATTACTTCCAGCTGAATACAATATTTCCACATAAAAAATACATTGTTAATATATTGACACTACTGAGATGACACCATAAACATTGGATCTAGGGGTCGGTGATAATGAGGAACAAACAAGGAAAAGTCAACTGCATGAGTCTTTCCTTTTTTAATGTTACCTACCAATCAATAACGTTTTCATGTGAGTCAAGTATGACAAGTATAGGCAGCCATCTGGGCCCCCAAAAAGTAGGGGGCCCATGAAGATAATATGGATAATATGATCAATTAAATTAGAGCAAAATGTCTATTATTTGCATTTCTAGAGACAATTTTCAGGATAGACGAAGTTGCCGCCATCCCAGCTGTAATGGACTATGTAATGGAGTCTACTGGTTGTTTCACTGCCAATTGAACCGGCACAAAGTAGCCAAACAGAAGATAAAAACAGCGCAAAGATCCTGTGTCTTTCATATTATTCTGTTAGAGCAGTTGACAAATTGTAAACAGATAGAGAGAACATAATTAAACAAATGTATGCAAAAATTCAAGATTAACCTTAGCTTTGGGGGCGTGAGGCATAGGCTATCTTAGGCTACAGCCAAGGGCCACGGCAGGAGGGAATGGTTAAACTTTTTAAATCTAGTTGATTGATCCACCAGCATGATACCACCGTCACCCAGGTTGGCAAATGTTACCGACAGCATTCCAACCCCCACACTGATTGGTAAGTTGTACCACTGGCACCCCACACTTTGATTAGCATATTACTGACACTCTCTTGTTTTTAATTTTCTATCATTTCTCTTTAAGCTTATTTTGCTAAGACTCTTTCAGCTTAGGGGCTCAATACCTATGTCAGCCTAGGGCCCCCAGAGAAGTTAGTTCATTAGTCCAGTGTTTGCTAAAATTTTGATGCCACCTTTGTTAAATAATAAAGAAATTCTAGCAAAGTCTGTTGTGTGGCATTTTTGAGGCCTTGAGTACTTTATCCATTAATTTCCAGACAACATTCATCCTGTTTCGATTATGCATTACATTTATTTAGCAGAAGCTTTTATATAAAGCAACATACAGCTGAGAAAGTAGGGTCTGATAGTTCCTGAGGCAGTTAAGTTAAGGGAGTCAAGTAGGGGCCCAACCGTGGAATTGCTCTGCCAGCCTGGGTGGTGTATACCCTGACACATCACTCACTATATTTTGGGCTTTTATACACTGGCTGGCCAAAAGTTGCTGTTTTTAATTTCAATAAGCAAATACTTAAGAGCCAATTACTGGATCATTATTGCAGTGATTAATATGTTCCAGCTGGTACTAATTGCTTTAATTTTAACTGATGCAGTGTGTAGCTTCTGATTTCTTAAACAACCATGTCTGAAGATGCGTCATGTGGCCGCAGAAAAGATGTTACTGCATTTCACAAAGGGCAAATTATTGGCCTGCATCAAGTAAAGAAGGCAACTAGGGAAATAGCTGAAAGTATTGGAATCAAGTTCATAACTGTTCAAAACATTACTGAATGTCTTTGGGATGTGCTGAAGAAGACTTTACAGAGCGGTTCAACTCTCCCATCATCAATCTCAGCAAAATATTAATACAAATCTGGATTAAAATAAATGTTGAAGCGTTACATAGGCTCATTGAAACAATGCCACAATGAATAATCAAAGCTAAAGGAGGTCCATTTATATATTAAAGTGTATGACTTTTTACTTGGCCAGGCAGTGTACATACACATAGTCAGAAAAACAAAATGAATAGTCCGCAGATTGTGTAAACAAACTGGAACAACAAGATTGAATCTATGAATCCATGGAAGAAGCATGCCCAGAAATAACTTTCAGCCTTAATTCAGCCATAAAGCTTTGAGGCACCTGAATTTGAATTCAACAAAAATCATAACATTACAACAAAAAAGTATCCTCTTTTTCTTACAAGGGAGAATATGGTACTGAAACAAGTATGACATTTTTAAAATAATTTATGAAGAAATTGTTTATTGGAATATGTCTACCTTCTAATTGCTTTACATGCTCAGGACTGATTATTAAGACATTATTATTATTTAGACAATATTATTATTAAGATAATATTTAACCTTGTTTTGCATCTGGCTAAAATAACCCCATATGAATTTTGTATAGTGCTCTGATACTTGAAAACTGTGCCAACACCTGAAAAACAGCCTGCTCTGCCTGTTGGATTGATTGTGATTGCACGCTAGCCATCCTTTAATTTTGCACTTCATAGCAACTATTTATTTTTAACATTCATGTTCAATTTTAATAACATGCTTAATTAGCAAACTGAACTTTTTTTGTTTTAATCCTCTGATACTACTAGTTAAAATCATTGTGCTAAAATTGTGCTATTAGGTGACATTAGCTAGTATAATGGCTCAACCTGTAAATGAACAAGTTTCACAAAAATGAATCACAGCACTTGGAATGTATATGACGGCCACTGTGAGATGGAGGTACATGAATGTCCCAGGGCAGGGTGAAATCAGGCGAGGATAATCATTCACATCACCTGTACCTTATTTCAAGTCACATAAAAATTGCTTATGTTTTCCCCTAAGGCACAGAACATGCAAGCAGACCCTAATGCCAGAGCCTGCACCCCCATTACAGTCATTACCAAGACCTGATGCCCATTTTGTTTCCTTGTATGTTTGTATTTTTTTTCAACCCACTTTTTTTTCTTAAGCCCATCTTCAATCCTGTAGTCATGTTCCTATTTTGTCCTCCTACCCCTATATCATATTGTTTTGTTCACCATCCAACCCTGAAAAAAAAAATTATTTTATTATTACTGGGAGAAGGTAATTAAAAACTAATTCTTTACTTCTCTATCTGCAATAAGATCTTTGGACAAATTTTATTATATTTTTTATAAATAATGTCAGAATTATTTACTGTCAGGGTATAATTGTGAATGAAATCATGTCACATGTAGTCATTTATTTTAATTTATACATTTTTCATGGGATTTTCTGATGAGGATTGTGCGTGAACTGTGCTTCCATTTCAGCATTTTAAGCATGTATGCATATCTACTCTCTTTGGACCAACCTAAAAGCTATCAAACTATTTCAAAGATCCAAAGCTTTTAACAATATTCGTAAGTGCACACCAAACCTATATTTACAATTACTTGACACATACTCAAATAAAATTTGGAAGAAACTTTCACAGTTTTCTATTATCATGCTCACTACGTTTTATTTTTTATTTTTGTTTGGCACTCAGTGACACCTCTTGCTTTCACCAATGATATATAGGGATAGCTTATACTGTGAATTAATAGCAGCATATTTGGCCTGTAAAAGAAAAGAGACATCAATGAATCAGCTAGTCATTCATAGGAGGAGTAGAATCACCGGCCTCTCAAACAAGTTATAATAAATAATAAATTTATTAGTAAAAAAGAACAACAGCTATATTGTACACTGGTATCATCATTTGCCAAAATATTTCCATATACACAAAACCTTAAAAATGTGCTTTCTGTGCTACTTGGCAAGGATAGCTTTTGCAGGATCTTTGACGAAAGTGTAATATAGCTAATTAGTTATTACAGTAAGTTAGTTAGCTCAAGGTAACAAATAATTGACTCTTGCATTAGTTCCACTGAATATTAGAGAGCATGTTCGTTTTAGTGCTATTGAATCAACCTCCTCATCTTTCTGAATTAATCTGCAAGGTTAAAGTAATAGGTAGCTGGTATCAAGTGTTACTCATCTGTAAAGTGAAACACTTTCATTTCCCTACTTTCATTCCTTAAGTGTAAAATGAAATGTGTGTGTGTGTGTGTGTATGTGTGTGTCTGTGTCTGTGTGTGATACAGAATATCTGTGCTCAGCGCTGGTTGAGTACATCTGCATAACAATATCATGTTAACCACTAATTTGTTCTTTTTAAAGACATGAAAATTAAACTTCTGAAACTGGCTCCAGCTTTTATTTTTCCATATGTGTTGCTTTTATATTTTTTTAATGATTACACAGCATTCAAATGCTGACAGTGTTAAATGTGAATTTAGTATACTGTTATTTAAATTTGTTTGTCTATTCGTTTTGTAAATCCTTTAAATATTTTATAGTTAGTCTCATGGGAGCATTGAATAGAACAGGTGTAACCTGTAACAGTTGTTTCTAAAGAGACAAGAAAATATCTCTGTTTTATATTATAGTGGGCATGGTATGCATACACACATATCAAAAGCAGAACACACTCCGCAGATTCACACACTTTTCTGTACACAGTTTGTGGAATCAAACTATCGTGGTGTTTTTCAGACTATTTTCATTTCTGCTGTCCAAGTTGAGTCACTGGAGGGCTGAAAGGCCATGAGTATTACGGAGGCCATTTTCCCTCATTTTAAGAGGCAGCAATCACAGAGGCGCACAACTCTATAAGCGGAGGGCCGCCAGCTGCCACGGCGGGTAAGAACAGGTTGCTATGGCAGCCACAGTTGGAAGAGAGCTGCAGATTGGCAGGAAAAAGCGTGTCGACAATTGCCCTGTTGCAGTGCGCAAGAGGAGCCGCCAAGCCGCCTGCTCTCCGTAAGGCCTCATCCCCTGTGTGAGCCACCCCATGCTGTTTAATAATATCCATTTACTGGTTGTGGATTGATCCAGAGCCATGTCAAAAAACCACATCCAGGGATGCTTTCCTGTCTCTCTGTCCAAAGTTCTCACAACAAATGTAACTACTACAATAATTCCACAAAAGCTTAGTCTCTCTGAAAATAAAAATGTTGAGAAACGATGTCATTGACAAAGCCCCACTAAGCCTACATGTGGGGGGAAAAGCAGCCACAGCAGGCAATGTGAAGTTAGTTAAAAAAAAAATAACTTTAAGAACCAGGAAAAACAGCATTCTATGCACGAGGAGACAAAAAAAAATCAGCATCTGAAAAATAATGCTAGGGCTTAATAAATGTATCCTGTGCCAGTTTGTAGAATTCAATCATGAATGAGATCTTTAAATGAAAGTCATCACAATTGATATTTCTTTGTGTTAGAGTATAGTAAACGTTTAGAGTACCAGTGTACAGCACACTTTTTTTGAAACCTGAAGAAGGGGTTTCATTTTCATTTCACATGACATAAATTAGGAAATTTCAAAAATGTGACAAATTTAAAGGATTTGTATGTGTGTCTCTTCAAGTATATGTGTGTGCATGTGTGTATCTATAGACAAGAGAATTTATGTGTCATACACTTTGACAGGACTTTACGATTTAAACCGTGAATTACCTTCCATCAGTTTAGGGTAGAATTGATTTTCAACAGCTATTAACCAATCCTTTCAAAATAGCTTTGCTTGAGTAATTCAAGAGTGACCAGCTGCAACCAAACAGTACTGCTGTTGTCTTTGTAGTCGTAAATCAAGGTAAAAGGGGAAAAAATAAAAATAAAAAAAAATAATAGGGCAGAAACAACAATTTTAGAATCGATGGAAAAATTTGGGAAACCAATTGTGCTCTCTCTAACTCTATCTATCTATCTATCTATCTATCTATCTATATATATATATAATTTAAATATGTATATTTATTATTATTATTAATATTATTATTAATATATTAATTGTATATGTATATATACGCACACACACTCACACTTAATCATATCTTTTTGGGGACCGCTCATTCATTTTTATGGGAAAAATGCTAATGCTAACTATGAGAACCTTAACCCCTACCCAGCCCTAACCATAAGCATAAGTAACCAAAAAAAAATACAAGAGTTTTTCCATTTTTAGTTTTTCCATTGCAGCCACAGATTTTTATAAAATAGACTTAAGGTAAAAAAAATGGGTATTCATCATGGTGTTGGGGACATTTGGTCCCCACAAGGTAAGGGACCTTATAAGCACACACACACACACACAAATAT